>CM047425.1:67077759-67185259 GCA_026168455.1 Theocolax elegans
GTATTTGATAATAATTCAAAAACATGGAATAAAAGAAAAAAAAACAAAAAACCTGTATTAAGCAGAAGTATTTAGTGAATCCAAAGGATCGAAAACGATATTTTATAAGATTATTACTTTTACATGTCAAAGGAGTATCATCATTTCAGGATTTACGTACTGTTGATGATATAATTTATTCTACATTTTATGAAGCTTCTATAGCTAGACATTTGGTTAATGAAGATAAAGAATGGGACAGATGTTTGGAAGAAGCAACACAATTACACTTTCCTACTGCTCTTTGTGAATTATTTGCATATATTTGTATTTTTCACAATCCTATTAATGCAAGAGATTTGTACGAAAAATAGAAACACTTTTTTTACCACCCAAAATATGAACAAAATGCTCATTGTTTTTTTAAAACGCGCTACTCGGTAAAAAACTAGAGATTTAGAGCTAAAAAATAAGCCTAAGCACAAATGTCTACCTAACTCCAAATTTCTGACAGAAGGGGGGTCAAAGTTGACAAAGAATGCTCCATATGTATATATTTATGGGAACTGCTTCCCTGAGGAACTATAAATTAATGAATGTAGTCAAAAGGTGTAAAAATGGCTACACTTTTTTTTAAGCTTCTACTATTTTGCCATAGAATAATATAAAAATGTAAAAAAATTTACATACCCTGGAATCAATTTATAGAAAATGTAAAAAAAAATTTGTGACGCACACGTTTATGTTATTTTTCTGTAATATAATTCGCTAGATGGCCAGTTGTTGTATACATCGACGAGTGTTTACAATATGTAGAATATTAAGACGTTCAAAAAAACCCTGTGATGTAGTAACATCAGTGGACGTCACCTGGAAGGTCGTATACTCGCGTGCTCGCAAACAACTCTGGTCGGTACTGAGGATTTCAATTAATATTCGCAGAATTAAGAATATATATATATATATATATATATATATATATATTTAAAGATAAGTCTGTAACAAAGAGGAGAATAGTCAGATAAATACATATAATAAGTAATATTATTATTAGTGGGCAGGATAGGTAGTGATTCAGTGCGCGTTTCATTAATTATTTAAATTATTTATTATATATTGTAAATTATCCGTTAGATCGCGAAAAATGTGAAGAACTATTTGGAAATTTTAAGATTTTACAAGAAAAATATACTAGAACTTTACACATATTGAAAACCACGGAAGTTACTTGCACCGATGTAAAATCAGATATGTATGAAAACGAGTTAATGCGTTATGATTTAGACAGTAAATTGATCAACAATTACATATTATGACATTGTAGTTATACTACATGTCACTTCGAAAATAAAACAGCGATTCAAGGTATAGTATAGCACCTGTCAAGCTTACTATGCGAAGTAAGCGTGCTATACATACCAATCAAGTCCTACAATGACACACATATGTGAATGTGTGAAACCGGAATAGGCTTACATTGCGTAGTAAGCAAGAGAACCCGAAGCAAAGGAGATGCGACTCCTGACTGCGCACAATTGCACACACACATACTGCTCCGTTGATCCAGCATCCTAATGCCTTGTCCAGCACCAGGAATGCCCCGTACAGTATCCCCAGGTCCCGTCTAGTCTTGAATGCCCTCTCCAGCACCCAAGAGAAGCCTCCGATGTTGAGCAGCCCAGGTAAAGTCTCCAGCCCTTGCAATGAGTGTAGCGCTCTTGCACTCAAGCAACGGTACACTGCCAATCAAAGTACCTGAAACGGTAGTTAATTACCAAGTTGATCGACTACTAAGGAACGAGGATGGAGAAGCTATAATTAAGCATAGCTTCTCCCAGGTATGTCAGCAGGACCAAAAGGAAAGGAGTTGACAGGTCTAGTTTGAGGTTATGGAAGGCACAAATAAACATCTAAACTAGAGTCCGAGGAAAGCAGATAAATTACCTCGGCGGCACTCCAAAGAACGACGATGACTCACCGCCGCCTGGCTCCGCTCACTGAGGGCTGTTATGGGGCGCTGATGTACTCCAGCTGTCCGGAAACTTCGAGCCGAGGATCCCGTATCGACGATATACGGCACCTGCAATGAGGAAACTCGAGGGGCTCGATTTAGCCTAAAATCGAGGTAACGAGGAACGATCTAAAGCTTACCTCGCAGATAGTATTCTCAGCAGGGCTGCAATTACTCGATCGCCATCCAGCAGCAAGAAGTCAACGTCGTCGACGACATCTCCGTCGTGGCAGCGAAATCACGGCCCGAGCGGCCAGTACGAACCCAGCCGAGCGCGCACGACTCGAGACGCGAGAGTAGGCGCGCATGCGCAATACGTACAGAGAAACTCTCTCGCTTCGTGCGTGCCGATGATCGTCAGACTGCGACCGACCACCGACATTGTTTGACTCTAACCCGCAATTTTAAGGGCTACGCGTGTGTCCAAGAGATCCAGGAGACGAGCGTCCAGGTGAGCCGTGCTCCTTCCTCCCAAATCCAGCTTCCATAAAGTGTATGAGCGACGCGTAGTTAGGTGCGGGACGGCCCGCAATCGCGTGAACGCAAGCGACCGCGGCCAACGTGACTGGCACTTTGAACGGCAAAGCCGCTGCTTTGCCGTGTAGTACTCGTAAGCACACTAAGTGCAATAAATCTGCAATCTTTTAGCTAAGTTTCTTTTATTTGTGTTTTAATCGTGACTCCACCCTAATCCCCAGTGGACACGTCACATGGCGACCGTGACTTTTGATCTGAAAAAATAATTATAATCGTGGACTTCGGGATTTCTACGAGTATTAATTCGCCATATTGCGCACACACGGAGGAAGCGTCGAAAGTGGTTTTGGACGGCCATTTTGTTTCGACCGCGTGCAACCAAATTTTGATTTTTATAATAAATTCAATTTGGGTTAATATAAATTGTTGTAGATAATTTATTAACAACAACAATTTATATTAACCCAAATTGAATTTATTATAAAAATCAAAATTTGGTTGCACGCGGTCGAAACAAAATGGCCGTCCAAAACCACTTTCGACGCTTCCTCCGTGTGTGCGCAATATGGCGAATTAATACTCGTAGAAATCCCGAAGTCCACGATTATAATTATTTTTTCAGATCAAAAGTCACGGTCGCCATGTGACGTGTCCACTGGGGATTAGGGTGGAGTCACGATTAAACACAAATAAAAGAAACTTAGCTAAAAGATTGCAGATTTATTGCACTTAGTGTGCTTACGAGTACTACACGGCAAAGCAGCGGCTTTGCCGTTCAAAGTGCCAGTCACGTTGGCCGCGGTCGCTTGCGTTCACGCGATTGCGGGCCGTCCCGCACCTAACTACGCGTCGCTCATACACTTTATGGAAGCTGGATTTGGGAGGAAGGAGCACGGCTCACCTGGACGCTCGTCTCCTGGATCTCTTGGACACACGCGTAGCCCTTAAAATTGCGGGTTAGAGTCAAACAATGTCGGTGGTCGGTCGCAGTCTGACGATCATCGGCACGCACGAAGCGAGAGAGTTTCTCTGTACGTATTGCGCATGCGCGCCTACTCTCGCGTCTCGAGTCGTGCGCGCTCGGCTGGGTTCGTACTGGCCGCTCGGGCCGTGATTTCGCTGCCACGACGGAGATGTCGTCGACGACGTTGACTTCTTGCTGCTGGATGGCGATCGAGTAATTGCAGCCCTGCTGAGAATACTATCTGCGAGGTAAGCTTTAGATCGTTCCTCGTTACCTCGATTTTAGGCTAAATCGAGCCCCTCGAGTTTCCTCATTGCAGGTGCCGTATATCGTCGATACGGGATCCTCGGCTCGAAGTTTCCGGACAGCTGGAGTACATCAGCGCCCCATAACAGCCCTCAGTGAGCGGAGCCAGGCGGCGGTGAGTCATCGTCGTTCTTTGGAGTGCCGCCGAGGTAATTTATCTGCTTTCCTCGGACTCTAGTTTAGATGTTTATTTGTGCCTTCCATAACCTCAAACTAGACCTGTCAACTCCTTTCCTTTTGGTCCTGCTGACATACCTGGGAGAAGCTATGCTTAATTATAGCTTCTCCATCCTCGTTCCTTAGTAGTCGATCAACTTGGTAATTAACTACCGTTTCAGGTACTTTGATTGGCAGTGTACCGTTGCTTGAGTGCAAGAGCGCTACACTCATTGCAAGGGCTGGAGACTTTACCTGGGCTGCTCAACATCGGAGGCTTCTCTTGGGTGCTGGAGAGGGCATTCAAGACTAGACGGGACCTGGGGATACTGTACGGGGCATTCCTGGTGCTGGACAAGGCATTAGGATGCTGGATCAACGGAGCAGTATGTGTGTGTGCAATTGTGCGCAGTCAGGAGTCGCATCTCCTTTGCTTCGGGTTCTCTTGCTTACTACGCAATGTAAGCCTATTCCGGTTTCACACATTCACATATGTGTGTCATTGTAGGACTTGATTGGTATGTATAGCACGCTTACTTCGCATAGTAAGCTTGACAGGTGCTATACTATACCTTGAATCGCTGTTTTATTTTCGAAGTGACATGTAGTATAACTACAATGTCATAATATGTAATTGTTGATCAATTTACTGTCTAAATCATAACGCATTAACTCGTTTTCATACATATCTGATTTTACATCGGTGCAAGTAACTTCCGTGGTTTTCAATATGTGTAAAGTTCTAGTATATTTTTCTTGTAAAATCTTAAAATTTCCAAATAGTTCTTCACATTTTTCGCGATCAACGGATAATTTACAATATATAATAAATAATTTAAATAATTAATGAAACGCGCACTGAATCACTACCTATCCTGCCCACTAATAATAATATTACTTATTATATGTATTTATCTGACTATTCTCCTCTTTGTTACAGACTTATCTTTAAATATATATATATATATATATATATATATATATATTCTAATTCTGCGAATATTAATTGAAATCCTCAGTACCGACCAGAGTTGTTTGCGAGCACGCGAGTATACGACCTTCCAGGTGACGTCCACTTGATGTTACTACATCACAGGGTTTTTTTGAACGTCTTAATATTCTACATATTGTAAACACTCGTCGATGTATACAACAACTGGCCATCTAGCGAATTATATTACAGAAAAATAACATAAACGTGTGCGTCACAAATTTTTTTTTACATTTTCTATAAATTGATTCCAGGGTATGTAAATTTTTTTACATTTTTATATTATTCTATGGCAAAATAGTAGAAGCTTAAAAAAAAGTGTAGCCATTTTTACACCTTTTGACTACATTCATTAATTTATAGTTCCTCAGGGAAGCAGTTCCCATAAATATATACATATGGAGCATTCTTTGTCAACTTTGACCCCCCTTCTGTCAGAAATTTGGAGTTAGGTAGACATTTGTGCTTAGGCTTATTTTTTAGCTCTAAATCTCTAGTTTTTTACCGAGTAGCGCGTTTTAAAAAACAATATGGCGGATGTAATGTGCTTAAAGTTAAAATGTCAAGAAAAATCATCTCAATTGTGAGTATTTTCTGTTTCTTTGAGTTTAAATTCCATACAGCGTTGTACGAAGTGGTAGTTGTTAATAACAGACCATGAATTTAATATTTAAATTGTGAAAATAAAAAAATTAGACCCAATATGGCATCGTAGTATGGCGGGTCCACCACTTTAACCCTTTAAGCCATGCATTTTTCCTTTCACTGAAATCACTTTGAACATTGTAGTCGAGAAATTTTGGGGTCGCTGATATCCTATCTATGGTTACATTCCATTGATGTTTGATTCAAGATAGCGGATTCAAAATGTCGGATTTTATTTTATACAAAACGCGTTATATTACGTTGAACATTTCTACTAGGGGCTTTTAAAATCGCTGGTTACAAGTTTGAGGTAGAAAATTCCAAACTGTTAAATTCAAGAAGTCAGATTCGAAATGGCGGATTTAATTTGACAAAAAAAGCGTTAGATTACGTTGAAAATTTCTACTTAGGTGTTTTTGTGATTGCTGGTTACAAGTTTGAAGCAAGCATTTCTAAATTTTACGCCTAAAATGATATTTTCAAGATTGTTTTGGTGACCTTGAAAAGAGTTATTTCACTGTCTAAAATTGAACATTTGTTTTTTTAATTTTTTAATGCAGAATTAACGTTATGACAGTACCTTAAAAAGGTAATTCAAATTCAAATGTGATAATGACGTTCACTTTAAGTCCATTTTTCAAGATCACATGAAGGTCACATATATTTTTAATGAAAACAATTATTTTTGTTAATGTAATGAATTTTTGTGTGATATGTTTCTTGCCATCTCTGTGAAATAAGTTATATTTGATACATTATTTTTACAATTCGTCCTACCGTTCGATGAAATTTTCATATACACCAAGAAATATAGGAATCTATTTTATATAGGAGCTAATTTTGTTAAAACGAAAGTCTTTTTCTGTTTATAATTATTTAACACATTTTCACATCTTTCATGTAAATTCGTTTTATTTACTAGTAATGATAGATAAATATCATCGTGCCAGATGTTTAAATCCTTATGTAGATGATGCTGTACCCCATCATAAAGGTACAAATTTCTCTCGCATATCAAAATCACTTTTGCAAAAAAAACCTCACTTGTCAGATGCAGTTGTTGTATGTAATGATTGCAGATTAAGGCGTTCATTGAAACGTTCAAGAAAAGAAAATGATAATTCTTTTGATAGTCAATGTGTAGACAGCAATGAAAATGTTTCGAAAGAAAAGTTGATAGTTTCGAAAATTCCCTTCAAAATCAGAATTAATCTTTACACACCAAATTACAAGAATTGGAAGAGCTTTTACAAGGTTTGAAAAATGCATTTTCAAGCTTAAAAGGTAATGATCCAATGAAGGTACGAATTCTTACAATTGCTCCTAAATCTTGGAGTTTGCCGAAAATTGCTAAAGGGTTTGGTGCAACGAAATATTTAGCTAAAAAGGCTACAGAATTACGAGATCATGCAGGAGTTTTAGCTGAAATAACTCCACGAGTTAGAGAAGCACTCGCTGACTCCACTGTTGAAAAGGTAATTGCCTTTTATAATGATGATTCAATTGACAGGATAACGAGTGGAGTTAAAGAAACCATAACTGAAACAATAAATGAAGAACGTGTTAAGTTACAAAGAAGTCTTCTAAGTTTGAATCTGAAAGAATTGCATGTTTAGTTTAAAGAAACTTATCGAGATGTTCCAATTCGTTTCCGTACTTTTGCAAAACTTCGTACAAAGCACTGTATATTACCTGGCGCCAGTGGAACACATACTGCCTGCGTTTGCACTATTCACCAAAACTGTAAGCTTATGCTATCTGATGTAAACATAGCATACCTAACAAAAAATACTGATAGCCCAATTTGTAACAATAAAGATTGTTTAAAATTAACTACTTGCAATACTGCTACTTCTAGTTGTCATTTGAATAAATGTACACAATGCCCAGAAATTTCAAGTTTAAAAATTTGTTAACTCATGTTCTACACAATGCAAAATTGATTAAATATAATATTCTGTGTGGACAGCAATTGATCGATCAGCTTTGCAAACCGTTACTGTTGATGCAAATGATTTTATTGAAGATATTTGCTACAATCTATAATTTCTAAAACCACATTCGTTTATCACAAAACAACAGTCTGAATGTATGAAGAAAAAAAGGAATGAGTTACGTAACGAGGAAGTGATAATTATGTTTGAATTTTCAGAAAATTAGACCTATAAAGTACATGAGGCTTATCAAGCTTTTCACTTTTATAAAAATAATGCACAGTGTTTCCCGTTATTTACTATTACAAAGATAAATCTGAAGTTTAATCCCAAACTTGAATAATTTTGTCAGACAGTATTAAACATGACACTGCTGCTGTTTACACAGCTCAGAAGCAATTAATTCCTGAAATAAAAAAAATGTTAAAAGTGTGAGAAAAATACTTTACATGACGGATGGTGCAAAACAACATTTTAAGAATAGATTTTAAATAGCAAACCTAATGAATCACGAGAACGATTTCGGCTTGATTGCAGAATGGCACAATAGTACAACTGCACATTGGAGGAAATTTTAAAATTGATGCTTTTAGAGCAAGTTTGAAATCTAAACCCTCTGAAGCTATCATCACACCAGAAGCTCTTTGTAAATGAACAAAAAGCCAGTATGAACCAAAACAAAAGATTGTTTACTTTAACAGAGCTGATCATAACAAATCAAAAAGACATTTGAATAATCGATTCAAAAAAGCATTGTCGATACCTGATATTTCAAAAAACCATGCATTCATACCTTTATCAAACAAAAAGTTACGTATTAAGCGGTATTCAAACGCCTCTCATGACCTAGAATTCACATACGAAAAGTAGGCATACGAAAAATAGGCATTTTTTAATTTTTTACTTTGACATTTCAGATAAACAAGCACCCCAATGTGAGGCAAGGGGACTCACGGTAAACCAGCACCCCTAAGGAAACAGAACTTACTACTTCCACGCCATTGTTTCTGGGTAACGCTCAAAGTAAGCAAAAAGTAAGAAAAAAGTAAGAAAAAAGTAAGAAAAAAGTAAGAAAAAGTAAGAAAAAAGTAAGAAAAAAGTAAGAAAAAAGTAAGAAAAAAGTAAGAAAAAGTAAGAAAATGTTTGGACAACTTTTCTATATTTGACCTTGGTTTAAACTTCTGAACGTAGCTCTACGAAATTAAAGAAACATCATATTTAACGTGAACGTTCCCTTATTTAACAAAAACTACATCGATCATTGAATGACATTTGAAGTTGAAAGCGACGATGGTCAATTTAACTTAACTTTCAAATGACTGAAAATTTGAAATTCTCACTTGAGATTCATAATTAGTGACTCCAAATACAGGCGAGTAGGGGCTTTTGACGTAATATAATGCTTTTTTGTACAAATGAATTCGCCATTTTGAATCCGCCTTCTTGAATTTAAAATTTGGGAATTTTTTATCTCAAATTTGTAATCAGCGGTTCCGAAAACACCTAGTAGAAATGTTCAACATAATATAACGCTTTTTATATAAATTCAGTGAAGAGAAAAATGCATGGCTTAAAGGGTTAAAGAGGTGGACCCGCCATACTAAGATGCCATATTGGGTCTAATTTTTTTATTTTCACAATTTAAATATTAAATTCATGGTCTGTTATTAACAACTACCACTTCGTACAACGCTGTATGGAATTTAAACTAAAAAAAACAGAAAGTGTTCAGAATTAAAATGATTTTTCTTGACATTTTAACTTTCAGCCGTCATATTACGTCCTCCATATTGTTTTTTTTACAAAAAGCGCCAATCGATAATAAAAAATAGAGATTTCGAGCCAAAAAATATGCCTAAGCACAACTATCTAGCTAACTCCAAATTTCTGAGAGCAGGGGGGTTAAAGTTGACAAAGAATGCCCCATTAGTATAATTTTTCTGTACTAGGTTTATCAATAATGATTAAGAAAATAGTTATTTTATTGGGTTTGACTGTGGGGCAACAATGCCAAATATTACTACATTTTCATTATTAGATTCAGACAAATCTGATTTTCACCATGCACAAAATAAATCAACAGAAGTTCCATTAGAATTATTACAAATAGCAGAATTTCAAAATACTAAAATTATTCAAAACAAAATAGTTAGACATAGAACAATATTTAAATATGAAATTTTTGGTCACTTAATTCCAACAGAAAATGCAGAACAAAAATATATCCATTACATAAGTCATGAAAAATGTAAATTTATTTAAGAAATGGGAGTTTTCAAATATAAAATAAACATACTATTGCTCATTTGAAAATAAATTCAACTACAACAAAAGGAATAGATTCTGCAGGAAGTGCAGAAAACACATGTACAATCAAAATTACATTAATAGAAAACAATGTGCAAATAAATTTAAATAACGATAAGTTAAGATTAAGTTCGGGTACTGTAAGTAAATTTTCAGACAAACAATGTCTAGATATGGAACTTTTTGGGATATTATACCGACAGATGAATGTTTTAAAAATAAGTACGATGTTTTATGTAAGTGTTTTGCAAAAAAAATTTACGAATGGAAATAATAATGAAATAACTTACACATTAAATACAAATGAAATTACTTTTGCGTTTATCAGCAGCAGAAAAAATTACAAGTTGTAATCGATAATTTATTAGAACAGAACATCCAAAACTATTAATCTAAGAAAAAAATAATAATCTAAATAGATAATATTACGACAATGATATAATTAGCAATAAAGCAAGCATATACATTTAAATTCATTTACTTATGGGCTATTTCACGTCAAGTGGTACGATGAAAATTTTAAATCGCTCCAAATTTGAGAACAGGCTGGAAATATCTTTAAGAAGATAGAAAAAAATTTTAGGTGTTAAAAATAATTTGCCTAAGAGTTATTCCACCATGAAAAATGGAAATATTTCAATTTTCTAAAAAATATTTCAATTTTTCTAAAAATATTTCAATATTTTTAGAAAAATTAAATTGAAATATTTCCATTTTTCATGGTGGAATAACTCTTAGGCAAATTATTTTTAACACCTAAAATTTTTTTTCTATCTTCTTAAAGATATTTCCAGCCTGTTCTCAAATTTTGGAGCGATTTAAAATTTTCATCGTACCACTTGACGTGAAATAGCCCATAAGTAAATGAATTTAAATGTATATGCTTGCTTTATTGCTAATTATATCATTGTCGTAATATTATCTATTTAGATTATTATTTTTTTCTTAGATTAATAGTTTTGGATGTTCTGTTCTAATAAATTATCGATTACAACTTGTAATTTTTTCTGCTGCTGATAAACGCAAAAGTAATTTCATTTGTATTTAATGTGTAAGTTATTTCATTATTATTTCCATTCGTAAATTTTTTTTGCAAAACACTTACATAAAACATCGTACTTATTTTTAAAACATTCATCTGTCGGTATAATATCCCAAAAAGTTCCATATCTAGACATTGTTTGTCTGAAAATTTACTTACAGTACCCGAACTTAATCTTAACTTATCGTTATTTAAATTTATTTGCACATTGTTTTCTATTAATGTAATTTTGATTGTACATGTGTTTTCTGCACTTCCTGCAGAATCTATTCCTTTTGTTGTAGTTGAATTTATTTTCAAATGAGCAATAGTATGTTTATTTTATATTTGAAAACTCCCATTTCTTAAATAAATTTACATTTTTCATGACTTATGTAATGGATATATTTTTGTTCTGCATTTTCTGTTGGAATTAAGTGACCAAAAATTTCATATTTAAATATTGTTCTATGTCTAACTATTTTGTTTTGAATAATTTTAGTATTTTGAAATTCTGCTATTTGTAATAATTCTAATGGAACTTCTGTTGATTTATTTTGTGCATGGTGAAAATCAGATTTGTCTGAATCTAATAATGAAAATGTAGTAATATTTGGCATTGTTGCCCCACAGTCAAACCCAATAAAATAACTATTTTCTTAATCATTATTGATAAACCTAGTACAGAAAAATTATACTAATGGGGCATTCTTTGTCAACTTTAACCCCCCTGCTCTCAGAAATTTGGAGTTAGCTAGATAGTTGTGCTTAGGCATATTTTTTGGCTCGAAATCTCTATTTTTTTATTATCGATTGGCGCTTTTTGTAAAAAAAACAATATGGAGGACGTAATATGACGGCTGAAAGTTAAAATGTCAAGAAAAATCATTTTAATTCTGAACACTTTCTGTTTTTTTTTAGTTTAAATTCCATACAGCGTTGTACGAAGTGGTAGTTGTTAATAACAGACCATGAATTTAATATTTAAATTGTGAAAATAAAAAAATTAGACCCAATATGGCATCTTAGTATGGCGGGTCCACCTCTTTAACCCTTTAAGCCATGCATTTTTCTCTTCACTGAATTTATATAAAAAGCGTTATATTATGTTGAACATTTCTACTAGGTGTTTTCGGAACCGCTGATTACAAATTTGAGATAAAAAATTCCCAAATTTTAAATTCAAGAAGGCGGATTCAAAATGGCGAATTCATTTGTACAAAAAAGCATTATATTACGTCAAAAGCCCCTACTCGCCTGTATTTGGAGTCACTAATTATGAATCTCAAGTGAGAATTTCAAAATTTTCAGTCATTTGAAAGTTAAGTTAAATTGACCATCGTCGCTTTCAACTTCAAATGTCATTCAATGATCGATGTAGTTTTTGTTAAATAAGGGAACGTTCACGTTAAATATGATGTTTCTTTAATTTCGTAGAGCTACGTTCAGAAGTTTAAACCAAGGTCAAATATAGAAAAGTTGTCCAAACATTTTCTTACTTTTTTCTTACTTTTTTCTTACTTTTTTCTTACTTTTTTCTTACTTTTTTCTTACTTTTTTCTTACTTTTTTCTTACTTTTTTCTTACTTTTTTCTTACTTTTTGCTTACTTTGAGCGTTACCCAGAAACAATGGCGTGGAAGTAGTAAGTTCTGTTTCCTTAGGGGTGCTGGTTTACCGTGAGTCCCCTTGCCTCACATTGGGGTGCTTGTTTATCTGAAATGTCAAAGTAAAAAATTAAAAAATGCCTATTTTTCGTATGCCTACTTTTCGTATGTGAATTCTAGGTCATGAGAGGCGTTTGAATACCGCTTAATACGTAACTTTTTGTTTGATAAAGGTATGAATGCATGGTTTTTTGAAATATCAGGTATCGACAATGCTTTTTTGAATCGATTATTCAAATGTCTTTTTGATTTGTTATGATCAGCTCTGTTAAAGTAAACAATCTTTTGTTTTGGTTCATACTGGCTTTTTGTTCATTTACAAAGAGCTTCTGGTGTGATGATAGCTTCAGAGGGTTTAGATTTCAAACTTGCTCTAAAAGCATCAATTTTAAAATTTCCTCCAATGTGCAGTTGTACTATTGTGCCATTCTGCAATCAAGCCGAAATCGTTCTCGTGATTCATTAGGTTTGCTATTTAAAATCTATTCTTAAAATGTTGTTTTGCACCATCCGTCATGTAAAGTATTTTTCTCACACTTTTAACATTTTTTTTATTTCAGGAATTAATTGCTTCTGAGCTGTGTAAACAGCAGCAGTGTCATGTTTAATACTGTCTGACAAAATTATTCAAGTTTGGGATTAAACTTCAGATTTATCTTTGTAATAGTAAATAACGGGAAACACTGTGCATTATTTTTATAAAAGTGAAAAGCTTGATAAGCCTCATGTACTTTATAGGTCTAATTTTCTGAAAATTCAAACATAATTATCACTTCCTCGTTACGTAACTCATTCCTTTTTTTCTTCATACATTCAGACTGTTGTTTTGTGATAAACGAATGTGGTTTTAGAAATTATAGATTGTAGCAAATATCTTCAATAAAATCATTTGCATCAACAGTAACGGTTTGCAAAGCTGATCGATCAATTGCTGTCCACACAGAATATTATATTTAATCAATTTTGCATTGTGTAGAACATGAGTTAACAAATTTTTAAACTTGAAATTTCTGGGCATTGTGTACATTTATTCAAATGACAACTAGAAGTAGCAGTATTGCAAGTAGTTAATTTTAAACAATCTTTATTGTTACAAATTGGGCTATCAGTATTTTTTGTTAGGTATGCTATGTTTACATCAGATAGCATAAGCTTACAGTTTTGGTGAATAGTGCAAACGCAGGCAGTATGTGTTCCACTGGCGCCAGGTAATATACAGTGCTTTGTACGAAGTTTTGCAAAAGTACGGAAACGAATTGGAACATCTCGATAAGTTTCTTTAAACTAAACATGCAATTCTTTCAGATTCAAACTTAGAAGACTTCTTTGTAACTTAACACGTTCTTCATTTATTGTTTCAGTTATGGTTTCTTTAACTCCACTCGTTATCCTGTCAATTGAATCATCATTATAAAAGGCAATTACCTTTTCAACAGTGGAGTCAGCGAGTGCTTCTCTAACTCGTGGAGTTATTTCAGCTAAAACTCCTGCATGATCTCGTAATTCTGTAGCCTTTTTAGCTAAATATTTCGTTGCACCAAACCCTTTAGCAATTTTCGGCAAACTCCAAGATTTAGGAGCAATTGTAAGAATTCGTACCTTCATTGGATCATTACCTTTTAAGCTTGAAAATGCATTTTTCAAACCTTGTAAAAGCTCTTCCAATTCTTGTAATTTGGTGTGTAAAGATTAATTCTGATTTTGAAGGGAATTTTCGAAACTATCAACTTTTCTTTCGAAACATTTTCATTGCTGTCTACACATTGACTATCAAAAGAATTATCATTTTCTTTTCTTGAACGTTTCAATGAACGCCTTAATCTGCAATCATTACATACAACAACTGCATCTGACAAGTGAGGTTTTTTTTGCAAAAGTGATTTTGATATGCGAGAGAAATTTGTACCTTTATGATGGGGTACAGCATCATCTACATAAGGATTTAAACATCTGGCACGATGATATTTATCTATCATTACTAGTAAATAAAACGAATTTACATGAAAGATGTGAAAATGTGTTAAATAATTATAAACAGAAAAAGACTTTCGTTTTAACAAAATTAGCTCCTATATAAAATAGATTCCTATATTTCTTGGTGTATATGAAAATTTCATCGAACGGTAGGACGAATTGTAAAAATAATGTATCAAATATAACTTATTTCACAGAGATGGCAAGAAACATATCACACAAAAATTCATTACATTAACAAAAATAATTGTTTTCATTAAAAATATATGTGACCTTCATGTGATCTTGAAAAATGGACTTAAAGTGAACGTCATTATCACATTTGAATTTGAATTACCTTTTTAAGGTACTGTCATAACGTTAATTCTGCATTAAAAATTAAAAAAACAAATGTTCAATTTTAGACAGTGAAATAACTCTTTTCAAGGTCACCAAAACAATCTTGAAAATATCATTTTAGGCGTAAAATTTAGAAATGCTTGCTTCAAACTTGTAACCAGCAATCACAAAAACACCTAAGTAGAAATTTTCAACGTAATCTAACGCTTTTTTTGTCAAATTAAATCCGCCATTTCGAATCTGACTTCTTGAATTTAACAGTTTGGAATTTTCTACCTCAAACTTGTAACCAGCGATTTTAAAAGCCCCTAGTAGAAATGTTCAACGTAATATAACGCGTTTTGTATAAAATAAAATCCGACATTTTGAATCCGCTATCTTGAATCAAACATCAATGGAATGTAACCATAGATAGGATATCAGCGACCCCAAAATTTCTCGACTACAATGTTCAAAGTGATTTCAGTGAAAGGAAAAATGCATGGCTTAAAGGGTTAAAGTGGTGGACCCGCCATACTACGATGCCATATTGGGTCTAATTTTTTTATTTTCACAATTTAAATATTAAATTCATGTTCTGTTATTAACAACTACCACTTCGTACAACGCTGTATGGAATTTAAACTCAAAGAAACAGAAAATACTCACAATTGAGATGATTTTTCTTGACATTTTAACTTTAAGCACATTACATCCGCCATATTGTTTTTTAAAACGCGCTACTCGGTAAAAAACTAGAGATTTAGAGCTAAAAAATAAGCCTAAGCACAAATGTCTACCTAACTCCAAATTTCTGACAGAAGGGGGGTCAAAGTTGACAAAGAATGCTCCATATGTATATATTTATGGGAACTGCTTCCCTGAGGAACTATAAATTAATGAATGTAGTCAAAAGGTGTAAAAATGGCTACACTTTTTTTTAAGCTTCTACTATTTTGCCATAGAATAATATAAAAATGTAAAAAAATTTACATACCCTGGAATCAATTTATAGAAAATGTAAAAAAAAATTTGTGACGCACACGTTTATGTTATTTTTCTGTAATATAATTCGCTAGATGGCCAGTTGTTGTATACATCGACGAGTGTTTACAATATGTAGAATATTAAGACGTTCAAAAAAACCCTGTGATGTAGTAACATCAGTGGACGTCACCTGGAAGGTCGTATACTCGCGTGCTCGCAAACAACTCTGGTCGGTACTGAGGATTTCAATTAATATTCGCAGAATTAAGAATATATATATATATATATATATATATATATATTTAAAGATAAGTCTGTAACAAAGAGGAGAATAGTCAGATAAATACATATAATAAGTAATATTATTATTAGTGGGCAGGATAGGTAGTGATTCAGTGCGCGTTTCATTAATTATTTAAATTATTTATTATATATTGTAAATTATCCGTTAGATCGCGAAAAATGTGAAGAACTATTTGGAAATTTTAAGATTTTACAAGAAAAATATACTAGAACTTTACACATATTGAAAACCACGGAAGTTACTTGCACCGATGTAAAATCAGATATGTATGAAAACGAGTTAATGCGTTATGATTTAGACAGTAAATTGATCAACAATTACATATTATGACATTGTAGTTATACTACATGTCACTTCGAAAATAAAACAGCGATTCAAGGTATAGTATAGCACCTGTCAAGCTTACTATGCGAAGTAAGCGTGCTATACATACCAATCAAGTCCTACAATGACACACATATGTGAATGTGTGAAACCGGAATAGGCTTACATTGCGTAGTAAGCAAGAGAACCCGAAGCAAAGGAGATGCGACTCCTGACTGCGCACAATTGCACACACACATACTGCTCCGTTGATCCAGCATCCTAATGCCTTGTCCAGCACCAGGAATGCCCCGTACAGTATCCCCAGGTCCCGTCTAGTCTTGAATGCCCTCTCCAGCACCCAAGAGAAGCCTCCGATGTTGAGCAGCCCAGGTAAAGTCTCCAGCCCTTGCAATGAGTGTAGCGCTCTTGCACTCAAGCAACGGTACACTGCCAATCAAAGTACCTGAAACGGTAGTTAATTACCAAGTTGATCGACTACTAAGGAACGAGGATGGAGAAGCTATAATTAAGCATAGCTTCTCCCAGGTATGTCAGCAGGACCAAAAGGAAAGGAGTTGACAGGTCTAGTTTGAGGTTATGGAAGGCACAAATAAACATCTAAACTAGAGTCCGAGGAAAGCAGATAAATTACCTCGGCGGCACTCCAAAGAACGACGATGACTCACCGCCGCCTGGCTCCGCTCACTGAGGGCTGTTATGGGGCGCTGATGTACTCCAGCTGTCCGGAAACTTCGAGCCGAGGATCCCGTATCGACGATATACGGCACCTGCAATGAGGAAACTCGAGGGGCTCGATTTAGCCTAAAATCGAGGTAACGAGGAACGATCTAAAGCTTACCTCGCAGATAGTATTCTCAGCAGGGCTGCAATTACTCGATCGCCATCCAGCAGCAAGAAGTCAACGTCGTCGACGACATCTCCGTCGTGGCAGCGAAATCACGGCCCGAGCGGCCAGTACGAACCCAGCCGAGCGCGCACGACTCGAGACGCGAGAGTAGGCGCGCATGCGCAATACGTACAGAGAAACTCTCTCGCTTCGTGCGTGCCGATGATCGTCAGACTGCGACCGACCACCGACATTGTTTGACTCTAACCCGCAATTTTAAGGGCTACGCGTGTGTCCAAGAGATCCAGGAGACGAGCGTCCAGGTGAGCCGTGCTCCTTCCTCCCAAATCCAGCTTCCATAAAGTGTATGAGCGACGCGTAGTTAGGTGCGGGACGGCCCGCAATCGCGTGAACGCAAGCGACCGCGGCCAACGTGACTGGCACTTTGAACGGCAAAGCCGCTGCTTTGCCGTGTAGTACTCGTAAGCACACTAAGTGCAATAAATCTGCAATCTTTTAGCTAAGTTTCTTTTATTTGTGTTTTAATCGTGACTCCACCCTAATCCCCAGTGGACACGTCACATGGCGACCGTGACTTTTGATCTGAAAAAATAATTATAATCGTGGACTTCGGGATTTCTACGAGTATTAATTCGCCATATTGCGCACACACGGAGGAAGCGTCGAAAGTGGTTTTGGACGGCCATTTTGTTTCGACCGCGTGCAACCAAATTTTGATTTTTATAATAAATTCAATTTGGGTTAATATAAATTGTTGTTGTTAATAAATTATCTACAAAATTCGGTGAGTCTATTCCATATTATTTGGTTTGAAATTTCATTCTGCATATTGCTCTTTTTGCATATAACAGCAATAATTTTGTTTTTCCCTTCACAAATATAAATTTTGCAATTAGTTTTATTCCCTTCTAGCTCCAAAATATTTGATTTTTTAATAGCTTTTTGAAGTTTTATTAAATTGAATTACCATTAAAAGTTATATGAGGAAGAGAATTTTGGAGTACGAGTAAGTACTTAGTAAATTTTCATTTCAAGCTACGCTCTCAACTTAGAATAAAAAAGAAAGGAAAATGTTTTTTTAAGTTTATTGTAATTAATTATTGTTAAATATTAGCAGTCAAAGTTGATATTGTACCCTGTAGTAATAGAGTCAAAGGGCAAATAGCAAATATCGCAGTTACTTGATTTACTCGACAAGTAATTTTGGTGAAAATTTTTGTTTGCAATTAAATTAAGATTTTTATTATAAATAATCATTCTTGGAGTTAATTAGAACCTTTAGCCACCAAAATTATATTCAATTTAATTTATTTTTGAACAAAATACGAGCCTTTAAATATTGAGAACGATAGCCAACCAAGTGTATATACAGATATACAGTGTTAAGATAGTAATATTTAATTGCTGTACGCTTATTAATTTTGGAATTGCATTAACAAATAACATTTCACTATTTATTTGCATTGTATATATGTATATCTTTTCAAGAGTCATAACCCATCAAGCACCATATATACCTATATACCCAACACGCTTAAATATTTCAAGCTTGGCTTGTACATCCTTCACTTATACGCTTGCCTTTCACTTAAGTTAGTTGTTTGTGAATTCTTGCGTAGGTACTAAATTAGTTTTTGTTGATAAATTTAGTCATAATGGTATTGACAAAAATAATTTGGCAAATTTTTTTTTGCTTTTAGCTTAAATTAACAATACTGACTTGTTAGTGTGTTCTATAATTTTAATTGATTAGTAGCTAAAATTTAGTTTTGTTATTATTTTTATTTGCTTGCTCATAAATTAGTTTGCTTAAATTTAAAGCAATTTGATAATTTCATGCTTGCATAATTTTAATTAATTGTTGAGTCAAAATTTTGTTTTTCTTTTTAAAAAATTAAGCTACAAATGAGCTGTTTAGAAATAAATTTTTTAGAAATAAATTTAGTTTTTTTTGATTGACTACAAGTCGTATTGAGCTGCACTTAGTATTAAAAATTTTTTTTTTGACGTAATAGCGTGAATTAAATTACGTGTCCTAAGAAATCCTCAAAATGTCATAACTAAATGGGAGTTTGACTCTGCATACGTTGGCAGAGGAGGATTATACTAGGTTATCGTTGGAAGAGGGCAACCAGCGAATACGGCAAAATGTTTTTCAATGTAGTAACCAAGAAATACTACAATATGCCGATTTAAAAAGTTTAAACGCCACAGATTCCATGTTTAATATAAGAAATCGAATAGAAAGATTTGAAACACGGAAATGTTTCGGGTTAGCGGCGGCATATTGGGATCCTGGAGTAGACGAGTCGAATTTCGTTCCATTGGATATACCCGATTATAGGAACTTGAATATAACCTCGGAAGGGGAAAATTACTTAGCTAGCACATGGAGGAATCCGTCCATCATGAGGTCAGTAAGTAGTGGCATTACAGCGGGAAATCCTATGGTATCAATGGATAACATGGAAGTGCACAGTGGTGCTTACCCACGTATTCATGGGCAATTGCCGACAGGTCAAACATTGGGACCTTATGCAGATCCGTTAACACTCAGCAATTCGCGGAATTCTACAGCACTGATTGGCGTAGAAAATGTGGTAACGACAAATGCTAATGTTAGATTACATTTGAACTTTCCATTGCCCACTTCAACGTCAGAACCCCTCCAGCACCCAAATAATAATTACAATTTACATAGTAATAGTATTAATCTCCCATGCGCGCAATCCACCCAACATCCAGCACAAGGAAATGTGATAGAAAATAGACAAAATGAACAAAACGTTGCGGATCAGGTTGAATTTAGATTTCAAGATAGACAATTTTTAAAAAATGCAGGCGGATATGATCAAACATCTTATTTGCAAATTAGACAGTTTGTGGCAACTAACACAAACACAGATAACATAAGATCACAACCACCCCCGAGGCCGAGAAATCCAAATGCAATCAATCTTCCGCGAAATGTTCAAAGCCATGATTCACGTGTTCCACAAATAACGAAGGAAGATCTGGAGAATAGAATATTTCCAATCTACACTCAGGCGGGTAATAGGACACAAGGAGTGAGATTTAGTGATGAATTCACGAGAAATTGTTAAAGACCAATACCTGCAACGAGTAGTACGAATGAGACGAGGTACCGGATAGGAAATGAAGGACAGTATTACGATCAGCCTAAACCGATCCAGCAGCCTTTTGACACCCAAAACAATTCCTTCCAGCAACAGGAAAATCCTAGAACTTTCCAGCAATTCCCAAAAAATTATACTAGTTCATTTAATCCTAACCTCGAACGACAGCCTCGGGTTATGCCACAATCCCAATATAATATCCCTCCAGCACCATCACAAAATAATTTTAGACAATATCCCTACAATTATTCCCAACCCTACCCCCAATCAAGCACCAGGCGAGAAGGATCACTTTTTGATAATTCAACCTTCCAAAGAGAAAAACGTGTCAGCGAAATTCTGAAACAATGGCATATTGAATTTAAAGGTGCTAAAAGAAACGATCCAGAATCATTCCTAGTAAATTTGACGGAATGCGCACGCTCATACCAATTGACTATGGATGACATCACTAGGTCATTGTCAGTAGTACTAGATGAGGATGTCTGGTGTTGGTTTCGCAGGGAACATCGCAATTGGCTGATATTGGAAGACTTTCAACAAGCATTTAGACTTCAATATTGTAAAGAAGACTTACAATATCAAGTAAGAAAAAGGATTATGATAAGAACACAGGGACCACAAGAAGATATTTCGACATATCTTTCGAAATTCCGCAACTTATTGGATGAATTGAAGCCTCCAATGCCCCTTGGCGAACAATTAGCAATCGCATACGATAATCTACATCCAGATTATAGGCGAAGAATCGACAAAGACCAATTTTCATCATTTTTGGAATTGCAGCTGCTAGGAAAGAAGGAAGAAGCACGCAAACGCCAAGACACTCTACAGTTCTCCGCCAATAGAAGACGACGAGCAACTCTTCAACTCCGCGTACGAATCAGTAAAAATAAAAAATTCTGGTAAAACTGCTGCAATCGCTGGGAATGCCAGTGATGCAGGCACCACGCACGAAGAGGCACCTGCTGCCGCCTTACAGCAACCTCCAGCACCCTCAAACTCCCCGTCGTCCAACCCCAAAGGAAATAATAAAAGATCTTATAATAAAAAGCAAAACGGAACCAATCAAAATGGAAAAGGGCCAAATGAGAAAAACAAACAGGCCCCAGCTGGAAATGGTAATAATGGAGAACAGAAAACCGGGACAGATAGCCCCAATACTGAAAATAGTGGCAAAACAAGGAATAAAGAAACAGACACTTGCTACACATGCGGCATCACAGGTCATTGGTCCTATGATTTCCCAGACAATTCTTGCAGAGGGTGTGGTAGGAAAAAAACACTGAAACGAAATTGTCCAGCGTGTAAAGTTCCTAGACCGGCGGGAAACGACTCGCAGAGGAACCAGTAGGAGTCGATGTGTGCTCCTTGGTAGAAAACGTTATAGTAGACTCCAAAACTACTAAATTTCCAGCATATTCCAAATAAGAGAAAGAACAGGTTCCAAGAATCCAAAAAAATTGAAAATTTCCTCTCCAGCACCAATTATAAACACCGAAAAACCCATCCAGCACCCTCCACAAGACAAGAACATTCCCATCCAGCACCCAAAAAGAAAAGAAAAGATTCCTCTCTAGCACCCTCCACAACCCAAGAAAATTCCCATCCAGCACCCAAAAAGAAAAGGAAAAATTCCTCTCCAGCATCAACGGTAAAAATAGTTAAACTGCCGGATGAATCGGGAGATAAGTCGAATAACAGCGTAGTAGAAAATATGTTTTCAACCGCTGTTTTATCACCAGATTCACTCATCCAAAGGCATTCGTTAGGTAAGCTTGAGCCTAGGTTGTTTTTCTCGATAGAATTAAACGGAAGAAAGATGATCTGTTTATTCCTATATAGGAAAAGGTTTAGGAAAACAGTTTAGCGGGAAATTTAAACCTTGCAAGGGCGCCGTAAGCGTAGCCAATGGGATATCAGTTCCTGTGGAAGGAAAATTAGACGTAACGGTTAGTATCGATGGAGTTGAAAAAACCTTACCTTTCCGAGTAGCAGACGGACTACAGTACGAATGTATCTTGGGAATTGATTTCAAACGTTTATTTGAACTCAAGATAGACTTCGGAAACGACATATGGTGGACACCAGCAGGGGAAGTTCATCAGTTTTATCGCTATGGGCAAGATCCCAGCTACCTTCCAGCACTACCTAGTATAGATGGCCTTCGTCAAGCGTCAGAAGAAGAGGAAAAAGAAATAAAAAAGGTACTAGACAGTCTTATCTCGAAAACCCCGAAAACACTTGGTGCGACAACTTTGGCTTACCACAAAATAGATCTTCAGGGTCACGAGCCTATAAGACAAAGGATGAGGAAGTACTCAGCAAAGATGTTGAAAGCAGGGCAAGAAGAGGTAGACCGTATGTTAAAAGAAGACATAATAGAACCATCAGAGAGTCCTTGCCGTAGTTGCGCAGTAATAGTACCAAAAGCTGACGGCAAATACCGATTTTGTATTGACTATCGGCAGGTCAATAAAGAATATGGATGATATACTAGATAAGTTAAGAGGAGCAAAGTATATCTCAAAATTAGATTTGGCCCAAGCTTATCATCAGATTTTACTAGAAGAAGGCAGTAAAGAAATAACTGCATTTGGCATACCGGGACGAGGCCTACACCACTTCAAGAGAATGCCCTACGGCTTAACAAACGCTCCAGCTACCTTCCAAAAGATCATGGAAAAATTAATCAAACCAGATTGGGAACCACATGTTTTCGTGTACTTAGATGATATAATTATTGTAACCCAAACGTTTAAAGATCATGTTTTCTGGTTAAGTAAAGTACTGAAGGCGTTAAAAGAAGTGAATTTACAACTTAATCGAGATAAGTCAGAATTTTTCTGTGCCGAAGTAAAATATCTTGGTTATGTTGTAAATAAACATGGTCTGTGTACTGATCCCGACAAAACTAAACCCGTAATCGAATATCCAGCACCCAAAAACCTCAAGCAACTCCGCAGATTCCTAGGGATGATCGGATGGTATTCCCGGTTTATTCCAAATCTATCCGAAATAAAAAATCCCCTTACACAGTTAACTAGAAAAGGTGTTCGTTGGCACTGGGATGCAGAGCAACAGACAGCCTTTGAAAAACTGAAAATATTCCTTACTCAAGCACGTATGCAGACGAACGGAAGCAATTACGCGATAGCAGGTGTGCTTACGCAGGTGATTGATGGGGAGGAATATCCAATCTACTATGTGAGTAGAACAATGACCAAAGCAGAACGCAATTACACTGTAACTGAAAAAGAGTGTTTAGCGGTTCTGTGGTCAGCAGATAGGCTTAAAGGATATCGTCAAGGAGAACAATTTACCGTAATAACAGACCATTTCAGTCTTTTATGGCTAAATAATCTCAAAGACCCTGCAGGCTGACTGTCACGATGGAATACAGCGCTACAATTACGATATCAAATTTGTACATCGTAAAGGTGCTTTTCATCAAGTTCCGGACGCTTTATCAAGAGCGTGGGAAGAGTCAAGTAGCAGCTGTAGTTCCGACGCACAGAGATGATCCATGGTTCATACGAAAAATGGAGAACCTACGGAAATTTCCAGTTAAGTATCCCGATTTTAAAATCGAGAATGGTTTTCTTTACGCACATCGTCCAAACCCATTAGTCGATCCATTGTTCCCTGATTTGGATGCGTGGAAATTCGTTCTTCCAGCATTAAACAGACCCCAAGCTCTTTTCGAAGCCCATAATACTCCTCAATCAGGACATTTAGGCATGGAAAAAACTTACGCACGTCTTGCGACTTATTATTATTGGCTCGGTTATTTTTACGATACTTCTTGTTATGTCCGATCGTGTCATGAATGTCAAATCCACAAAAGTTGCCAATTACCCCCAGCAGGGTTAATGGGCGAAAGAAATATCGAGGGACCATGGAAAGCAGTGGCTGCCGATATTATGGGCCCGAAACCAAAATCTAAACGAGGGTTCAGATACGTAATTGTTTTTGAAGATTTATTCACTCGTTACGTAGAAATGCAGCCACTTAGGAAGGCAGACGCTAAAAGTGTATGACAAGCTTTTGAGGATTTGATCATAAACCGATGGGGATGCCCTAAGTTCTTGTTGACAGATTATGGGACTGAATTTGCCAATAAATTAATGTCAGAACGCTTAGAAGCTTACGGTATCAAGCAAACTACCACACCCCCTTATAGACCCCAAGCGAACCCGGTAGATCGAGTAAACCGTAATTTAAAGCCTATGATTAACAGCTTTTTAGCTGAAGATCACAAAGAGTGGGATCTGCATTTAAAGGAATTTTGTTTCGCAATTCTGCAACTCGAGCACACACAGCAGGCTTCTCTTTTTAGAGCCAGGAAGCCCGATTTCTGTCTGAAAGTTTTTGCTTGGTCCATGTGTTTTGTGGACGACTGGCAGATTGGAGGAAGCACGAGTATTGATGTTCAGCGGGATTGGCGACTCTGCTGAAACACTCGAAGGTGGTGTGACTCCTGGCGGGAGACACGCTGAGGTACGGCGGCCCTGGTTACTGTCTGGCGCCGAACAGTGGCGCTCTTGAATGGTGAGTGCTGACTCCGATTCGCTGCGTGGACGTTGAGTGCTGAGCGAGCCCTGCGACATCTGTACTATTACTCGCTGAATCAAGCGTATCGCCGTCGTCAGCTGCATCTGATTCAGGACTTATGTTGGTCGCCGCGCAGAACGCGCTCTGCCCCATCTGCAGCTGTCGATTTACTCGTGCCTATCCAACTAAGGTCTGTCCTGCATGCGCATCAAAAATACATGTCAGATGTGAGAGTATTCACGAGGAGTCGGGACTGTCTCTGTGTTGTTTTTATGCGGCGAATCTTACGAGGGCAGCACCTCCTGGGTCGCTTACCGACACCGCTCCTGCTAGCCCGGCCCCCGCCGCTGACGCCGACTCGCCTGCGCAGGCCACACACACTGCTCTCGCTGGTTCGTTGAAACGGCCGGCCTCGCCCACGTCGCCATCGCTCTGCAAGGTAACCAAGCTACCACGCGCACGTGAGGCGGACACCCAGCCCCTCTCTTCAGTGACTGTGGCTAATACAATGGATAACGACGAGGCTCCGAGGTGGTTTACCAGCTTTGCTGAACGTTTGGAAAATAAGTACGACAGCCGCTTTAATGAATTGAGCCGCAAGTTCGACGTTATTCAGTCGGACGTTCGAGCTATTCGAACGGATGTAGATGCACTCGCGCAGACTACAGATAAGGTTGTGTCTGACGTACGGGACGTTCGTGGGGACGTGGTCGCTCTCGCTCGTTCTACTGATTTACGCTTTGATGAAGTGCGACGCGAATTCACGACCTGCATGCAAGCTGCTGAGAACGCCCCGGTCCGCACGGACGTTGCGTCTCGCTCCCATGATGAGGCATGCGAGGTCCTACTGCTCGGTGTTCCGGAGGCGATTACATTATCCGACAATGATGTAGTAAAATCTCTACTTGAAGCGATCGGTCTAAGTCGTACTTATTTTCAAATCGCGAATATACACAAATGGGAGCCGCGCCGTGGATCTCGGGTGACTCGTGGGGGCGACGTGAATGGTGCATGCTCAAGCTCCAGCTCGAATGTTAAAACGCGTGGATTAGTTTTTAAGCTACTTTCCTCCTCGATTCGCGATGCGGTTATGGCACGCAGCAGCAAGCTAGGAGGGCTTAATGTCCAAGATATTTTTAAGATGGGTGGAACCGCCAGTCTTTACATTCGGCCCCTATGGCCGAAACCTATACATGCGCTTTGGTCGCGGGCGCTGCATGAGTCACAGCGACTGCATTATGCACGGCCGATAGTTCGCGACTCATGTGTTCTTATTAGGGAAACGAGGGAGAGTCCTCTTATAAAAGTGGACTACAACTTTTAGCGATTTTACGCCTAGGACGCGATCTAATATTAATAATAATAATAATAATAGTAATAATGATAATAGAGTAGGTACTAATATGTCTATTTCAAATGATTGACTAGGTTTGGGTAACTATTTTTTTAATATATTTCACATAAACATAAATAGAATTAAGCCACAATATGCTGCGATTGAGGCTCTAGTCTACCCGTGCTCGTACGACATGATAGCCGTGTTTGAGACATTTCTTACCCCATCTGACGCGTCTGATGTTATTAAATTGCCGAATTATAACTTTGTTAGGCTTGACCGCGTTGGCAGGGGGGAGGGGGCGTGGGCGTATATGTCCGTAATGCTTTTAGGGTGAAGGTAGCTGGGCAATCTGATCCGATATTTGATAATACGCCGGAATTTTTGATCCTGGACATTTCTTGCGAGTTATTTAAGGTGCTAGTGTGTGTTGTATACAGATCCCCGGGGGCTGCATTGCCAATAGTCTTTTTTTATCTACTCTCGGAGCTGCTTCCATCGTATGGTGGTTACTGGGGACTTTAGTATAAATATTTTAAGAGGTAACCAAAACGTGGATTACTTAATGTCGCGTTAAGGCGAGCTCAATCTTAAGCTAGTCCCGTCAGAGCCGACTCACCATGCGTATTGCGCGGATTATATGTCACATACTTGGCTTGACCTGTTTATTCTGCGTGATTCTAACCTACGATTTAAGTATATTAAGTCCGACTGTCCATTTTTGGCTGATTCGGGGCACGATTCTATTCTTCTATATCTTGATCTGTCTAAACCAAAGAGCAAACCAAATAGAATTGTGTCGCGCAGGTTGAACAATGTCAGCCATTTACAGCTCGCTGGCACCTTTAGTGAATTGCATGGGGAATTCTCTGATCCTCGAGTGCGGGGAAGTTCTGTTTACCATGATGACCTAGATGTAGTCGGCATTGATCTGGCTGTGAATGGTCTGAGTTCTGCGCTCCTGCAGGTCTTTGATCGTTTGGCCCCATTAAGATCTTTCGTAACAACAACTAAGCGTAAAGTATGGATGACGCCGGAGGTAGGGAGTTTGATTAGGAAAAGGAGGCGTGCGTATCGTAGGGCTAGGTCGACGGATAACGCGGTGGACTTTCGTGAATATAGGCGACTGCGCAGTTTAGCCTCAAATGCTCTAGAGTCGGCTAAGTTTAACTATATCAATGATGAATTGAATGAGGCGACTGATTCTCGGTCAAGATGGCGTATACTTCGGAAATATGGCGTTGCGGGTCACCGAAGGCCCTCTCCTGCATCGCTCTTTTCGCTCGATGAACTCAATGAGTACTATGTTTCAGTTTCGCGACCAGTCATTCCGCTTTCTCAGCATACTTTGGCGGACGTTATTATTTTTGCGCCGTTTTCCGTTTATACGCGTTTCTCATTCGGTAATGTATCGGCAGCTCAAGTACATGGGGCGCTGGGGCGAGCAACTTCGCGCGCGGTGGGACTCGATAGTATATCGATTCATATGCTTAGGTTGGCTGGGGCCTGTGTTGTGAACGTCCTCGCTGGCATCTTTGGCGCATCGCTACAGTCTGGTATTTTTCCCTCGGAATGGAAGAAAGCGTTAATTTATCCGCTAGCCAAGTCTGCTGTTTGTGAATCCATCTCTGATACCAGGCCAATTGCACGTCTGAGTGAGGTGTCGAAGCTGCTAGAGAGGATCGTTCATGGACAGTTGTCGGGTTACCTTGAGGAGCATGGGGTGCTCTCTCACCGTCAGGCTGGGTTCCGTAGAGGCCATAGCACACAAACTGCATTGCTTGGAGTTTTGGAGGAAGTGCGCCGGGGTATTGACCAGCGCATGGTCACGTTATTAGTCTTGTTTGATTTTACGAAAGCTTACTTTTTGATACAGTACCCCATGGCGCGCTTCTTCGGAAGCTCCGAGCGATCGATTGTGGGGATAAGGTGGTGGAATGGTTCTTCTCCTACTTGATGGGCCGCACGCAGGCTGTTGAGGGTGATGGGGGTGAACGTTCTGGTCGGACCACTGTCCAGGCGGGAGTCCCTCAAGGCAGTGTATTGGGTCCTCTTTTATTTTCTATTTTTATAAATGACCTGCCTGCGGTCCTGAAGTACTCAAACCATATGATTTTCGCAGATGATACGCAAATGTATTATACATTCTTGCCGACGGAGTTCGATCGGGCTGTGGGGAGGGTTTCTCGTGACGCGGGGGCGGTTGCTGATTGGGCGGAAAGAAATGGCTTATCGTTGAATTTGGCGAAGACAAAGGTTCTGCTGCTGGGTAGCCAACAATATGTATCTCGTTTTGATCTGGGTAATGCAACCAGGATTAATGTTAATGGCGTATCGTTGCCATACGAGTCTGTTGTTAAGTCGTTGGGTCTGTGGATTATGCCGACACTCGACTCATCGAGGCACGTGTCACAGATTTGTCAAAAGGTTCATGGAGTGCTGCATACCTTGCGTTTTTATAAAAGGGCACATTCGCGAATTACACGCAAGAAGCTAGTCGAGAGTCTGGTATGGCCCCACCTGGATTACGCGTGCGCGGTCTATAATGACGTTGATCAGGTGCGTGACTTAAAACTTTAGAGGTTACTAAATGCATGTGTGCATTTTGTTTGGGGAAATATCCCTAGAAAAGCGCATGTTACCCCATTTCGATTAGAATTGGGCTGGCTGTCGGTTGAGCGCAGAAGAGCGTATCTTATCGGTTCATTGGCATATAAGATCATTTCATCTTCAACGCCCTCATATCTTTATCAACACTTTATCAGAACCGATTCCCGCTCCAATATTCGTCATTCGAATCGCATTCAGTTTAGACCCCTCACGTATCGACCACCTCGCACGGAAGCCCTAAACGCCTCATTTCTCATCACGTCCTCCAAAATCTCAATGCCTTTCATGATTTGGATTTTGACTTGCATGACGCATCGACATTCCAGTATCATCTCCATGAACATCTAACTGCGCTCGATCGACAGGCCTGGTCGAGACGCGTGGTTGAGGAGGGCCTTGTTGTGCCGGTGGTTCCGTCATTGTAGGCCGCGAGGCTGTGGTCATTGGCTGTGAATGATTACTGTGTGTGAGTGGACATTTATGAGACCGGTCTGTGAGTGCCATTGTTGCATATCATTTAGCTTCTTATCTTTTTAAGCTTTATTGTATTTATATTAGTTTTACTTTAGTTTTTAGTCTTAAGTGTAACTGTACCACATTTTATTATTAAGCTACTTGTCGTGCTGGCCTTTGGCCATTATTTTTTAATGTTAATATTTTTTTTGTAATTTGTGCTACCATGGGGGTTTACCCCCGTAGCCCAACAATAAAATCAATCAATCAATCAATCAATCAATCTCTCTCTCTCTCTCTCTCTCTCTCTCTCTCTACGGGTAAGGATGGAGGGGGGAGGGGGGGGGGGTATTGCGACCTATTACAAGAATAATCTTGATGTTAGGCTTGTGGCTAACTCCGACCCCGTTTTTTCCAACACCCCAGAGTTTATGATTTTTCAAGTTCTCAAGAAAATCAGTTCGCTGCTGTTTTGTGTTGTTTATAGGAGGCCCACAGCGGCATACCCGTCTAAATTTTTTGATACGTTGACAAATTATTTACATACTTGCGACCAGGTTGTCATCACCGGCGATTTTAATATTAACATGTGCAATAAAGTTGGGGCATCCGCCATGTTGGAGTCCTATTTAGATTCACTAAATCTTTTCCTTAATAAATCCGATCCTACACATCATACGCACTTATCCACCCATTCAACTCATACATGGCTCGATCTATTTATTACACGTAATCCTCCGCCAGTCTATATTGTAAGTCATGAGTTTCCTTTGCAGCAGGGCACGACTATATTGTACTTGCATTAGATATTATCAAACCATTGCTGGCTGTAAAGAGGATTTGGTCGCGGAACCTTGCTCTAATTGATCCGCCGGCGGCGACTACTCTTTTTTCTGATACATTTAATCATCCTTCATCTCTCTCTTGCACTACGACTGAGTCGTCTACGTCATCAATTTCTCACCCTTCAACTACGTCGTCTGGCCTTTCACCTTCTTCTTCACAAAGTTCGCTGATGCCATCTTCTTCGTCCCCCACTCCCATCAACATCCTACTTTCAAATCTTGTTTCAGCTATCCTACATACATTTGATTCACTCGCTCCTGCTAAACTCATCATCATTAAAAACTTCAGTAAATCTTCGATTACACCGCACATTAAGCAAAATATTAAGGCTCGCAACATAGCGTATAAAAGATACTTGGCCTAGTTTATAGAAGGACCTCAGGAACATGGGTCTCGCGTCTAAATCTGCACAATCACCTCTCAACATTTTTTGACTTGATCAGCTCAACATCCATTATGCTTCTATTTCTTATTCCCCCTATCCTTTTTTTACTCAACTTCAGTCTCTCATCTCATCACCAGACATCTTACCCTTATCTTATCCTTTAACTTCCTTTCATTTTGCCTTTATCACCTCACATAAAGTCCTGTCTACTATATCCAGGGCCTCCTCCAAAGCTACAGGCCACGATGGAATTTCTATTCCAATGCTAAAACTCATAGCTGCTCAATTAGCTCCTTATCTAGCTGAATTATTTAATTTGTCTCTCTCAACTGGATCTTTTCCAAAGCCTTGGATTAAGTCTCTTCTTTTTCCTTTGGCAAAGTCGAACAGGGTGATCTCGCCGTCTGACACTAGGCCCATTGCAAAGCTCTGGGAAGTCTCCAAAATTTTAGAAAAGTTAGTTCATGAACAACTCACTGAGTATCTTAATAGTAATAATTTAATTATTGAGGGACAAGCAAACTTCCGCCGGGGGCATAGTACTCAGACGGCTCTGATCGATGTCTTGGATGATATTAGGAGAGCCATAGACAAACGCATGATCACCACTCTCATTTTGTTTGATTTTTCAAAAGCGTTTGATTCGGTGCCACATGACTTACTACTTCGTAAGTTAGGCTCTTTTGGTTGTTCCGATACGGTTATCACCTGGTTCTACCATTACCTAGTTGGCCGCACTCAAACGGTGGTGGATGAACTGGGGTCAGGCTCGGCCTGGCTCGACACGTCTAGGGGGGTTCCACAGGGCAGTGTCCTTGGTCCACTGTTATTTTCTATTTTTATTATTGACCTCCCACGTGTTTTAAGACATTCAGACTACATTATCCAACCGATCTTGCTCAGGGTGTACAGAAAATTGGACTGAATTTGAATGTGAAAAAGACGAAGGTGATCTTGAGCAGTCAGGCCTATATGTCGCGCATTGACTTGGATATTGCCATGAAGGTTGCAATAGGGAATAAATTCCTTGACTATGAGTCTGAAGTCAAATCACTTGGCTTTTGGATTACACCTACCCTGGACTGGTCTCCTCAGGTCGCGTCGGTATCACAGCGGGTTCATGGAGTTCTTCACTTCTTAAGATTTTTTAAACGAGCGCTCTCGCGTCGGAACAGAAAGAGCCTTGTCGAGGCTCTGATTTTCCCGCACTATGATTACGCTTGCGCGGTTTTTCACGACCTGGATGCTACTAGCAATTTAAAGCTAAAGCGATTACTGAATGCTTGCGTTCGTTTTGTGTGAGTAAATATTCCGTGGCGCGAACATGTGACACCATACAGTCTTAAGCTAGGTTGGCTGTCGGTCGAGCTTAGGAGATAGATCCCTTTTCATTGCTACTTATGCTTGTAACATCATTTCGCATAAATCCCCTTCCTACATTGCTCGTCACTTCATTATTCGCGACGCTTCATTTCCATCCCGTTCTTCCTCATGCCACCCACCCTTGTCCCTTTTTTATCTGCCTCCTAGAACTGAAGCCCTTAATAATTCCTTCATTATCACTGCCTCTCGTCTCATCAATCACCTCCCTTTCACCAATTTTGACCCTCTCCTCTTTAGTTCCTTCAAATCATCTCTTTCATTCTATCTTTCTGAGCTCGATCGACAGGCTTGGGAGGTGAGGATTAGAAATGAGGGAAGAATCTGCCCTTCCTTACCGCACTTCTGAGCGCTTATTTTATTGTATTCCGCCGATTACTTGGTACTCTTCTCTATGTTTTGCGTGTAAACTATTATCTAGTTCAGTATTTATTTTATATTTTTATATTTTATATCCTTTTATTTTGGCACTGTTCGTTGCTTTATATTGTTATTTTATCTTTATTTTTTTATATCATATTTTATATTAATTTTATATGATTCTTTCGATTTGTGTATACGGGGTTTTATCCCATTGTACCCAATAAACTCATCAAATCAAATCTCTCTCTCTCTCTCTCTCTCTCTGTCTAGCCTATGTATTAATATTTACAGCTGTTACAGGTTGGCGTTCGACGATTTTTCGACGGGAAAGAGAAAGAGTTTTCGGTTTGTAAGTGCGAGAGCACTTAGACTCATCTCGACCTGGGAGAGACTTATTTCGGCCTTGTTTGCTTTCGGCACACGTGTGTCTAATTACAGTAGTTTACGTTATTTTCATCTGGGTGCTTTATGGGTGTTTGAATTGATTGGTGCAATTAATTGTTCTTCATCTCTTCACATTGATTTTGGTTGGGGACCCGCAAACCTGTATACGAGAAGGAAGGACAACTACGCGGACTCTGTCTCGAATTAACGGATTCCTTATTGCGACCATCGCACTGTAAGTGCTAGCTTAGTAGTCTCTCTCTCTCTCTGTCTAGCCTATGTATTAATATTTACAGCTGTTACAGGTTGGCGTTCGACGATTTTTCGACGGGAAAGAGAAAGAGTTTTCGGTTTGTAAGTGCGAGAGCACTTAGACTCATCTCGACCTGGGAGAGACTTATTTCGGCCTTGTTTGCTTTCGGCACACGTGTGTCTAATTACTCTCTTTCTCTCTTTATTGCTCTTATTCGTATTCGACATGCGTATTTGCGTGCAGCGGCACGCATTTATACTTTATTTGGATATATATTACTTTTATTTTGTTTAATTAAATATTGCGTTATTGTTTATTTGATTTACTCCTCTTTCGTGTTCGCTAAGTGAAGGATACCACCGTCTCCGCCTATACGGCTACTTCTATCCGTATTATTACTGAGCGGTTGATAGAGTTTTGAGACTATTTTCTAACGGTTTAAATTATTGTTATTATTTTATTTTATTTATTATTAAAAATAGCAAACCATAACAATCGAAATATAAGAGAAAACCAACGTATTTCCGTTAAAAAGGGGAGAGAGAGATTTAAGAAGACTAGCTAATGTAACATGTTTACATACCGGATACATCAATAATAAACTATTTATTCAAGTACAGATTCCTTTGGTTAAATAATGTACTTGCGTATTGTTCATGGTATCTCCTTTTCCAATTCCACAATACGTGTATATGAACGAATCAACTATCGTTTACATTGAAACCGAAAATATATTGTGACATCCTAACCTTGATATATAAAATTCGAACGTTTATTTCAGCTAAATAGCATGAAAAATAAAGACTACATAAGCTAACACTAACGCTTAGCTAATGTAGACATACAAAAGCATCTCGCATAAGAGAATGAGATAGCTCTGTGGTAGAGAATCTGACTGCCACGCGCTACGACGGGGTTCGATTCCCGACTAGGAAAGATTTTTTTTACTTTACATTTAATGTTTAAACCATTAGTTTAAACACTAAAAAGTGGAAAATTGTAAAATTTATAATTTTATTATTTTTTTTTACATATTTGCCAGTTTTGGTTAGAATATCAATGCGATACGACGAAAACTGACAAAGATGTTAATAATTATTGTATAACACAGTTGTTATTAATTATTAAAATTTATTTATATATTTTAAGTATAATTACATCAAAATATAAAATCGGAAATTATTATTTATTACAATTTATAGTGAAAATTGGCCCTAAACCAATTTTCAAAGAAAGTATAAGTTTTACAATAAATTAGGACTTAAATACAATAAATTATGTATAAATTATATATCTTGTAAAACTATGTCCCGTAATTATTATAATTAAACAATATAATAATTAACACACGTATAATGTAACATAAAGTATATCGAGGTAGATCAATCAACCACATCACAGACTACCACTACATATACATCGACGTATGTACATGAGACGTCCGATGGTGAGGGAATCAAATCCTTAGCAAATCCAAGCTGAGTCTACCGAAACGGGAGAGTTTCCCCCACCACTGCCAAGCCTGGATAAAACCATCGGCTCTCGCTGCCTCAGTAGCATTTCGTCAAGAACGACGAACCTTTCTTGCGGCCTCTCCGCACTAACGGGGTCCCGCGAGACTAAGTATGTAAATATATTTCTTAGCTCCGCGAGCGAGCTAATGTAAGGGAGTTTTTCCCTAATCAGAATAAAATGATAAGTATTTGTAAATTTATTGAAAGTATTTTATTAAATTTGTTTTTATAATAGTTAATAATGTATAACTAATCTTGGTTTAGATTTATGACTTATTAAGTCTAAACAATCGTGATACCATTCTTAATGTGATGCGTGATGAGAGAATTTGGTTTCTCTCTGACCTACGTCACTGAATGGAAATTGAGATTTTTAGACTTAGGTATTTAACACTCTTCAATTCATGCGGTGACGCGTAATAAGAGAATTTGTTTTCTCTTTGACCTACGTCACTGAATTGAAACAGAGTTAAAAATCATAAGTAACACCTAACTATTAAATATCTGAATAATAAAATGCTCATTTATCAGTCTGTTGTTGGATGGGAATCTTTCTCTTCCCTACACTGGCTGGTGAATCAATAAAATGGAAATTCTAAACCAGAATTTCACTTTTATTTTTATTATGTGGCAAAACAGGACCGTTACAATATATATATACTGCAACAAGAAGCAAAATATTACTGTTGTTCAAGCACCGACTTTGAGAATTGTGAAAATTTTCAAGGAAAATTAATTTGCAAAAAAAGAATAGATCCGCAATAGATACATGCAAAATTGAATTGCTGCCTCAACCGACCGAATTTAATTACCGTAATTACAATAATTAATATACAATCAATGCCAAATAAATAACGATAATAAAACTTGAAAAATTAAATGAAAGTGTCGATTAATTGTGACGGATTAATAGAGACAATCATGTCGTTACAAGGAGTTAGAATAATACATACAAAAACAAATTGTACTTTTAAAATAAACGGTGAAACTATAAAAATACGTAAGGTACCAACGGAATATTCAAATCATTTCTTATTTTCTCAGATATCGTTAAATATTAGCATACTATCAAATATCTTTAACGATACAAGTAGTAAAGACTTATTCCATAAACTAGTTAAGCAAAAACATTCGGGAAATTTTTGGGATATGGAAAATTACTGTAAAGATAAATTAATTAATACAGAGAAAACTGTAATGTTCACTATATTCTTTCTCATCTGTTTAATCATGGGAGTAATTAGATTTTTATTTATCGCGAGAATATTTATACTTTTGTGTTATTTGAAAGAAATATTATACTAGACACCTTTCCTTTTACAAATAACTTTGTAAATTCGTGAGAGGGCAATAAAAGTATAGAAATATTATCTTATTTACAGATGGCAAAGAGATTATTCCTCCTGCTTTTATTCGTAAGAGTGATTAATTATCCGTCGGGGCCTTACGGATATGACTGCGGTGAGCGACTTTCAAACTTATCAAAAATATCATTAGTAGATGATAAGGAAGTAAGCCTGAGTTAAAACGAAAAAAATAAACAAAAAAAATTTGAAGTTGAAGTACTTAATGAGACCTTCTAATTTCGGGCCGCTGGACCTTAAAATGTTTCTTTTAGGCTTTGCAATTAATTTCTATGCTCGATACCTTAATTTCCTGAATTTTATCGCATGGGACACTTGCTCGACCACTTTTGGACCAAATCGAACGTAATCAGGCTCGAAAGAAGCTGTTGACACATACTAAAACTTTGATGGATTACATTTTTTATTAGGTCTTTATTTCTAATTTGTATAACAAAATATGTAGCTATGAAGAATTTTTAAATAAATTATTAGTCATTTTGAAACACAAATTAGAAATGCAAAATTAATTAAAAATGTAATCTATCATAGTTTTAGTATGTGCCAGTAGATTACTTTTAAGCCTGATTACGTTCGATTTGGTCCAATAGTCATCAAGCAAAAGAATCCCATGCGATAAAGTTCAGGAAATGGAGATATCGAGCATAGGAATTAATTGCAAGGCCTTAAAGCAATATTTTGAAGTCCAGTGGCCCTCATTAAGTACTTTAACCTCAAATTTGTTTGTATACATATTTACAAAATTTTGATGGGGTAACAAAAATTTGCTTATTTTTTTCGTTTTAACTCAGATCTACGCCCTTAAAGAATGTGATATACATGAACAATACATTAATGTAACAAAAATTTACGCGCAATTACTACAATTAAACGATCACAGTACCACGTATGTATATAAATGCATAATAAAAATCACATGTACAGTTACACATTGCGGGAGGGACGAATATGTATCACGTGTCCTAAAAGGAGAAATTAGTTATTATAAAGAAATAAGTATGGAAGAATGTTATGTAATTCATCGCTTAGGCTCTTTTTCTTTTATTCGAATTACAACTCTACCGAGAAACAGTACATCTAATAAACCGACCGTGTTTGCAGGAGGCAATGATAATAGCGGAAATAGTATTGGAGGTTCTTTTTCGGATTCATACGATAGTTATAAAGCTTATGTCGCAGGTTATGTTAAAATAACAATATACGATTTGTATGCAGGTATCTATTTAGAACATAATAAATAATAAAGTAAAATTAGAGTCTGGATTTACATGCACACTCGCGGATTTAGAATGTACAGATATCGACGCGGAGTAAACAAATATTATGTGTTACATAAAGGATATTTAGATAAAATATATGAAGCGCAAGAAAATCGTATAATGTTCTTGCTTGAAACTAATGACATTTCATTCGCACTGTGGAAAAAGGAGAGCAGACTGTATGCGGTTTTAGGTTCGCGCGCACCGAACATCGTAAGATTTTCATAATTGAAGACACCAAAGTTTTATAAACAAAAAAATAATTAAGTGGAATAATCTCGATATATTTGCCTACATAAACTCAAAATTCTTATACGTTGAAAAATATGTACGCTAACAGTTAAATAGAATGTATTACGACATTGTAAAACAAAGGTGTGAAATCGAAGACACATTCTTATTCAAGCCCTCGCACTTGTCTCGGTTTCACCGGCGGAAGTGGGTTATCGTATTATGAGCCAACCTGAGTATCTAGCCATAACAGCGGGGAAAACTATTCATGTATTAAAATGCTGAAAAGTAGAGGTAGTTGGGAGAGAAACGAAACAGGGTGTTATGAGCAGAACAAAAAGTACTGTTTTCCACATTTATATATGCAGAGACCAAGAAAGCAGCTTTTCTCCCTAGGGAGGAAAATAAAACTTTCTATCCCTAGGGAGCAGAATAACTTTCTTCAGAAGAATACTAGGTGCTAATTTGCTCATGAGGAAGAGAATGTATTATTTTTCTCCCTATTTGTTTTGTATATATAGACTTAGAAAATAGTATTTTGCGTTTAGAGTGAGAGGAGAATTATATTGATTGTTAACGTGGAATAGTTCTTTTTTAATTTTAACTAAGGCTTTTCCCTTTAACCTATTAACGTCTGCTAGGATAGAATTCCTGAACGGTTTTACAACATCGTTTTGAAGCATTACGTAAGATTGATTTAACTTGAATCATCTTCATTATGTTTTTGTCAAAAACCCTATTATACATTTTTTCTAAGTAAATTACTTAGAAAACCCAGCATATCGGTGAACTATTTTGAGTTTTTGAAATATGATACCAGATTAGTAATCAGCGTTCTCAAAAACTTACGGTAACACTTTGATATCTATCACAAATTTAAAGTATATGCGCCTAAATTCTAAGATAATTACATAAAGTATAATATTTTTTATTTGATCCGCCATTTTGGAAGTATTGACATTTATTGAGGTGAGACATCTATTGCGTCCACCATTTTTAGTAGCTCAACTGGATTTGAGAGATTTTTCGTTTCTGCTTTTTTCGGTAGTGCCGCCATATTTTTCTGGACAGCGGGAACAAAATTTTGATCCCGGGAATCGAAAAAGGCGCATTCAAAAACTTGAACATGGTTTAGGTTCAATCAAGCGTATGCTTTCTGTTTCAAAACCATGTTGTAAAACCGTTCAGGAATTATGTCCTGTCAGGCAATAATGGGTAACTTATATAATAAATAACTTTGTACTACTGCCTTGACCATCAATAAAGCATAAATGGTCATTATTTTTATCATCAGGCGATATCACCCAAATACTATTAAAAAAATATTTCTTCCTGGAAACGATATCCAGGTACCCCAGGATGACCTCCTAGAACGAATAAACGTCGTCTGCGGAGATATTATATATGTTGGTGACCGGCGCAAACATATATGGATGAAAATCATCTAACGTGAAAATTTGACGTTGTGATACGCACGAAAACAAAATGAAAAAAATTATATATTTTTGGTTTCTCTGGATCAATTACAGTTTCTAGAGTACCTGTTTACAGTGGGCATAAGGATCAGTTGATTTGCTCAACGTATTGAAGATTTTTAATTTTTACATTCCAGGGGAATTACATATATTTTGATATATAAAACATAAACATCTTGAATACATCCCTAATACAAAATCTCACGTGAGATCTCAAGTGAGATTTCATGCCAAAATCTCATGTGATATTTCAATTGGAGAGGTGTTTAAATTTGCTAAATAATAAAAAATCAATTTCTCACGTGAGATTTTGTAATAGGGATAGAAAGTTTTAATAAACATATTTTATGGAGTATACATTGAATATAACTATACCTAATTGATAATAACAATAAAAAAAATTAATTAACAAATTCTTCCATTTATAAAATGTATGCAATGTTTCCATATAATCAATTTAACATAATTTTTATATTTGTAATATAAATTATATATTTTTATTATTTCTTTTAGTAGTGACTTCTTTTATCTTAAATAACAATTTTACTCTTTTTTCTGAGTTTTATTTTCGTATGAGATCGACCCTAATTGATAATGTTCACATTGTCTATTCAAATTACATTCGTAACAACTTACTTCATTAAAATTAATTTTTTGGGCTCACATCTACTCCATTTCTATTGAATGGACTCCGCATAGTTCCCTTTGAATGGAGAGAAAACAAATTGTTAAGAAATAATGTTATTTCAGTCAAAACAGTAAAGCGTGGTAATGATCAGCATCGATTATTTGTTATAACATTTATTGAGGTGAGACATCTATTGCGTCCACCATTTTAGTAGCTCACTGGATTTGAGAGATTTTTCGTTTCTGCTTTTTTCGGTAGTGCCGCCATATTTTTCTGGACAGCGGGAACAAAATTTTGATCCCGGGAATCGAAAAAGGCGCATTCAAAAACTTGAACATGGTTTAGGTTCAATCAAGCGTATGCTTTCTGTTTCAAAACCATGTTGTAAAACCGTTCAGGAATTATGTCCTGTCAGGCAATAATGGGTAACTTATATAATAAATAACTTTGTACTACTGCCTTGACCATCAATAAAGCATAAATGGTCATTATTTTTATCATCAGGCGATATCACCCAAATACTATTAAAAAATATTTCTTCCTGGAAACGATATCCAGGTACCCCAGGATGACCTCCTAGAACGAATAAACGTCGTCTGCGGAGATATTATATATGTTTACGGAAACATATATGGATGAAAATCATCTAACGTGAAAATTTGACGTTGTGATACGCACGAAAACAAAATGAAAAAAAATTATATATTTTTGGTTTCTCTGGATCAATTACAGTTTCTAGGTACCTGTTTACAGTGGGCATAAGGATCAGTTGATTTTGCTCAACGTATTGAAGATTTTTAATTTTTACATTCCAGGGAATTACCATATATTTTGATATCTAAAACATAAACATCTTGAATACATCCCTAATACAAATCTCACGTGAGATCTCAAGTGAGATTCATGCCAAAATCCTCATGTGATATTTCAATTGGAGAGGTGTTTTAAATTTGCTAAATAATAAAAAATCAATTTCTCACGTGAGATTTTGTAATAGGGATAGAAAGTTTTAATAAACATATTTTATGGAGTATAATTGAATATAACTATACCTAATTGATAATAACAATAAAAAAAATTAATTAACAAATTCTTCCATTTATAAAATGTATGCAATGTTTCCATATAATCAATTTAACATAATTTTTATATTTGTAATATAATTATATATTTTTATTATTTCTTTTAGTAGTGACTTCTTTTATCTTAAATAACAATTTTACTCTTTTTCTGAGTTTTATTTCGTATGAGATCGACCCTAATTGATAATGTTCACATTGTCTATTCAAATTACATTCGTAACAACTTACTTCATTAAAATTAATTTTTTGGGGCTCACATCTACTCCATTTCTATTGATGGACTCGCATAGTTCCTTTGAATGGAGAAAACAATTGTTAAGAAATAATGTTTATTTTTAGTCAAAACAGTAAAGCATGTAATGATCAGCATCGATTATTTGTTATAAAAGAAATTTGGAGAGGGGATGTTACATGCCAGGGGAGATTACATAGATTGTTTTTTAAATTTTGTTACGTTAACATTCAAAATTTCCACATCGGAATAATACTGTTGTTATGTAGTTTATCTTTATCTCAAATTTACTCTATGAATTGGTTTAAAAAATTTATTAGTTTTTCAATTATACTGTACCAGAGGAATTACATTAAAAAAGGTAACCGCTGAATTACCACAAAAACATGCCCGTATTTTTTGCTTAACATCATGAAATATTAAAAATTAAATTTTTACCTCTAAAGTAAACCAAAAGTTAACAATTTCACCTGGTCAGAAAAATGTCTTACGTTTACAATTAATTTTAAAGACATTAATCATAACACAGTTATTATTAATAACAAGTTTGTTACAAAGTTCAGCAAGTTCAGTGCACTTCAAAAATCAGTAAATGTTCAGATTTTCAACTTGATTTTAATTGTGGTTATCAAAATGAACAATTAAGTTTGAACCCGTTTTTGACATAAAGAAATACGCCTATAATCGCACCAGTTAATATGCGATTATGGCCTTGTTATAGCCAGGGGACGTTACATTTCAAACTTTAAGCAACTTAAACTTGGCAATAAAATCAACTTTTATCAAGTTTCATGGCTGACTTACATTAAATTACATATATTGTACTTAGAATATATTATTCGTAATTTTATATATGATATAATGGGATATATTTCACTATTACACAAATGTGCACGTTAGATGATTTTCACCCATATATGTAAATAGTTTATTTTTATATTATTATTAAAGTATATTAAGGGGGTTCCAAAGTCAATTTTATGACTGAATTATCGACCTGCCGTCGATATAGTAGGTTGCATTATCAGTATACTACGCCATCTAGCGTACGATTCAAATGATGTCGGTAGATGGCGTAGTTATACTAACACTGTGATTTGATTTTGTGGAGATAACATAACCTAAGCTTGAAATTTATTCTTTATTGATCAAGAGCCAAAAAAATTTTCTTTTTCTCTAACTTTGAGAATGTCTTTTTACTGTGTATGATAAATTCAGGATTGATTACTCATTATAGAAGGAGCAATCAGACTTACAGTTCTGTACTTGCATAGTTACAAGCAATTGATACTTTTACTCACTATGGAGTGACAACAATTTTAATGAATTGTTCAATTTTTTAATAACTAAAATTAAATATTAAAAATATAATTTTTCTCGCCCAGGCAAAAGTTTTTAAATTAATATTGAATTTTGTCGGTCTTGCTGAGCTAACGTCTAACGACTCTAAGAACTCCAAGTTGCTCGCTCGAAAAGGCACGACAATTCGCCGCGTATCAATCCCGAGGACAACATTATGAAGGCCACAAGCCGCCAGACATAAACCAAAAGAAGAAGCAAATAAAATACTAAGTAATAAAATTGAAAATATTTAAATAAGAAAGAAAGAAATTTTAAGTCTATGTATTTCGTCTTGGGACCGTCTGCCAGAACTCATCAGTGGGGCGCAGACGGTCCCTGCCCCAGACACACAAGACAATATTATTGAATCAAAATAATGATAAACTTAAAATTTTGGTATCGTAAGAACGATTGAACGGAGCCTATATAAGTACACATAATGTGGAAAATCTGATTGTGGATGGAAAAGTGCCCCCTAACATCAGAGTATGTACTATGGACATTTTTTATGAAATTATATTTTTAATAATAACAGGACTTTGGTTTAAAATTATGTCCATAGTACATACTCTGATGTTAGGGGGCACTTTTCCATCCACAATCAGATGTTCCACCTTATGTGTACTTATATAGGCTCCGTTCAATCGTTCTTACGATACCAAAATTTAAGTTTATCATTATTTGGATTCAATAATATTGTCTTGTGTGTCTGGGGCAGGGACAATTAGGCTTACTCACTATGGAGCGACAACAATTTTAATAAACTGTTTCAATTTTTTAATAACTTAAATTAAATATAATAACTATGAACAGTTATTAGCCATCATTGGGCTTGCGTGAAAAATCCTATTCTATAACTCAAATTATAGAATATCTTAATCCAATAAATGTTTTTTTATAACGTGTAAGATATTTAAATAATAATTGTGTACTGCTATTTATAATTAAATCATTTGAAACATTTTCCTTTTCATCAGTTTTTTATAATCATAAAACTTTTTTATAAATTCAGTTACGTACTGAATTAATTTTAAAGACATTAATCATAACACAGTTATTATTAATAACAAGTTTGTTACAAAGTTCAGCAAGTTCAGTGCACTTCAAAAATCAGTAAATGTTCAGATTTTCAACTTGATTTTAATTGTGGTTATCAAAATGAACAATTAAGTTTGAACCCGTTTTTGACATAAAGAAATACGCCTATAATCGCACCAGTTAATATGCGATTATGGCCTTGTTATAGCCAGGGGACGTTACATTTCAAACTTTAAGCAACTTAAACTTGGCAATAAAATCAACTTTTATCAAGTTTCATGGCTGACTTACATTAAATTACATATATTGTACTTAGAATATATTATTCGTAATTTTATATATGATATAATGGGATATATTTCACTATTACACAAATGTGCACGTTAGATGATTTTCACCCATATATGTAAATAGTTTATTTTTATATTATTATTAAAGTATATTAAGGGGGTTCCAAAGTCAATTTTATGACTGAATTATCGACCTGCCGTCGATATAGTAGGTTGCATTATCAGTATACTACGCCATCTAGCGTACGATTCAAATGATGTCGGTAGATGGCGTAGTTATACTAACACTGTGATTTGATTTTGTGGAGATAACATAACCTAAGCTTGAAATTTATTCTTTATTGATCAAGAGCCAAAAAATTTTTCTTTTTCTCTAACTTTGAGAATGTCTTTTTACTGTGTATGATAAATTCAGGATTGATTACTCATTATAGAAGGAGCAATCAGACTTACAGTTCTGTACTTGCATAGTTACAAGCAATTGATACTTTTACTCACTATGGAGTGACAACAATTTTAATGAATTGTTCAATTTTTTAATAACTAAAATTAAATATTAAAAATATAATTTTTCTCGCCCAGGCAAAAGTTTTTAAATTAATATTGAATTTTGTCGGTCTTGCTGAGCTAACGTCTAACGACTCTAAGAACTCCAAGTTGCTCGCTCGAAAAGGCACGACAATTCGCCGCGTATCAATCCCGAGGACAACATTATGAAGGCCACAAGCCGCCAGACATAAACCAAAAGAAGAAGCAAATAAAATACTAAGTAATAAAATTGAAAATATTTAAATAAGAAAGAAAGAAATTTTAAGTCTATGTATTTCGTCTTGGGACCGTCTGCCAGAACTCATCAGTGGGGCGCAGACGGTCCCTGCCCCAGACACACAAGACAATATTATTGAATCAAAATAATGATAAACTTAAAATTTTGGTATCGTAAGAACGATTGAACGGAGCCTATATAAGTACACATAATGTGGAAAATCTGATTGTGGATGGAAAAGTGCCCCCTAACATCAGAGTATGTACTATGGACATTTTTTATGAAATTATATTTTTAATAATAACAGGACTTTGGTTTAAAATTATGTCCATAGTACATACTCTGATGTTAGGGGGCACTTTTCCATCCACAATCAGATTTTCCACCTTATGTGTACTTATATAGGCTCCGTTCAATCGTTCTTACGATACCAAAATTTTAAGTTTATCATTATTTTGATTCAATAATATTGTCTTGTGTGTCTGGGGCAGGGACAATTAGGCTTACTCACTATGGAGCGACAACAATTTTAATAAACTGTTCAATTTTTTAATAACTTAAATTAAATATAATAACTATGAACAGTTATTAGCCATCATTGGGCTTGCGTGAAAAATCCTATTCTATAACTCAAATTATAGAATATCTTAATCCAATAAATGTTTTTTTATAACGTGTAAGATATTTATAAATAATAATTGTGTACTGCTATTTATAATTAAATCATTTGAAACATTTTCCTTTTCATCATTTTTTTATAATCATAAAACTTTTTTATAAATTCAGTTACGTACTGAAATATTTTTAATGCCTTAATCCGATAAATTCAGGATTGATTACTCATTATAGAGTGGGCAATTAGGCTTACAGTTCTGCACTTGCATAGTTACAAATAATTGACACTTTTACTCACTATGGAGTGACAACAGGTTTAATGAATTGTTCAATTTTTTAATAACTAAAATTAAATATAATAATTACGACCAGTTCCAGAATCCAGCATTCAAGCGTTTCTAGTATGGAAAAAAGCACATATGATTAGACTCTTTGACTAGGAACGAGCCCAAGGAACAAGGATGAGCACCATCATTAGCTCACTCAGTAGCTGAAGGGTAGTATATCTTCTACGAGCTGCACCGCGTCCAAGTCTTAGGAACAACAGCACATACTCAGATTGGCTCCGATGATTGTTGACGGAACAGCAACACGTACTCAGATAGGCTCCGATGATTGTTGACGCCCAGTGCAGGATTTTCTGTGAATATATTATAAATCAGACAAAGCAAACTACTAAATAATGGTATAATGGGAAACAGGAAGAAAGGACGCATAAAAAGGTATACAATGGCCTGTTGATATCAATTGAGAGGTTAGGGGAACATCAACCTTCTCCTCTGTAATATAACTATATAAATAACGAAGTGCTCCTACGGATAAGCAACTTACATGTAAATAAAACCCGGAACTACACGTTAATCCTATAGCGAGCCGGTATTGAAGAAAAAGCAATACAATGAAGAATCTGCCCGTCGCACCACGTCCAAGTCTGAGGAACAGCAACACGTACACAGATTGGCTCCGATGATTGTTGACGCCCAGTGCAGGGTTTTCAGAGAATATATTAAAAAATCAGACAAAGCAAACTACTAAATAATGGTATACTGGGAAACAGGAAGAAAGGATGCATAAAAAGGTATACAATTGCCTTTTGATATCAATTGAGGGGTTAGGGGAACACCAACCTTTTCACTTGTAATATAACTATATAAATAACAAAGTTCCTCTACGGCTAAGCAACTTACCTCTAAACAAAATCCACAACTCCACTTTAATCATATAGCGAGCCGGTGTTGAATAAAAAGCACTATGTCATCAGCAATACAATGTAGAACCCGTTGACAGATCGGCAAGAAGCGCGAATGTACGCGTATATCGATAGATGACCGCACGTGCGTACGTCGTACGCGCGCATCATGTCGATTCCAACGCAATGCGCATGCGCGCACGGACTAGACGGGTCGGATCACGACCGAGATGAGACACTCGTGGACTTCGTTCAGAAACGTTTTATCATTATATATATTGTTAGTTTATAACGGAAAAATTTGTTTATTTCAAATCTTATAAACGTAGCAGCAATATTTTTATTTTTTCTAGATTGACGTGACACGCGAATTGAGCAACAAATGCGAGTTCGTGGTGCGTGTACGCAGGCGATCGACGGAGCGCACGCACCACGAAATCCCCACTCTTCAACTAATAATAGACATTCAGTATTCTGGTTATTCTCTTCGTACTAAAGTGCGCCTGTTAATTAATTTACTTAAATGTTTAACTTATTCAGAATAATAAGACGACATTGAATACTGAAAGATTTTTTTTATAATAATCAAACGGGTTGAATCGAGCGGTAAAAATGACTTCGTGGTGCGTGTACGCAGGCGATCGACGGAGCGCACGCACCACGAAGTCCCCTCTCTCCAACTAATAATAGACATTCAGTATTCTGGTTATTCACTTCGTACTAAAGTGCGCCTGTTAATTAATTTACTTAAATGTTTAACTTATTCAGAATAATAAGACGACATTGAATACTGAAAGATTTTTTTTGTAATAATCAAACGGGTTGAATCGAGCGGTAAAAATGACTTCGTGGTGCGTGTACGCAGGCGATCGACGGAGCGCACGCACCACGAAGTCCCCACTCTCCAACTAATAATAGACATTCAGTATTTTGGTTATTCCTGCGTACTAAAATGCGCCTGTTATTTTATTTGCTTAAATGTTTAACCTATAAACATAAAAGTTTTGTTTCATGATCCCTGTGTGTGCATATCAATGTGTTTGCACGTCCAATCGACAACTTTGAAAAAAGTTGACTGTTTGCCGTGCAGCCGACAGTCTAAGATGGCGGCTGCTGCGCTCGCGTAACCTTCGTATCTTTCTACCGCTAGCGCCACCGAACGGTAATTTATGGCGTAAGATTTTATTTTGTTACTGTTGCGGTATCAAAGTCTACTATTTTTTTTAATGTACTGAATATATTTATGAGTACACTTCCCTTCGTATATGAATAAGTTAACTATGTACAAAGTTTGAGACAAAAATATTATTTCGTTTGTATTTAATCCCTTACCAAAAATGTGAGACGGGCGCAGCATACTCAAAATTTTTGGTAAGGGTTTAAACAAAAACGTGATAATTTTGCTGTTCCAAATTTTGCACACACTTAAATAATCCATATACGAAGGGCAATGAACTCTTATTTCTCCGTATAATAATATAATTATCTAATTATAATCGATTATTTGATTTACTCAGTCGATAAGGTAGGGAGGATAAAAATTGACTTTGGAACCCCCTTAAATATAATATCAAAGTATACCGACTAATGCAAATATATCAAATAGATTGAAATATATCGAAATCTATCTAAACATAGCGAAGTATATCTTAATATATGAATATATTATATTCAGTATTCACGTGAAAATAAATCCAAGAATATCAAAATATATGTAAAAATATATATAATATGACGTACGAACAACATTAAACGCTGGACGCCGGACGCCGCGGATGCCAATCGACGATACGTTTTATTATAAGAAGAAAATTTATTGCTAGACAAATTTTTTTACTATATATTTCATTTATATTGTTTAAATTAAAATTATTATGTACATTATCCTAATCAATATTAAGTTACACGATATATTGTTAAATCCCGCATCAAAATAATAGAAGAATGTCAAATAATAGATAAACATAATCTTTTATAAACAAACCATTTTTCAGTCTGATTGCTCAGCGAATACCGGCAGTAGTACCAACTTAAAACCAAAGATTAAAATCTCACTCCTGAGTTAACACCTTTTATAACCGGACTCCGAGGTAATACCTTTTATAACCGGATTCCGAGGTAGCACCTTCTTATCGGGGAACGACGATTTATTGAATCAAAAGAAGCTACCGGTTCCTGTAGTCAATTATAGATGTCAAGTAATAAAGAAGTACGTCAAAGCCTCTGTAGGTGGATATCGCGGCATTACCAAAAGTATAAGACAATCTCTTGTGACTTTATTGATGTAACTCGCGCGCCGACATAAAACGATGTGTACAACGATGTGCGACATATCAATATAACATAGTGGTAGAAATCAAAGCTCGACTTCCGTTGATTATAACCAATACACCAGCAACTGCTTTTAATTTAATTTAATAATTACAATTATCATTTGATTTCTATGGTTCACTCAAAGAAACCATAAAAGGTTTTTCGTATATATTTCCGGCACTAGATGCACTAACCAAATACGTCATTCTTCTACCAGTAAAACACGCCAATATTGAGGAGGTCGCTTCTACACTTATTAAAAATATTATATGCTATTTTGGCCGTTCTGTCGCGATTTTAACCGATCAAGGCACATATTTTCGCAACAAATTACTAAATACATTTGCAAAACTCTTTACAATTAAGAAATATTGGATTGATAAAAGAATAACATTAAGCTTTTTAGTATAATTCTTTTGTTACTTAATGTTTTGTATTTGTTTCAGGAAAATTTTGATGAATATGAATTACGTAGACATATTTACAGTAACAGTGTCGATAGACATACGATTAGACGCTTACTTCAGTATATATTCATACCTTGCAGTTGCGCTTTCATTGAATCCAACCCTACTATTCGTTGTACTGGTCATGAAATAGCTTTTTCTATTGACGAAACTGTCAAAATACTTGATATTTCTGAAGAAACAATAGCTACTCTTCTTAGTTACCTTGAACTTCATCCGAAACGATTTATCAAAGTATTACAATCTACATATATAATTGCTAAAGTATGTAGCTCCTCTGGACCGCAATGTTTAAAACTAGCTGCACAAAATGTAAGTATTTATATATTTTTCATTGTATAATCTAAATTTATCAATTTTTATTAAAAGTTAAGCTTATTTTTAAAGTGATTTTAGAAATATAATCTATTATCTTTTTTATGTAATCTAATAATCGATCAGACGCTCTCCTCATCAATTTAGGGTCGATTAATGTTAGATCTACTATGGACGACTTACCCGTCTTGAAAAAAACAAACAGATATTTGATATTCGCTGTATCATATTTCCCTAGTTATGGGTGGATCTGAATGGAGGAATGAACTGGAGATCTAGAGCACCATTTCACAACTCGACTGCCAATTCCTATTCATCCATGTGGAAATTCGCGATTCGGAAAGTTTCTAACAATATGGCTTCTGTGAGCCCCTGCGTTATCCTGCTGCACCACATTCGTCGCCTCATTTGCAGATCAACTTCTTTTAATAAAAAGGGTAGTTTATTTGTAAATAATTAACATTTCTATCAGAAAAATAAGGCCTAATTAAAAATCCATTCACAATTCCACACCATACAGTTGAACTCCAACGATTTTGATAGCCTACCATATGAGTCCACTCTAGATTCTGTACAGACCAATTATGACAATAATTTCGATTCAGCTGTGCTGTGTTATGAAATGTAGCTTTATCTGAGAATATAACGTATCTAAAGAAATCTGGATCACGATATAACATTGCTTGAGCCTTATTACAAAATTGTAATCTTTGCTGGCAGTCACGAGCTGTTAATCGTTGAGTTAAGGTAATATGGAAAGAATGTAATTTATGGAGGTGTAGTATTCTTCGAGACGCAGATCTAAAGATACCCAATTCAAAGAGAAGTATGAGAGTTTAATATAGCGATAGCCAACATGGCCAAAACTCGTGGATCCCCGCCATCAATTATCATAACTCGACTACATCTCTTTACGATAGGTTGCTGTCTCTTGTACCTCTCAAAAAGTGCAATCGCTCTATCATTCGTACTGCTGCTCGATAATTATCACCACACTCGACAACATACTCACCAAAAATTATGAAAATGTTAACAATCTCACTTCGAGTGTAGGCATTTTTAGCAGACAAAATATGAACGCTCTATTTAGAGATATATCACTTTACAAAAATTTGTCATGAAATACACGCAAGTTTAACGCAACGATACGCATCACCTAAAGAGCAACATTTTTGTAATAAATATAGACTTCGGAATGTACTTCACTATTGTTAGAATATAAGATATACATTTATACTGTACACGTTAAGTATGCGAGGGGCGACAAATAAACAGAAGCCGGTCTTCATAGATTTATGAACTCCAATGCCGTTTTCCATTCCTCTTTTGTTATTGTTTTTTTTCCTTTGATCCGGCATTGTTAATGGGAATGGTAGGTTTAGGATTGGTATGTGTTACTGTATTCGTGAAGATTCGTGTTGTAACAGTTGGATGTTTTTCGTGTAACATTTTACAAGTGTGATCGTGTAAGTCATAGATGAATTCATCTATTAGTTTGCCCCATCTCCAGTGTTTTCTTTGAGTGGATTTAAAATTTAATGGGCGTCGTCGTGGTTCTGCTTTGCGGGCCCGATATATAGAGTCGCTATGGATTAAAGCTTGGTGAGCTTCCTTTTTGGTCTCGAATTGTTAGTAACCGTAAGCTAATTGTCCTCTTTTATCTTTTGTTACCTCATGGTATATTGGGGTCCCAAACTGATTGAAATGATAGAGAAAGTTTTTTCTTTTTGGTAATCCTTGCCCTTGGAAGGTAACTGGCAAAAAATTCTAGTGGGGTCCGTTAGTATCTGAGTTATAGTGCTAGTGCTTGGAACATGCACTGATGATATAACTGTATTTAGGAATAGTGGTCCAGGTGAGGTTCCGGTAGATTCAGTAAGATTGGGTGGTTCATAGTTCATTTTCCTTTTTACAGGTACGACTTTAGGTGTTTTTAATTCGTAGGTCAGGTGTAATACTGCTTGACTCCTATGCTTCAAGTCTAGTTTTACTTCAATTTTTATCGGTATTCTCTCCTCTTCGTAGATTTCAATGTATTTTGATAAGGGGGTTCCTTTATGATACGGAATAATGATTTCTTTAGGTCCTTGGTTAAGCGTCTGCGGGTCCATGGTCTAACATTGGTTGAATGTAATGTAATTAGTATAATAGAGTTCATGCCACCTCAGAACTATGTATAGGAATTTTGATTGTAGAAATGGAGGTTAGAAGGTTTTTCTGTTGTTGCATTTTTTACACTTATTGAATAGTAGTATTAGGGCTGGGATTATTATTATTATTTTGAGAGTTATTCCTCCATATAAATAATGATTGGTTTGAACTTTTTCGCGGTTATGGTCCCGGATTTCGTTTAGCTTGGAGGCCATATTCTTTAATGATATTCCACCATCCCATTCAATTTTATCGTCTTTTCTGTTTATTTCGATGAATGACATGAAATGGTCCGTATGCAAGTCCGGATATAGTTCTGTTAGTTTTAAGATTAGTTCTGGTTTGTATATATATATTGGTTCACCTTCTTTTGGTCTTTATTATTAATTAGTTCAACATTTTTGGTCCGGTCTATACAATTTGTAGCCAGCCGCACTATACCTACCCTTTTTAATTTAGTTATTTGGTCCGCTTGGGTGGGACAAGAAATTCTTAGAGTTATTTCTTCATTAGTAGAATACAACCAAGTTGTATTATTACTTAAGTAGTTCCATTGAGTGGCAGGTTGTGACTTATAAATAACATTACAAGATTTCAAGGCTTTAATTGTTGGATCTAACAACATTAGAATTTCACACTCGTTGGAGGTGCTTACATTTTTTAGGGGTCCATTCATGGGACATATATATGCATAGTGAGTTTTGATGCATTGAGTTATGGTTTCGTGGTAGTATTTTATGAATTGTTTTTGGTCATGTTTTAAGGCTAGGTAGGGGTGGCTTGGTTCTATGTATGCCGATCCAATAATCTGATTCTGAGTTGTTTGAGGTACTAATAGAGAGTGTAGCTTACATAAGTGATAAGAAGTTTTTTCTACTAATGGTAAATGTATTAATATAATTGTACGCCTATCCTTGTGTACCACATCGATTTTCGATGTTCGAGCGATTTCTTCGGCTCGTAGGTGTTCAATTGGGATAGGGAGGTCCAGGTCTGAATTTAGTCTTTTTATATCCATTGTAATCTCTTGCATTATTTGTTGAGTTAGAAGTTCGCTTGGTAATTCTCCTTTACGTATGGTTTTGAGGATGGTCAATAATTCTTTTCAATTTTGAACTACATGGTCCATTTTTGCTTCTAAGCGTCTAATGTAGGTGTTCAGTTCGAAGAAGTGTTTTGTTTCCTCTTCCTCTTTTATAATTGTTTTCATTTTTTTTGTATGATGTTGGTTTCTATTCCTCTTAGTATTAGGTCATGTTGTTTCGTAATATTGTATAGTTTCTCAAAATTGGTTGATACTAGATAAGTTTGGTCTGATATTAATTTTGTAATGTCTCTTTGGTCCATGAATAATTGGTCAATATTTTTATTTACAAGATCCGCATCTTCGGCGGTAGCTAAACCAAATAAACTTTTGCTTATGCTACCAACTATTCCTAGTGGAGCCATTCTTTTGGATCGAATACTCTTAGGTTCGTTACTAACGGTGTAGTCTATTTGTCCCAGACTATTAGCAGTTTCATTTATTTGGTCATGTAGACGATTTAAGGTTTCCTGCCTTATTTCCATTAGGTCCATTTCCATTGCCAATTTACATTTTTTTCCGGTAGTATAAGAGTACAATGGTGGTAGAGGTCAGAGTAATTATTATGCGGTCCATGAGTTTGTAGATAAGATTCTACATCTATATAATATATAATAATTTTCCAATCTGCTCTACTAATTCGAACAGTTTCCATGTGTTCGTAATATATTCCTGGATTAGAATTAATTGACTCTATGTTATAATTTTGTTCATAAGATACGGGGTGGTCGAACCCGTCCTTTTCTTGACTGAGAACCGATCCAATGGCATAGTCGGACGCGTCCGTGGTCAGGGTAACAGTTTTGTCTAAATCAGGAAAAATTAATATTGGCTCATTACGAAGAGCTTCTTTTATGGTTTTAAAACTGTGAACTTGCTCAGGTCCCCATGTGAAAGTTTTGCCTTTCTTTAAAAGGTCGGATAAAGGGACAGTTATTTTTAAAAAGTCCTTAATAAATTTACGGTAATAACCAGCAAATCCCAAAAATTCACGAATATTTTTGGCATTTCTTGGTTTGGGGTAATTTCTGACTGAAGCCACCTTTTTGGATCTGGTTCTATTCCATGCTCACTAATTATATTTCTTATTCTTATTCTATTTCGAATTCTACTTTGTCAGGCTGCAATACTAGACTTGATTCTCGTAACCGGTCCAAAAGTCTACGTACTCGTTCGTCATGTTCTTTAAGATCCTTTGTGTACACGATAATGTCGTCTAAGTAGAAAAGCATCTCTATATTTTGCAGTCCGTGTAGTACATTGTCCACAAGTCGTTTAATGACTAGACTTGATTCTCGTAACCGGTCCAAAAGTCTACGTACTCGTTCGTCATGTTCTTTAAGATCCTTTGTGTACACGATAATGTCGTCTAAGTAGAAAAGCATCTCTATATTTTGCAGTCCGTGTAGTACATTGTCCACAAGTCGTTTAAATTGATAATGTCCGTGTAAGGTCGAAAAAGCAGTTTTCCATCGGTCATCAGGATGTAAGGGAATCTGTTGGAAACCGTTTGCGAGGTCAAAAACCAATAAATACATTGCGCCCCGTAATTGGTCTAGAATATCCGCGGTATTCGGTAAAGGATACGCGTCACCGACCGTTTTTTCATTGAGTTGCCGAAAGTCAATGACTATGCGCCATCGTGGGTTGCCCTGACTATCTGCTTTCTTAGGAACCACCCAAAAGGGTCTATTTAAGGGGGAATTAGATGCTTCAATAATTCCATCCTTTAACCTTTTAGTCATTTGTTCCTGAATAACTTATTTGTGAATTTGAGGGTGTCTATTGTTTAGTATTAATAGGAGTGTTAGTTTCAAGAATGATTTCATGCTGGGTTATGGAAGTACAGGGCAAAGGATCCCCCGGTAATAAGAAAGCGTCGTTATAATCCGCGAGTAATTTCTCAATGCTTTCTAATTCCTCCGGGTTTAAGTGGTCTATTCTGAATTTTTACCGACCGAGCCAATAGAGTATAGTATGGTTGAAAAATACTTCAATCTAGATAAATATAAAGAATTTCGACAAACTAGAAGATAGGTGCCCTTTCTTTTGTAGTTATGTATCACTGTGCAAAATTTCTATTTATTATATTGAGGTATTGAAGAGAAAACCTTGTATAAAAAACACTATCTACGGCGTCCACATAACGAAATTTTCGTGCAAGGTTTTCTCTTACACGCATCAATAAAATGACTTGAAACTTTGTATAGAAGTAAATAATTATTTAATAAAGGGCATCTAACTATTTGTTTTGCATAGTTTTATAAAACTAAAAGTAGTTTTATTATCATTATTAAAAGAATATTTTACGCTTGATGGCAGTACGCACGGATCAATGCAAGCTAGAATATGCTTTCGCCGCCGCCACTATCGACATCACGCATGCGCATTTGTTTCAGACTCGAGACAAATAGCCGAGCAAAATAATTTGATTTGACTCCTATAAGATTTTTAAATACGTGCCATACTGATACTCATAGTATAACTAGTTGAATTTTCGACATGGCAAATTGAACCGTACTACGTATTTATCATAGATTTAATGTAAAAGGAAACGTACTGCTGCAAGAATCCGGCATATCTATCGATCGACCCAAGGGAGCGGAGCAAAAATCGACTTGCAAGCCGTGCTCCGCTCCCTTGTGTTCTGCTATCGTTGGTCTTGAGTGTAATGTCGTATTTTTTCAGTATGTAAAAAAAATAAATACGTATAATGGAAATACGTACAAATTCCGTAAACCAAACATACGTAACATTTATTATATATGTATATATCGAAATATGGATTATAATAGATAATAGAAAATGCGTATAAGTGAAATACGTTATTTTTTAATTTTTATATTGGAAAAAATAGTCACACTATTTTTATTATGATGCTATCGACATAAGTGGCGCCATCTACGATCACTTCGATTACGACTTGCCATAGATGGCGCTCTTGATGATAGTTATCTTTTCTTATATATAACCAGCATTACCGGCGGTCAGAACGGTAAATTCGCAGAATTGAGTATGAGACCCCCTTAACTTTTTTATTCGTTCAATTCGTTTGATGCGATCCACTATCGCTATTCCGGGTTCGGTATCGGTTTCAGATTCGAACTCGGGGGTAAAATGGTCATAAGGAATGAATTCTTTTGGGTCCACTTCAATGGTTATCTCTTCGTCTCGAGTATTAATTGTTAAGACTTTACAGGAATTATTTTCATTTTTTACTAAGGCTTCACCTAAGTAGACGTGTTCGTGTTCAGCATCTATTCGAGGTAGATAACCTTCTTTTAGATTAGTCTTTATGAGATTTATTTTAATTACTTGTTTAGTTCGCTTGGGAATGGTGTAAATTAGTTTGTCCGGCATTTCGCTATCAGCAATAATTTGTTCGTTTATTAGAGTCTTAGAGCTTGGTCTATTTCTTCAATTTTGTTTAATGATACGGGGTCTAATTCATTTCTACTGCATAGTCGAATTACTAGTTTTCCGGTCTCTTTTCCATTTTTATCCAGAAACGGAATTGGTTTCATCACGTCTGTATTAACTACCATAGCATTTGTACAATAATTAATAATGGCCATAGTTTCTTTGAAATCGGCCAAACATTCCATGAGTTTTGATTGGAAATTTCTTGCCTACTACATGGAATAAAGTAGGTACACTATGTAGCGTCATTACAGTGGTCCCCAGGGTCCCAATGGAACCGTCAGTAATGCCCGTTAGAAGAACAATCTCATCGACCTGTACAAAATGTTCTGGATCGAGAGCAGTCACTTTAATAAGGTTTACGGACGCTCCATTATCCAACATGAATGTAAGCCAAGGCTCTCTGCCGCTCATGCAGCAATATGCGCGGGTTTGGCGACACTGTGATACTCATCACCTGTCCTGATGTGTTCTGTTGAATGGTTCGTCGTGTTTATTTGTCTCATGGATGGGCCTTGGGTTGGCGCAACTCCATTCGAGATCTGTGAAGTAGAGGTCTGGCTCGCCACAACACGCGGGCGAGCCCCATTGGAGTTTAAATGTTGGTCTGGCGTAGATTCATTATTTGCATAAGTAGCATTATTTGTCAGTGCTTGTTGCCGATTTTGATTTTGCCATAGACGGAATAATCCGGTCCTTGGGTCGAATAAAACTAGTCCATTATAATTTGCAGGGTCCACATACGTGGGTTGACGATATGGTGGTGCGTTTGGCGTTGAGAATCGGTTCTGATACCTTGGTTTATGATTATAATTTGAGTTCTGTGCAATGTGTTAATGATACATATTTGGTCCATAAGTTTGTGGTGTGAGTCCATAATTTTTGGGCATTTTTGGTGCTGAATATCCATAAGAGTAGTTTGGCTGCATTTGTGATACTTGTCGAACTTGACCAACGTAATAATCTGGGTTTACATTTTCAGCTGTTATTTCTTGAAAGTCTGGAAATTCTTCTTGGTAGGTAAGGTCATTTTCATATGTCCCTTGATTCGGGTACATTATGTGTCCCATAAATGCCGTTCGTTGTCCCATTGGTCCGTATTGAATAGATTGATTTACCGGTTGATATGTGGCTTCTTCGTTATAATGGGGTCCAATATTTTTCAAATACCTATGGCGGACATCTGAAATTGTCTTCGCATCCATTCGTTTTTCCAACGATTTCGATAGTTGGAGATCGGGTGGCGTTAACGGCGCTACTCATATTTCCAGGCAAACCACGAATAAATTGTATCCAATGTTAGGGCTTTCAAAGCCACTAACATAGTGTCAGTAAATGAATCTCCTTGTTCTTCCTTCAAGGCATTTTTGGCGCTGTTAAAATTTACCATTTAATTGTCTAAAACATCACCTACTAGTTATTCTTGCTTCATCCACATTCCTTGTATTCCAGCCTGGTAATAATTATAATTTTTCCCAGGTTCGAAACGTCGTTAAAATTGTAAAATTAATCCATTTATGGTCGTATATTGTTGGTTGGCGACACTTCTCCTACCTGCCCCGGTCAAACGTCCAATTAATTGATTATATTATTGATTATATATTAATTAATTACTATTAAACTATTCGCAAATTCTCATTATTCCTCATTTATAAAGTGGGAAACAATTATTAATTGCAAGTATAACTTATTTCCGAATTATTTATTCTTCCTATGTTGATTCATTAACTAAACACATCTATATTCTATGTAATTATAATTATTAAAAAAAATGTTGGTAAACAATAGTGGTAATAAGTCATAGGGATTGATATCCGATTATATATTATATTATTCAGAATATAAATAAATATATATAGAAATATAATTCAGTGTCCCATAAATGCCGTTCGTTGTCCCATTGGTCCGTATTGAATAGATTGATTTACCGGTTGATATGTGGCTTCTTCGTTATAATGGGGTCCAATATTTTTCAAATACCTATGGCGGACATCTGAAATTGTCTTCGCATCCATTCGTTTTTCCAACGATTTCGATAGTTGGAGATCGGGTGGCGTTAACGGCGCTACTCATATTTCCAGGCAAACCACGAATAAATTGTATCCAATGTTAGGGCTTTCAAAGCCACTAACATAGTGTCAGTAAATGAATCTCCTTGTTCTTCCTTCAAGGCATTTTTGGCGCTGTTAAAATTTACCATTTAATTGTCTAAAACATCACCTACTAGTTATTCTTGCTTCATCCACATTCCTTGTATTCCAGCCTGGTAATAATTATAATTTTTCCCAGGTTCGAAACGTCGTTAAAATTGTAAAATTAATCCATTTATGGTCGTATATTGTTGGTTGGCGACACTTCTCCTACCTGCCCCGGTCAAACGTCCAATTAATTGATTATATTATTGATTATATTAATTAATTACTATTAAACTATTCGCAAATTCTCATTATTCCTCATTTATAAAGTGGGAAACAATTATTAATTGCAAGTATAACTTATTTCCGAATTATTTATTCTTCCTATGTTGATTCATTAACTAAACACATCTATATTCTATGTAATTATAATTATTAAAAAAATGTTGGTAAACAATAGTGGTAATAAGTCATAGGGATTGATATCCGATTATATATTATATTATTCAGAATATAAATAAATATATATAGAAATATAATTCAGTGTCCCATAAATGCCGTTCGTTGTCCCATTGGTCCGTATTGAATAGATTGATTTACCGGTTGATATGTGGCTTCTTCGTTATAATGGGGTCCAATATTTTTCAAATACCTATGGCGGACATCTGAAATTGTCTTCGCATCCATTCGTTTTTCCAACGATTTCGATAGTTGGAGATCGGGTGGCGTTAACGGCGCTACTCATATTTCCAGGCAAACCACGAATAAATTGTATCCAATGTTAGGGCTTTCAAAGCCACTAACATAGTGTCAGTAAATGAATCTCCTTGTTCTTCCTTCAAGGCATTTTTGGCGCTGTTAAAATTTACCATTTAATTGTCTAAAACATCACCTACTAGTTATTCTTGCTTCATCCACATTCCTTGTATTCCAGCCTGGTAATAATTATAATTTTTCCCAGGTTCGAAACGTCGTTAAAATTGTAAAATTAATCCATTTATGGTCGTATATTGTTGGTTGGCGACACTTCTCCTACCTGCCCCGGTCAAACGTCCAATTAATTGATTATATTATTGATTATATATTAATTAATTACTATTAAACTATTCGCAAATTCTCATTATTCCTCATTTATAAAGTGGGAAACAATTATTAATTGCAAGTATAACTTATTTCCGAATTATTTATTCTTCCTATGTTGATTCATTAACTAAACACATCTATATTCTATGTAATTATAATTATTAAAAAAAATGTTGGTAAACAATAGTGGTAATAAGTCATAGGGATTGATATCCGATTATATATTATATTATTCAGAATATAAATAAATATATATAGAAATATAATTCAGATGTGTCAAAATATATCAGATAAGTATCTAAGTTTCTACTTCTCTTAGCAATTTACTTTTTATCTAATTATTTGGACTTGATTCTTTATTTAAACTATTATTCTTTCTTTTATTAAAGCTTTCCAATGAAGATAATTTTATTTGCGAATTTATGATGCTCAAGGATATAATAATGTGTTTTGGAATTATCCCTCTAATTATTGTTAACGTTAGTATGATAAAATGTAAGTTGCCGGTCCAATTTTAATAGTAATTGATTTCTTAAACTTGTTATAAGTTATTACTAATCTTTTAACATTGAAATTTATAAATATTTTAACATATACAAAATCCGTATCTTTATGTATAGAAGCTGTCAGTTGTCGACTGCTAATATTGTCAGATTAGCTTCTTGTATTAACCGTCACTTCATTTTATTCAATTATTTAAACATACAAATTATATTTTTATCCACTTTAAATAATTAAAATCTATTTATATTAACAAAATTCAGTTAGTTTTGCTCAATTATTTAACACTTTTGATTTTGATTCCTAGTGACAGATTGAAATTTTCCAAGGTAAAATAAATTCATATATTGCATTATTCTATTCTATTGGTAAATCAAATATTTAGTTTTATTATAATTTTAGTATATAACTTCAATAATTTTCAACGCATTGATTTTATAAATTATTCATAAAGTATTTTCAATACCTTGGTTGAAAATTGATAATTCCGATAAAGATGTTAAATGACAGGTTACGCTTATAATTTTAATTTTCATAAGTTTATTTATAATAATTAATACTATCAGATAAGGAGATTAATTAATAGGATTATAAAATTGAAGAGATTAACTAATTTAAATATAATTGTTATAAATAATTTTACATTAAATTATTAGGTTTTCCACACTTTATTGTTATTTATAGTATTTATCTCTAGTAATGCCATGAACTCATTTTTATCTTGTACCTGTGTTGTATATCTTAACATATATATTAATTACACAGCCACACAAAAAAAAATGTCAAAACCCACGGACCAGACCATATATACCTTATGTTTTTGAGGTCGCTGATTCCGAATCCGTGGTCCGTTTGACCCCATCACCTCAGGGTCAAGGTCAGGTCAAGGTCAAATTTACAAAATTAACAGCAACCAAGGTTTCACAGTATACATATATGTTTTTGAGGTCGCTGATTCCGAATCCGTGGTCCATTTGACCGCATCACCTCAGGGTCAAGGTCAGATCAAGGTCAAATTTACAAAATTAACGGCAACCAAGGTTTAACAGTATACATATATGTTTTTGAGGTCGCTGATTCCGAATCCGTGGTCCATTTGACCCCATCACCTCAGGGTCAAGGTCAGGTCAAGGTCAAATTTACAAGATTAACGGCATCCAAGGTTTAACAGTATACATATATGTTTTTGGGGTCGCCGAATCCGAATCCGTGGTCCGTTTGACTCCATCACCTCATAGTGAAGGTTATTTGAAGGTAAAATCGACAAAATTCTTGTAAAACAAACCAAACTTCATGCCATTTATTTTTTCTTACTATAACTTACACGTTTCTCATCAAATGATCGGTGCAAAGGTTTCCTTTTGCGTTTTTTCCCAGTAGTTTTACAATCTCTTTTCAACATCCAGCAGTAGTCGGCCAGCATACTAGCATCCCATCTACCTTGAAAAATGATGAAGAAGATAACGAAGTCAGTGGCGGCATTGATGGGGGTGGAATTGATAAAAATGACTTAAAAGATGAATCGTATGAAAGCGATAGTGATGAAGAAATTGAAAATGATGATGATGATGATGACGATGACGATATTTTCCTTCCAGCGGGCCAAAAAGACAAAAGCGTAAAGTTATGGACTCAAGATAAACTAAACGACCTAGTTAGAGAGCTTAACTTACCTAAAGATGGAGCAGAACATTTAGCTTCATCCTTAAAAGGTATGAATCAGTTGGCAAAATCTACTAAAGTATCTTTTTACAGAACAAGAAGCAAAAGTTTCGAGCCATACTTTGAAGAAATGAATCATGATGGTGATAAAATAGTATATTGTAAAGACGTAAAAGGTTTAATGAATGAAATTAAACCTAATGTGTATAAAGACGAAGAATGGAGATTGTTCATAGATTCATCAAAAAGAAGTTTAAAATCCGTATTACTACACTATAGCAACCACTATGCCTCAGTTCCTATAGCGCACTCCACTACAATGAAGGAAACATACGATAATCTCAAAATTATAATACAAAATATTCAGTATGATAAGCATAAATGGCGGATATGTGGTGATTTGAAAGATTCTGGAATATTGTTAGGACAGCAGTCTGGATTTACAAAGACGCCATGTTTCTTGTGCTTATGGGATAGTAGAGACCGTGCAAAGCAATGTAAGGTATAGTAAGACAAAGTAAATGGCATGAAGTTTGGTTTGTTTTACAAGAATTTTGTCGATTTTACCTTCAAATAACCTTCACTATGAGGTGATGGAGTCAAACGGACCACGGATTCGGATTCGGCGACCCCAAAAACATATATGTATACTGTTAAACCTTGGATGCCGTTAATTTTGTAAATTTGACCTTGACCTGACCTTGACCCTGAGGTGATGGGGTCAAATGGACCACGGATTCGGAATCAGCGACCACAAAAACATATGTGTATACTGTTAAACCTTGGTTGCCGTTAATTTTGTAAATTTGACCTTGACCTGACCTTGACCCTGAGGTGATGGGGTCAAACGGACCACGGATTCGGAATCAGCGACCTCAAAAACATAAGGTATATATGGTCTGGTCCGTGGGTTTTGACATTTTTTTTTGTGTGACTGTGTTATTTATAATTTATATTATTACAAATATTTTTTTTAATTATTTTTAAGTATTACATCTGTTTATTTATTTATTTAGGACTCCATGAGATATATAAGTAATAATTATTATTAATAACAGAAGTGTGATTACAATTGTCGAGAACAGTACCATGCTCTGCTACCATGTTAAATCTCGTTTGATAATCAATCGAACGGAATTTATTTAACAAATATTTTATTTACGAGAAGAATATAAATCCACGCAGATAGGCGGATAGTTTCTTTCATTTTTATTATAAGATATATTTATATTGTTATTTATTTAATTATTACTTAAACTCTTACCTTTTAGATCTTTGTAGAACGAGTTGTTAAGCGTGACGTATTTTTGTAGATAATAAAAATCGATATAGATAGATAATAAGAAAAACAGTAAGTTAATTGTTTGATAGATTTGTATCAATATAAGTTTATTATTAATGAAACTGATGAATATTATTAGAACGATAAGTCTATTGTTTGATAGTACGCGACCGGCCTTAACGGGCTCCAGAACGAGAGTCCCCTGGCGTGGCTTGGTGACGCCACCCCAGCCTTGCGGGGAAGGGTAACGGTAAATTCCTTGCCTCCTCCGGCAAGCTGCAAGTGCAGTCTCAGCAGTTTTCAGGCTTCAAGGCCGTTGGAATCCACCTTCAAATCTCTTGCAGTTTCGTTGAGTGTCGAATGCTTTATATATATTTTCTTTGATTTAATTATAATAAAAACGTTCGTCACTCAACAAGGAGTTCCGGAACGTTAATTAGGTGAGTAAATTACGGTTAGCCCAACGAGTGGCCGAATTATTATTTATATATATATATATTGTAACACTTTGGTTGCCGCACGGATGTTTATTTTAACCCATTAACGCCCAAACGACCAACATTTTTTTTCTTTTTTCATAGTCATTATTTAATATTTAAATCATGCGCTACCATAGTACTGATTTTTTTCGTTATAGTTTTGGTTGTGTTCTTTCGAATACCGTCGGTAAAATTGACTTAACCCTTTTTTGAAAAAAGTTATGATTTTTTTAATTAAAAAAAATACAGAAAATTTGTCGCTATTTATTGATAATTAATTTTTTTTCATATTATAAAATGTATTTAGATCGTTCGATTCATGAACAAAAGTGCATAAAACAGTTATACTTTGACCCTATATTTTTTGTATTTTATTCTTAGATAGTCAAAAATTTTGATTTCAATGTAAAAAACACTCAAAAATAGAGAAAAATGAATAAATTTGGTTATTTTTCGTGTATTTTCATTAAAAACAAAATTGAAATAAAAATTTTTGACTATCTAAGAATAAAATACAAAAAATATAGGGTCAAAGTATAACTATTTTATGCACTTTTGTTCATGAATCGAACGATCTAAATACATTTTATAATATGAAAAAAAATTAATTATCAATAAATAGCGACAAATTTTCTGTATTTTTTTTAATTAAAAAAATCATAACTTTTTTCAAAAAAGGGTTAAGTCAATTTTACCGACGGTATTCGAAAGAACACAACCAAAACTATAACGAAAAAAATCAGTACTATGGTAGCGCATGATTTAAATATTAAATAATGACTATGAAAAAAGAAAAAAAATGTTGGTCGTTTGGGCGATAATGGCTTAATATCGCGGCTGCTCAGCGGTACGGTTAAACTTACCGTATTTAAATAAACATATTTTTCCCGCGATGCGGCGGCGATTACCTGTTCGCTCCACCAAATCTGTTAAATGTTAATCTGAAACCGAGTTACTGTTTCAGATAACAACCAGGTAAAATTCAAATCTGAAATTGACCGCAAAACAGGGATATCGCGTCGAGCACTTGTCAACCAGAAATATACGAGCTTTTTAGGATTACGAAAGGAATCGTACGTGGTTAAATTCAATTAATCGAACACCGGATTGAATTCTAATAATAAACTGAGTTTATTGACATAAATAAATAAAGATAAATAATAAACAAAATCTGATTGTCGCCGAGGTCTACGCTTTGAATTACAAGTCGATAAACGGCCGACTTGTAGAGAGAGGGGGGAAAAATACCGGGTACTAAAATAATATTCCCAGTCAACGGGACTGGTATAACGCAATAAGATTAATTATTAAGTGCGAATAAAAACACGATCGAGTGAAGTGGTACCACTTACTTTGTACGCTGCTGTAGTCGTTGGTAAACAACGACCAGCCGATCGGTTGCTTTCTCTCTCTCTCTCTCTCTCACTCTCTCGCTGCGGTGTCGGACGGATTGTCCACTCGCCCGAGCACCGGGGTTGTGTGGCTGCAGGCAGATGCACGGTGTTGCACCACTCACTGCAAATGCAGGATCGGCCTGCAGTCGAAATGCACACACAAAACGCACGGCAAAACCCAACACGGCGAAACTGAACACGGGACGCGGGGGGGTCACAACCGTCGCGTAAGAAGGCGGCTATATCTCTTTTCAGCGCGAGCGAATCTCCCCCTTACCTCTCTAATGAGGTGCGTGCGCGAATCTTTCGCGCCTGAAGTTGATCCCGCCCGTGTGGCCACGACGAACCGAGCCGAGCCGAATCTCGCCGGCTTGAACCGATGCGAACATTATGATACTGTTCGCTCGTGTTGCTCGAATTCGTCAAACGGTAAGGTAAACAATACCTTACCGTTACACATTTGTAACGGGGTACGGATTCAATATAAGGAATAAAAAAATCAACGATGGTATCGGGGCACGGACCCACGATCCCGGGAGCGTGAGGCAGAAGCCTCACCACTGCGCTACCATTCGCAATTATCCCGGCTAGTCGACCTGGTCCTATCGACGAACGTCGCCGATAATTCATGGACCTAACCTGCGCCGACACTCAAAAATCCGTACCCGTTGTATCCCCCACCCAAACGCGACCTACGCCCTCGGGAAGCCGTTTGATCACTTCGATCACCTGGGCTAGAGAGGCGAAGGTTGTCTCTGCTCGACCGGTGTCAAGAAGACCGTTTTCTGAGCACCGGGAGCCTCGTTAGGGATAGCCGTGCGTTTGCACCACCACTTATGAGATCCCAGAAACTCAAGCTCCCCTACGTCTAGTGCCAACTTTGGAGGTGTACTGCGTATACGTATACACACTGTGCCGGGAGACCCACAGGCTTTTCTCCTACAGTCGTACCTCCGCACTTTTTGACGTTCTCGCGGGGAAATCCACCGGGACTGTGGTGGTGGGGATGGGAGTTTGTGACCGACTTTGGTCGAGGATGAGCCAGGCGAAGATAAATTTCTTCGTCTCTTCTGGCAAGTGGGTTTTTGAGTTGGATGCCATTTATAACGGGTACGGATTTTCGAGTGTCAGCGCAGGTTAGGTCCCTGAATTATCGGCGACGTTCGTCGATAGGACCAAGTCGACTAGCCGGGATAATTGCGAATGGTAGCGCAGTGGTGAGGCTTCTGCCTCACGCTCATGGGATCGTGGGTCCGCGCCCCGATACCTTCGTTGATTTTTTTATTCCTTATATTCAATTCGTACCCCGTTACAATATATATATATATATATATTATATGTATATATATATATATATATCCGGCGATTATTAAGATATATATATGTATATATCTTAATAATCGCCGGACGGAATTTGAGTGAGCGAGAGTGTTCACGTGTGTGAGTCGGTCGCGAATTGCGTTGATAATTGTGGGTCAGTGTCGGAAATAATAAATTATTTTATTTTGAAATTTGAATAAAATACGGTTGTGGTTAAGTACTACATTCGTCAGTTTTATTAATTATTTTCCTTTACTCTGAAAGCCGCCTGTTCTGAGGTGGCCAGCCGTCGGGATTCTCTCTGTGACGCGGAATCGAGGTGAGATATTGCCGGGTTGTTGATTGATTATTTTATTTAAATCGATTAATATTGGAATTAATACCGCCAGGCGCCCGATATAATATATCGGCAATATAACGATGTGGAACGTCGCTACGACGGAACCTACGTCGAGTTGTAATTTTGATTAATTTTTACGCCGATGAAAAGTAGCGGTGCACTACACAATTTATATCATTGATTTGCTTAAATTATTTTCATATAGGAATTAATGAAAGCCGAATCACTGCACAAATGTTTGGTAATGCTGGTACAGAGTATATGAAAAAATATAAGTTAAGACCAGAATATTTTTTGAAAATTGCATACAAGAATCACTTGTATTCTGTTAATAATCCTTATTCTCAATTTCAAGAGAAGTATACATTAGAACAAATTCTGAATTCTCTTAAGGTTTTTGGACCATTAACCTTTAGACTGCCGGAAAATCAATATTTTGACGCACCCCCTGATCGACACTTTGTGCATGATCAATCGTTGATATAAGATACCTTATATACCAGTTTTCTGAGGGCGATATGCTCTTTCCAACCCCGGCAGTCTAAGGTTTAACAAAATTGCAGTGCTGTCCTACTTCAGATTGATCAGCTGCAGTTATTTTAGCGAATGCAGATTTTGTAAGAAAGCATACGTTGGAAAATCAAGCAGTTTAAATAGTGAGAATGGATATATCAACAGATTAGCCAAGTACATTTTCCGAAAGAAGTTGCATTAAAATGGTACGGAATTTAAACTTAAATATTAATTATTTATATATCACATCCTTTTTTGAACATACAAGTAAATTTAACTTTCTTATTATTGACAAATATATATATATATATATATATATATATATATACACTACCGACCAATTGCTTTTGCCCACTTCGACTCAATTTTACCCGTTACAAAAAGTATCATAACTTGAGTAAAAATTGAGATAAATAATCGTTCAACAGCTCATTTAAAAGCTTGAAGCAAGGGCTTTTTAATGGTTTACCGTCCCTATTTAAATTTTTTGTTTTTTAATGTTTTTAACATAAAAATCAAAATGTATAAAATTTGGATTTTCTTGTTCGTCTTCATTTTAAAACTGCACTTCAACCAAACATCGGAAAATAATTTTATAAAAAAAATTGAAAAGCTTGAATCAAGAGCTTTCGAACGCACTATATTAACATTGTTTTAATGTCCTTTTTACGTTTTGACTGGTAGTTTTCTTTTAAAACACGTCTTTTCTTCAACTTTATGTATCTCGGAAGGATTAAATTTAAAAAAAAAATGTCTAGGAGAAAAAATGTTTGATTTTATCTTAAGATTATGTACACATTTTTCAGATTGTTTAGAATTTTTTTTTTTAATATGATAAATGAATTGATTATAAAGAATTTTCTAAACTATACAGTTAATAGAATTTTAATAATTATTTTCTGTATATAGTGTACATTTTCTGTATTTGGTAGTAAAGAAAACCACCAGTCAAAACGTAAAAAGGACTTTAAAACAATGTTTATATAGTGCGTTCGAAAGCTCTTGATTCAAGCTTTTCAATTTTTTTTATAAAATTATTTTCCGATGTTTGGTTGAAGTGCAGTTTTAAAATGAAGACGAACAAGAAAATCCAAATTTTATACATTTTGATTTTTATGTTAAAAACATTAAAAAACAAAAAATTTAAATAGGGACGGTAAACCATTAAAAAGCCCTTGCTTCAAGCTTTTAAATGAGCTATCGAACGATTATTTATCTCAATTTTTACCCAAGTTATGATACTTTTTGTAACAGGTAAAATTGAGTCGAAGTGGGCAAAAGCAATTGGCCGGTAGTGTATACATATATATATTTATTAAAAACATGTCAAAATTAATAAGTAAGTTCTTGTAATTATAATTTTTGTATATCTTTCAATTATTTTTTAAATCAGTTATTTAATATCACATTTGTTTAAAGCTTCATTATTATTTTCTTTATTAATTGTATTTATACCTTCTTACATTTAATATCGATAAAATTAATACATTCATTTTAAGTAAACGATTATTTGTAAGCTTGTTTTTTTATGTATGTAAAATAAATGAGCATTAATATCTTTTGATTTTAATTTGTGATTAAAATCGAATCATAATAAATAAGTTCGTTATTTTCATGAAGAATAATCGTAATTGAAGGCATTTAATATATATTCTAAATTTCTGATAATGTTAACAAATTCCAAATAATTCTTAATAAAATAAAAGAAATATTGAGCATTTGACATTTTATGTTTATCAGACAATTGTTTACGTAAGTTTCTTTCTTTATTATTTGATAAAAATAATAAAAGAAGCTGATACTTACTGTGATGTATAGTGATGATTTTAATGTCAAAAAATGGAACTTATAATTGAATAATATATCATAAAATTATCTTAAACTTAAAATAGTTGATAAACAAACGTCATACATAAATTGTATTATGTAGAATAAAATAAAAGTTTGTGAGTTGAAGTAACCAAAAATTCATTTTAATGTAATACTTGTTCATGATTGCACTTGTCTTTGTTGTTAAATTTTCTCGATTGAAGTATTTTACAACCTTTTGAAAGTACACAAAATCACAATTTTAACTTTTAATATAAATATTTAGATTAGTTTTTAAATCTAATTTTAACTTGGTTGGATGTCATTTTTGTCGATAATAATGACTTAATTGTTGATATTAGTAAAATCCCTGCGCCCTTTCACAATGATCATAATATTATTTCAGCCACTATACTTTATAATAATCTTTCACAAGTCACTGTTACAAATGCATTACTTACCGCGATTTTAAAAATACTCCTGTCAATGATCTTCAGTCTTTGCTTTCTAGTGTGATTGGTCGCCTTTTCATATGGCTGAGATTGACATTGAGTTTGTGCTGGGTTATCTCTTTGATAATATATCAGCGGTTGTGGACTTACTTGCTCCTCTTAAAACCATCAAACCAAAAAGATCTAGGCCGCCTTCTGTGAGCGCAGAGCTATCCCAGCTGCAACGCAAACGTAACGCACTATTTAGACGATATTGACGTACGAAGAGCCCAAAAATACTTGAAGAATTTCTTCATATTAGAAGACATACATACGATAGAACTGAGTCAACGAAAACAAAGTATTATCAGAGTCGTATTTCTAAGGCTCTTGATAATGATAATGCTTGAAAAGAGCTGCGAAATTTGGGATTCCTTCCTCTGCGAGCGGATGACTTAAATGGTTTTACACTCGAGAACTTGGACCGACAATTTGCTGGTGTATCAGTCTCCTCTCTGGAGAACATTTTCAAGATAAAAAATAAGACATTCAACAAGCGGTCACGAAGGCATAGTTCGTCTCCTGCGACCTCGAAAACTTCATTTTGGCTGCCATATTGAATTTTAAACATCTGTGACCAGATTCATGATCAGCGACCCCGGAAAACCCACACGTACCCAGTTTTACCTCGATCAAATAAAGTTTTTAATTTTTGTCGGCTATCTTGGATCCGCCATCATGAATTTTGAAAATCTCAGGTCAGACTCGTGATCAGCGACCCCGAAAACCTCCGAGTAACAAGTTTCAGCTATTTTCCGTGCAAAGAAAAATGTATGCTTCAAAAAATTAATTAAAGAAAACAATGGTAAATTACAAACTGGTAAAGAAAACCAACTAATTCAAATGGGTTATTAAATTTTAATTCTAATCACACAATACAACAGAAACGAAATCTCTATTATAATTAAAATGTTTTCTCAAGTAGCGTCCGGGGTCCGGCGCCCGTTATTAGTTATTTATTATATATATGGGTGGTTCTCTGTGACATCGAAGATGAAAAAAATAAATATTGCTATAACTGTGGGAATATGTTTTAGAGGTATCCAGTAGTTCTCCTGAATTGTTTCAGATTTTTTCTGGGCCATTATTTTAAGTTACAGAGAGTCAAAGTTGACATTTTAGCACTTTTTTGCATTATATGCCCATTTTTATGAATTTTTAGCTCCCAGGGGATGCATTTTTCACTAAAAACATAAGTATGACTTTCTTTGTAAAATTTTCCGAACTTTTCATTAAAAATACTTTTAAAGACATAAATGTATGCTGTCACACTCTTGTAAGCCATTTAAACCTTAAATAGTGAAAATCAGCAATTCTGCTCCGGACTCTGGTAACCTAATACTGTCTAAAAGATGTCTTTTTATAGTCAGAAACTGCCTAAAAATTTCCAGAGTGGGTCTAAATCATTAAGATCACTTATGGTCAAAATATCCGGGAAAAGTGCCCGAAATATTAATAGAAATGTATATTTGTTGCCTTATAACGATGAATCTAGTAGCATGATCATTGCAAAAAAATTTGTGCACTTACCTCGGAATGGTAGAAAAGTATCTCCACTTGTTTCAGTATCCATCTAATCCCCTGTAAGCTGCTAAAAATACAAATATTATTATAAAATTATAAAAAATTATTTTTTAAGCATTTATAATGCTGGATTTTTAGTTTTACATCCCTTACAAGAATTATAATACTAATCTGAAGGATTACTATAAATATATAAACATCATTATTACAATAACTGAATATACGTATTTAATACAAAAGATATCTAAATAAATCAGATGTATAAATATAATGAATAATATGATAACGTGACAGTGACAAGTTTGTGAAATCTAAACAATGTATTGCTGAATAATAATAATAATAATGTTGATACTTTTATAGTAATCCTTCAGATTAGTATTATAATTCTTGTAAGGGATGTAAAACTAACAATCCAGCATTATAAATGTTTAAAAAATAATTTTTTATAATTTTATAATAATATTTGTATTTTTAGCAGCTTACAGGGGATTAGATGGATACTGAAACAAGTGAAGATACTTTTCTACCACTCCAAGGTAAGTGCACAAATTTTTTTGCAATGCTCATGGTAATAGATTCATCGTTATAAGGCAACAAATATACATTTCTATTAATATTTCGGGCACTTTTCCCGGATATTTTGACCATAAGTGACCTTAATGATTTAGACCCACTCTGGAAATTTTTAGGCAGTTTCTGACTATAAAAAGACATCTTTTAGACAGTATTAGGTTACCGGAGTCCGGAGCAGAATTGCTGATTTTCACTATTTAAGGTTTAAATGGCTTACAAGAGTGTGACAGCATACATTTATGTCTTTAAAAGTATTTTTAATGAAAAGTTCAGAAAATTTTACAAATAAAGTCATACTTATGTTTTTAGTGAAAAATGCATCCCCTGGGAGCTAAAAATTCATGAAAATGGGCATATAATGCAAAAAAGTGCTAAAATGTCAACTTTGACTCTCTGTAACTTAAAATAATGGCCCAGAAAAAATCTGAAACAATTCAGGAGAACTACTGGATACCTCTAAAACATATTCCCACAGTTATAGCAATATTTATTTTTTTCATCTTCGATGTCACAGAGAACCACCCATATATATGGGCTATTTCACGTCAAGTGGTACGATGAAAATTTTAAATCACTCCAAATTTTGTGAAAAGACTGGAAATATCTTCCAGAAGATAGAAAAAAAATTTGAGGTGTTAAAAATATTTTGCCTAAGAGTTATTCCACCATGAAAAATGGAAATTTTTCAATTTTTTAGAGAAATTATTATTTTCAAAGCCATTTGTCTCAAAATTTATTGATTTTTTTGAAAATACATTATAAACAACTTTCGTTCAAAATAATCTTTAGAACTTATCTACTTGGGTTACAATTCTTAATTTTAAAATCTCGAAGAGATAGAACGCCCGGAAATATTGAATATCATAAAAAGGCGACCACGCCACAATCTATTTTGATCTAACACCGCTCAAAAGATCACATTTTTTGAGAGCTTTCGAATGGCGGTAGTTAGATTATTGGCCAAGACCGCTGTTGCAAGTTATGCCCTAAAATACATGAAAATTCGTGATTTTATGAGGTTTATGGCGTATAACTTACACCAGCAGTCTTGGCCAATAATATAACCACAGCCATTCGAAAGCTTTCCAAAAATGTGATCTTTTGAGTGGTGTTAGATCAAAATCGATTGTGGCGTGGTCGCCTTTTTTTGATATTCAATATTTACGGTCGTTCTATCTCTTCGAGATTTTAAAATTAAGAATTGTAACCCAGGTACATAAGTTCTAAAGATTATTTTGAACAAAAGTTGTTTCTAATGTTTTTTCAAAAAAATTAATAGATTTTGAGATAAATGGCTTTGAAAATAGTAATTTTTCTAAAAAATTGAAAAATTGCCATTTTTCATGGTGGAATAACTCTTAGGCAAATTATTTTTAACACCTAAAATTTTTTTTCTATCTTCTGGAAGATATTTCCAGTCTGTTCACAAAATTTGGAGTGATTTAAAATTTTCATCGTACCACTTGACGTGAAATAGCCCATATATACATATATATATATATATATATATATATTTCCCCACCGGGTGTTATGCAGCCCGACGTGTTACTGTCCAATAACCCTATCTCCCTTACACCCACTGGGGGTATGGCAGGTTTATGCAGCCCGGGCTGCATAACCCCGAAGGTCTCTCTCGCACGTGCTAAAGTAAGCATCTTCCCTCTCTTTCTTGGGCTGCATAAACCCCTATTGGGATATATATATATATATATATCTGTGTGTGTATTTATATGTATATTGTGACAAGGTGATTTAACACCTGTCACAAAAGGTGAAAAGAGATAGTAAAAAGGCATTAATGTAGCTTTTCCCCCCTTAGTAAATCTACCTACCCGGATACCGTACACACACACACACATATACCTATCGTAACCTACCCAGTATCCTAACTACCATGAATAAACACCCCACATCCCTTCCCCGATTCCTAGCAATCCAGCACCAAGACAAACCAACGAAGAAGTAGCTTGCTGAATTATCGGCATCGGGTGCAAAACCTCAGGAGTGACAGCAGGTATCCTTGCAAGACCGTCGCCCACTGGAACCTCGGCAGAGTACCTGTGCAAATAATAATCAACTAGATGACAACATTGTTGTTGAGTCTGAGCAAATAAAATTAAATTATAAACATTGGGAGTATATAAAAATTTTAAAAATGAAATGAAGTAAGACAGAACAATGGATTTATGTATCAAAAGATATTATTGTAATTAGAGGAGTTAGAATAAATGAATACAATGGCGTCAATAATTTAAATATATATTCACTACCACTATAATAACAACCAATGAAGATATTGACGAAGTTAACGTATAAGTTGTTCATTTACATAATTCAAATGGTATATAAACTTGAAACTAGTAATCTACTTCTATTTTAAATAATTAACGATTTTTTGAGGGATATTTCAGGAAGGTAATGAATTACACTACCAAATTTGAAATGTTATGTACGACGTTTCGTCTGCCAGGTTTTCCAGACCTCTTCTGATACTAAATTTATTCAACATATAGATAAGTAACACAATAAAAGAAATAAAATCAGAAAAACAACAAAGAATGTAAAAACAATCATTACCATGTTTGTCGAGAAGCGACCAAATTTTACACTACTCTTAGACTAGAGTTGAGTCAAGTGAAAATCATCAAACCAGTATTAATATATATATAAATGTACATACTGCACAAGTTTAAATGAGATACAAAATTTGCAGAAATGACAACAGACTTATACATACAAAATTGTATCCCTCAAAAAATCGTTAATTATTTAAAATACACAAACTATGGAAGGAGGATATTCACAAATAATCTACTTCTATTTGCAGATTATGTGAAAAAACCATTAAATATTTAATAATTGAATTTATTATTGTTATATATATTTTGTTTAATGTGAGTAGTATGTAAGCAGGTATAGGGAGTCATAACAAATGACGTCATCAAGGTCACACGTGAGCTTACTTGTTTGTTTATATAAACAGACAATTAAGATAACATTCTTAAGATAACATTCCTTTTTCAAGGTCATTCAATACCCTTCTCAGCCAATAATTAAATGACCTTGAAAAAGAAATGTTATCTTAAGAATGTTCTCTTAATTGTTTATATAAACTAACAAGTAAGCTAACGTGTGACCTTGATGACGCCATTTGATATGCTCCTCTATACCTGCTTACAGTATTCCCCTCGCCCTTCAATCCACCTTACAATAAGATAACATTCCTTTTTTCAAGGTCATTTAATACCCTTCTTAAAAAATAATTACTTGACTTTGAAAAAAAAGGAATGTTATCTTAATTGTTTGTTTACATAAACAAACAAGTAAGTTAACGTGTGACCTTGATGACGCCATTTGATATGCCCCTCTATACCTGCTTACAGTATTCCTCTCACCCCCCAATCTACCATACAAAAAAAACATTTATTTTGAAAAAAATATTTAAAAGACTTTGAAAAAGAAGTAATGTTATCTTAATGTTTGTTTATATAAACAAACAAGTAACTTTTCACTTGACCTTGATGACGCAATTTGTCGAAAAAAATAATCGATCTTCATAACCGTATTAAAATTTTTTGTCAGTTTTGATTAAAAGTTCATTTTTAATTTACAAATACAATTTACTTTTTCTAAATATTTTGCAGTTCAAAAAACATTTATCTTTTTTTGTTAATTTAATAGTTATAAATTGTTATTAATAAAAAGAGTTCTAATTATCGTATCGAGGTGATTTTTTAACTGTATATTATTTACTTGGTGCATAATACTATGGTAGTATCAAAATTAAAAATTAGTTTAATTTAGAATTGCTACTAAAAAGAAGATAAGCTTACGAGTTTATATGAGTCGACTGGAGCTGCTGTAACCTGATCTTCATAACCGAATTTCAATTTTTCTTTTTGTTAATTTTGAAGAAAAGCTGATTTATATTTTATGAATCGATTTTATTTTTTCTAAATAATATGTAGTTCAAAAATCACTTCTCTATCTTTGTTAGTTTAAAAGTTATAAATTGTTAATAATTAAAGTAGTTCTAATTATCGTATCGAGGTGATTTTTTAACTGAATATTATTTACTTAGTGCATAATATAATGGTAGTGTCAAAATTCAAAAATTAGTTTAATTTAGAAATTTTAAAAATTGTAGACGACGAATTGCTTGTAAAATGAAGATAAGTTTACGAGTTTATATGAGTCGACTCGAGCTGCTGTAACCTGATCTTCATAACCGAATTTCAATTTTTCTTTTTTGTTAATTTTGAAAAAAAGTTGATTTTTATTTTACGAATCGATTTTATTTTGTCTAAATAATATGTAGTTCAAAAATCGCTTCTCTATCTTTGTTAGTTTGAAAGTTATAAATTGTTAATAATAAAAAGCGTTCTAATTATCGTATCGAGGTGATTTTTGAACTGTATATTATTTACTTAGTGCATAATACAATGATAGTGTAAAAATTGAAGGATTAGTGTAATTTAGAAATTTTAAAAATTGTAGATGAAGTATTGCATCTAAAATAGAAGATAAGTGTACGAGTTTATATGAGAATTTCTATTTTTCTTTTGTGTTAATTTTGAAGAAAAGTTAATTTTTATTATTACTAATCGATTTTATTTTGTCTCAATAATATGTAGTTCAAAAATCACTTCTCTATCTTTGTTAGTTTAAAAGTTATAAATTGTTAATAATAAAAAGAGTTCTAATTATCGTATCGAGGTGATTTTTTAACTGTATATTATTTACTTAGTGCATAATACAATGATAGTGTCAAAATTGAATAATTAGTTTAATTTAGAAATTGCAAAAATTGTAGATGACGAATTGCTCCTAAAAAGAAGATAAGTTTACGAGTTTATATGAGTCGACTCGAGCTGCTGTAACCTGATCTTCATAACCGAATTTCAATTTTTCTTTTGTGTTAATTTTGAAGAAAAGTTAATTTTTATTTTTACGAATCGATTTTATTTTGTCTCAATAATATGGAGTTCAAAAATCACTTTTCTATCTTTGTTAGTTTTAAATTGTTAATAATATAAAGAGTTCTAATTATCGTATCGAGGTGATTTTTAAATCTATATCATTTTACTTAGTTCATATGACGATTATTATGTAAAAATAAATATTCTAAATGATTAAATTCCTATATATATATATATATAGTAAAAAAAATTGTATTATTTTTAGCTCGAGAAAACTTATTGTGTGAAGCAGAGGAGGAGGAGGAGAAAAATGAAGAATCGGAAAACAACGATAATGTTGGTACATCCAGTGATGAAAGTGACAGTTCCTATGATTCGGATGATGAACCTTCCGCTCAAGTGGAGGAAGCATTTAATGAAAATCAATTCAGGGTTGCGATGAATGATTCATCTTCATCGGAAGAAACATCTGATTTGGATGCAGAGGAAGACCCACTTAGAAGAAATCACGAACAATTTTTGATGTTATACGAAAATTCCAGGGAACAGTTGCATACACTTGTGAATCAACGTGTGCGTACACCCGAACCAACACCATCTACTTCAGCAGCACCTGCCGTAATTATTCGTTCGACTGAAAGAAGGGAATTGATACACAATTTTATTCGTAGGGTACCACCGTACAGAGAAATGGTGTTTCAGACGAGAGAACATAGTAGGGTAACCACCCACACTTTCGATCAACGTAGCGCACAATATGCAAATCAACGAAAGTAAGTATTTTTTAAATAAAAAATTCGGTTTCTTATATTTACACAATCTGTATAATAATAATTTTTAAAGTAATTCGGAGAAGCTTTGAGAACGTTCATTTACTACCGCCATTTTCATTTAATGAAGTACAAAGAATTATAGATGTTCGTAAAGCACAGGAACTAAGATGGATACGAAACATGCTATTAGATTTACATTCCACCTTATTTACTGAAAATGATCTGGAGGACCTTTTATCTCGAGTTTCTGAAAGCTTTTCCGGACCACCTGAGGCATAATGTAATTAGCTTTATGTTTTCTTTTTTTAATCTGGTATCAAATAAAATATTACTAAATTTTAATTTTTTGCAGAATATAATATGTCGGAGAGTTCCAATTCAGAATCAACAATAAATTATGATTATAATGCAGACTTATCTTCGTCAGCTTCTGACACTGCTGATTCATTTATTTCAAAATCGTATGCAACCAATGGTAAAACTTCCGGGTACGATGCGGATACGTCTCTGAATGATATAACACAATATGGATGTGGAGGAGATAATGATATTCAGAGAAACCGCGATTCATCCACTGAAGACAACGAGTCTTCTGATTCCGATGAGATCGACAATGAAATTCGCGGTCCCGGTGAGCGTTTTATTATATATGAGGAAAATCACAAATACATAAGTAAATACAAAATTAACGATAAACGATTGTTAATTAAAATAGTGGCTCCTTCTCGTGTTGGTAATGTTAACCCAATTACATGGTTAGAAATGGCCATCCGTGATATACATTCTTTTATAATTTCACGAACTGCCCCAAATGATTTTATAAGTATTGGAATACAAAGTACGAATTTTGCCAAGGGTCCGGCAGGTCTATCGTATCGGCCTGTCAATAATTTTCTTATAAATGATCTCTGGTCGTTAATCAGTGGATTGACTCAAAGTAATGAAAGTTTTCAATTAGATGAAACCTTTATATTAACAGTATCTCTCGTTGACGTACCTACCGGTGAGGGTGGAACAAGAAAAAAAATTGTACTAAATAATTTAGGAATGCGTTCGATTGTAACTATAAGAAATAGAGATAATAAATGTTTACCTCGAGCGCTCGTAGTAGGAGAAGCATTTGTTAACTTAAAATTATTGTCAACGGAAAGGCATTTTACGCGTGGTATAATGAAACTTTGACGTCTTATGAATTCAATTTTCAAACAGAAATCGTAGAATATTGTCGTATGGATGTCGAGATTTTGAGACTTGCTTGCATCGCATTTAGAAAAATATTTTTAGAATCTGGAAATACATGTCCATTTACGGAAGCTACCACTATAGCATCAGCTTGCTCGATTGTATTCAGAAAAAATTTTTTACGTAAAAATACTATCGGAATAATTCCGTCTGGAGGATATAGGCGAACAGATAAACATTCTCAAAAATCTTTGCAATGGTTAGTTTATTGTGAACGAGAACTCGGCTGGGAAATCATTGATGCTGGTAGAGCGCGTGAGTTTATGTTACCCAAACGGTTTCGCGTTGATGGTTACCTTCCTCCGAATGAAAATAAGCCAAATGAAAAAGGGATCGTTTTTGAGTATCAGGGCTGCTACACACATGGTTGTCCGAAATGTTTTAACAAATTTAGAGATCGTAAAATGGCATACGGTCGTACAATGAACGAGGCTTACGAAAATACGTGTAAAAAAGTTGCAAAAATAAAAGATTTAGGATATGAAGTGCGTGAAATGTGGGAATGCGAGTTTGACGAGTTAAAAATACACAATCCGGAAATTAGAGAATTTGTAGAACCCCCAATAATGTATAGATCCATTTTAAATCCACGAGATGCTTTTTTTGGGGGTAGAACAGAAAATATCGTTGCTCGACGCTCTGTTGAACCAGGAGAAAAAATTAAATATACCGACATTTGCTCGCTTTATCCATATGTGTGTAAAACAGGACGATTTCGTATTGGTCACCCACGCATTTATATTGGTAATGAATGTTCCGAGCTGTTAAATGATAATATAAGTGACTTTTCCCGAATTGAAGGGTTAGTAAAGTGTAAAGTTTTACCACCAAGAAATTTATTTATTCCACTGTTACCTATAAAAATGCACGGTCGCTTACTATTTGCTCTTTGTCGATCTTGTTGCGAAGAAATGAATCAAAATGATTGTACTCATACTAATGAACGTGATCGGGAATTTTCCGGCACTTGGGTTGCTGACGAGCTGCGTAAAGCCATTGATCTTGGTTACAAAATTACAGAAATATATATAGTATGGCAATATGAGATAACTCAGTATGATCAAAAGACAAATACCGGTGGGCTTTTCGCGGATTATATAAATACTTTTTTAGCAATTAAACAAAGTGCTAGTGGTTGGCCTTCATGGTGCATCAACGAAGAGACAAAACAATTATATATTGATCAATATTTTAACGATGAAGGGGTACGATTAGAAATGGACAAAATTGAAAACAACCCTGGGTTGAGAGAGTGTGGCAAGATGAGTTTGAACTCTTTTTGGGGTAAATTCGGGCAAAAGAGTAACTTGAAACAAACGCAAATTGTCAGATCTCGAGAGGAATTGTTGTAAATAATAACGAGTCCCGAAAAACAAGTCAACGAATTGTTACCTGTCAATGACGAAATCTTGTATGTTAATTGGGAGTACATAGATGAAGCTGTAACTCCATCGTCTCATACAAATGTTGTAATTGCAGCTTATACTACTGCTCAAGCAAGGTTAAAACTGTACGAACATCTAGAACAATTGCAAAGCCGCGTACTGTACTACGATACTGATTCTTGTATATATATTTCACGTAATGATGTTAATGAATACGAACCTAGTTTAGGTAGTAAATTGGGTGATATGACGAATGAATTAAAATGTTATGGAGAGGGAGCGTATATTGAGAAGTTTGTATCTGGGGGACCAAAGTTTTATGGAATGAGTATTGTAACACCAAGTGGTGAAAAAATTGAGTGTTGTAAAGTTAAAGGTATAAATTTAAATTTTTGTAACAATATAAAAATCAATTTCAAAAGTATTGACAAACTGATTTCTGATGCGTTTGACAGAAGCACAGAAAATGAAAATGAGCGTACAAATAATAAGTATAAAATAATAAAATTAAAGTTTAAATGTATTCGAAGAACTAAAACGCATGAAGTTATAACGAAAGATGAAGTTAAATCTTGTAACGTAGTGTTGAAAAAACGCCGATACATTAACACAATATTATCACTGCCTTTTGGATATAAAATGTAATTAATAAATATATTTTTTATCTGTTAATTCTTTAATAGACGTTTTTAACCCATTAATTTACTAAAAACATAATAACAATAAGCGAATTTACACATAATTAGCTGATAAAACGCGGCTAGATCAGCTTATACATTGAAATTAGCTTATTACTCTGCGGAAAATATCTAGCAAAGCTCCCGCGCCGCGCCGCCGCCGCCGCCGCCGCCGCGTTTTCTTTTATATAGAATTTGATATAAATACCCAAAATTCTTAGTTTTGTAGAATAGTTTAAATAATGGAGACACACTGGAAACATCCATTTACATGTATAATCAGTGGACCAACGGGTTGTGGTAAAACTATATGCGTTAAAAAGTTTCTTCATAATCTTACCGATATTTGCAATTCAAAGTTTGATAGAGTTTTATTTTACTATGGTGAATGGCAAGAGAGCTACAGAACAGACTTCAAGTTGGGGGGATACGTCGGTAAAACAATAGAATTTCACGAGGGTCTACCGCAACCTTCCGACTATTCTCACGATAACAATAAGAATAAATTAATAATCATTGATGACCTGATGAGAGAATCGTCAAATAACGTAGCGTTAGATCTGCTTACAAAAGGAAGCCATCACAAAAATTTTAGCGTAATTTTTATTACACAAAATCTGTTTCATAAGGGATCCGGACAACGAGACATTTTTAAAAATCCACGAGATCGTGCACAGATTCAACACCTCGCTCGTCAAGTCTACCCTGAAGACCCAAATTTTTTACAAGAGGCATATTCGGATAGTACAGCTCCATCCTGTGGATATCTTTTGCTAGATTTGAAACAGAGTACTCGGGAAGAAATACGATTTCGCACGTCAATCTTTCCCGACGATAGAGTGCAGTACGTGTACGTGCCAAAATACAGCTTGAAATTTCGATAAGAATAGAGAAGGAAGAAAATGATGGACAGTGCTAATCAAACTATGAGGCAGAAAAGATCGAGGAGACAAATAGGAGACTGTATACCCAACCATTTCAGTAAAAAGTGCGTATCCGTGTTGAATGCTCTGTGTCACGCAGATAATAAACAACGGTTAGCTCTTATACGCTCAGCAAATAAAGACTTAATTAACTGTATATGCGAGTGTGCGTTGAATATCTTGAAAGGTGTTGTCTCATTGAAACAGTCACAAAAATCTAAATTGAAAAGATATCGTAAAGTTTTGCGAAAATTGGTTGAAACAAAAAAAAGAAAGAGCAATAGAAATGGTAAATATGACTGGGTAAAAAAGAAACGAGTAATTGTGCAACAAGGCGGCGGTTTCCTTCCTCTCTTGCTGGCACCAATTATAGGAACATTGATTTCTAAAATATTTGGAAGTAGTCAGCAGTGAGAGAAAATGAATCATGCTAAAAAAATGGTGATGGTTCCCGAAGACGTGTTTTAAAATACAGTTCTACAACAACAACAACAACAACAACAAGAACATGATTACGTAAAGGACACGTTGGAAGAATGTGGAATTCAAACAAAAGGTAATGTGTTATCGCGCCTTGATGCCGAAATGCACGACATCTTATTCTCCAAGAGTATAAGAGACGAACGAGAAAAGAGTCTAAAATATTTACAAGTATTACGTCGATATTAACACTTTAAAAATATTGAGCGTACCGTAGAAAATGAAGAAGAAGATGAAAACGAAGAGGTACACGCAACAACATTATCCGAACAGGAAATTATTGATACTCTTCCAAAAACGTACAAAAAGAAAGGTCAAATACTTCTTAAATACTGGAAAACTAATAATCTTCACCGTTTAACTTGGAATTAATGTGGAACTGTTTTAATAGATAATAAACCTATATCCAATTCTAACGTTGTAGAAATTGTAAACTACACACTCAGAAATAAGAAGACAGTGGAGGAACCTACAGGAGCTATTGAAATAGCTGGGTTTATATCGTTGTCTCAAACTCCTGTAAATCTTGTTGGAAATGCAAACCTGTTAAAATTTATTGAAAGAGTTTATCCCAAAAAATTGAAGAGAAAAATTAGTGAAACACCTCAAGCGTCGGTAAGAGGTGAAAAGTGGTTGAGAATTGTTGCATAAAAATGCCTTATGTTAGAAAATATTATGATGTTTCCCATGCTAATGGTTACACTGGTGCTCGTCAATTGATCGAAAAAAAAAATCGTAAAGAAAAGAATCGGATATACGAATGGTTGAGTAATCAAGATGCATACACTTTACACAGACCAATTCGTCGTAAGTTTCCTAGATTATATTACAACATTTCTAACGTCGACGATTGTTGGGAGATGGATTTATGTGACATGCAATCGTTCAAATCTGATAACGATGGATACTGTTACATACTGGTAGTAATAGACATTCTCAGTAAGTATGCATGGATAGTGGTATTGCGTAATAAAAGTGCAAAAACAGTATCCGATGCTTTTCAAAATATACTTTCAAGATCAAATGGAAGAGTACCTGTATATGTACAGTCTGATGCAGGGAAAGAATTTGTTGGATCTAATTTTCAAGAATTTCTTAAGAAAAAGGGGATTTTGTTTCGTGTAGCATGTAATCCAGATGTTAAAGCCGCTGTTGTAGAGCGTTTAAATCGAACGTTAAAGGAACGTATGTACAGATATTTTACACATAAAAATACTCACAGATATATCGATATAATTGATAAAATTGTTAGCGCATACAATCACACAAGACACACCGGTACTCAGATGATACCGGCTAATGTTACCGTTTACAATGTTTCCGAAGCGAGCAAATATTTACAGAAACGTGCTTTAAAGCAGCGAAAGTTATCTCGTTCCTATATATACAAAGTGGATGATTATGTCCGTATCAGTCGTGCAAAAGGTACCTTTGAAAAAGGTTATGAGAAAAACTACAGTGAAGAAATTTTCAAAATCTCTTGCGTTTCTGTGAGACAAAATTTATACATTTATGAACTAACAGACTTAAATAATGAACTGATTGATGGTTTTTTCTACCCTGAAGAATTAGTTTTGGTAGGTGACAAACGTGTACGCAAAGGATCTGAATTTAAGATTGAACGCATCATCAAAAGTAAAGGGCGTGGTTCAAACAAACAAGTATTAGTAAAGTGGTTAGGTTATCCCCACAAATTTAACTCTTGGGTGAAAGCCAGTGAAATTAATCAGATTTAAAAAACAATGGATAGTGATAATTTTTACGTAGTTCTTCCTAGTAACAGTAGCATGCGATACTTTCCTGAAAATACCACGTCATGTTACACTACGCATTTGTCACACGCAATTTCTTTACATGGTCATTGGAGCGTAGGGTTAACAGAAATACAAATTCCATGTACAATATTACACATTCAAGAGAAGGAATCGAGTTTCTCGTATCGGATTGACTATTCAACTGACAGAATCGCGACAGATATCATATGTTCATTTCCATCAGGCATATACAAATACATTACCGATCTTCAACGTGCAGTAAATCAATCAATCGAATTTGCAAAACACATCCAACTCAAACGATCAGTTAAAAAAAGGGGGTTTTATACTCTTCATAAAGTTTGTGATTGTGAGTAAACTCATTATATTTTCTTTAAAGAAAAACTCAAACGCATATTTGGATTTGAAAATGAAAGCTACAAAGATACAGAAATTCCGATAAATTTCAATGGAATTACAGTTGAGGCTGACAGGCCTGCTTCTCTCGCAAGAGCAATTCCTGATCAACTTTTTGTTTACACGGATATTTGTGAGCCTTACACAGTAGGTGATGTCAGAGCTGCTCTATTCCGTTTAGTTTGCTACAATAACGCAAAGTACGAAAGCGGTGGAACCATGATCAAACAATATTCTCCACCTAATTACATTCCATTGTTAAATAATAGTTTTCAAAATATTGTAATAGATATAAGAGATCAATATTTACCGGCTCGCCGTACCAACGGGGACACGGTATTGGCAGTTTTCTAAGCGGTCTTTTTAGAAAAGTTTTACCCTACATTACCAGTGGAGTTAAAACAGTAGGTAAAGAAGCATTTAGAACAGGACTAAACGTTTTGGATGATGTTAACAATAGTGGAATGAAAATGAAGGAGTCAGTAAATATTCGTATGCGTGAATCTGGACAAAATCTCAAGAGAAGAGCAGCCAATAAAATTTCTGAACTAATGAAAGGGTCAGAATATAAACGTCGAACTAGGAAAAAAAGACGTCAGTTACCCAAGAACCGTTTGAGAGCACACAATAGAACTAAACGAGGAGGTGTAAATACATCAGGACGAATAACTTAAAAAACTCAAAAACGACGCACAGTCGTAAAAAGGAAGAAGAAGTAGAAAAAGCAAACTTTACCTAGTGTATCGGACATTTTTGGTTCTACATAATTATGGCTTTTCTACATGCTAATTCTTGTGAATGTATGAAATCGGAGCTAGATTTATTTACACTTCCACCTGCTCAAACCTCTGTAGAAAATTCTCAATTCGTTCATTATATTAATTTGTTGTACCAGGTGGAGAAGACTATTTGGATTTTGCACATACCATGTTAAGTTTACATGTACAGATTTTACCAAATACAGAAGTTGATGCAGTTGAAAGTGGAAAAGTAGGTCCAATAAATAATTTTCTGCATTCAATTTTTAATCAAATTGATGTCTTTTTTAATCAAAAGCTCGTTTCACCTCCCAACAATATGTACCCGTACAGGGCGTACATCGAAACATTGCTTAATTACTCTGCTGAAACTATGAATTCAAATCTTACTATGGGGTTATGGTATATTGATACTCCTGGAAAAATGGATGCGTTACCTATCATACCACGTTCAGAACCTGGTGCTAATGTAGAATTATTGAACCGACAATATTTTACTGGTGGGAAAAAAACGGTAGACATGATGGGTCATTTGCACTGTGATGTATTTAATCAGAATAAATGTTTACTCAACGGTGTAGAACTGAGGATACGCTTCGTTCGTAGTAAAGATTCATTTTGTCTAATGAATGCCGCAGAAAACGATAAATTTAGTGTTCATATAAAGGAAGCTTCACTCATCGTTCGTCGAGTTCGTGTAAGTCCTGGTATAATACTAGCTCATACAAATGCTCTAACCAAATCGACAGCAAAATATCCTATTAGTCGTGTAGAAGTGAAATCTTTTACTTTACACAGTGGTATTTTCGGAGATACATTGGACAATGTTATTCTTGGACAATTACCTAAAAGAATTATAATTGGGTTTGTAGATAACAAAGCTTTTAATGGAAATCGAAAATATAATCCATTTAATTTCCATCACTACAATATCAATCATCTTTCACCTTACATTGATGGTGTACAAATGCCTGGAAAACCATTACAACCAAAATTTAGCGGAGATAATCCTCTGTACGTAGAAGCTTATCAAACATTGTTTTCTGGAAGTGGAATACATTTTCTAAACGAACCAATCAACATACCGCGTACCGAATACAACAGAGGCTATTGTCTCTTTGCTTTTGATTTAACGCCCGACCTTGCAGCAAATTCGAACATGTACTGGAATTTGGTGAAACATGGAAGTGTTCGTATAGAATTGAAATTCGAAGAAGCCTTGACTTCTACAATTAATTGCATAGTGTACAGCGAATTTGATAACGTTCTTGAAATCGATTCAAGTCGTCAAATTATTACGGATTTTTGCGCTTGACTTTAAGGTGGGGATGAGTGAATAAAAACGGGCGTTTCTACATCACACTTCACAGTCAACCAGTGAACGCTATATTATTAAAACGGATTACATCGTAGATATACAATGTTTAAGAAATTGGAACAACACCATCATTCCTAAGGAAGTGGCAGTAATTTCTTTAAGTGAACGGATGTTTTGCCATTGGGTGATCTAGTCTCCACATGAATACTCTGAGTTACCGCTAGAAATCAAACGGTGTAACTAGTATGTATCGAACTATTATCATGGTATAAGATGGAACGATGGTGATATTAGTGTAGAACAACTTGAAGAACATTTACGGTCCCTGTCAAAAGCCACAAGTAGGTTTTATACTCGTGGACACGAGAAACAGGAATATCTTGAGAAGGTGGTAGCTTGTGAAGTTATGAACGTTGAGCAAATGTTATCACCGACATTTGAAGATCTGAAAAATAATCATCGAAGCATTTCATGCATGTCTCATCGTCATATAGTTGTTAGAGATAAACGCTTCGTATGTGCTCTGAATCAAGTGTACCTATTAAGAAAGTGGTTACTGTCGATACTTCGAGATACTTCCTCGGAAAGTGAAGAAAATGATAGTGAAAGACTTTATAAAGCAATGCGAAATCGAAGATTCAACCGTCGCATTTTTAGAGTCAATCGAACAGTATATACTCATAGTAGATTCGCACGATCAGAATATGACGAAGTTGATGCAGCAGATAAGGATGATGTGTACGACATTGAAAAATACTTAAAAAATGAATACGCAGCAAATACTAAAAGTGATTGCAAAACTGAAAGCTAAAACTATAGGAGTGTATGCTGCTGACCGCATTCCCAGATTAATGGAAAATCCAGTTGCAATTGTTGCAAATACCGATGATCATACTAAAAAAGGATCGCATTGGATTGCTATCTATATAGATAAAAATGGGTACGGAACATACTTTGACAGTTACGGAGTCTCCCCACTCTCTTCTCATCATATCGAAGGAATCAGAAGAAACTGCGTACAATACCGATGGAATACGAAAAAATTGCAAAGTATTGATTCGAAAGTGTGTGGACAGTATTGTGTTGTGTTTCTTTATCATATGTACCGTTATAATAATTTACTCTCATTTTGTAACAAGTTTTCTACAAATTCAAGAAAAAACGATGAAATAATTGTAAAATTGTATTCAAATATATTAAAAAATAATAATGTTAAATTATCCAATCAAGTACACGTATTTAATAATGAGCGATCTATAGGAACTGGAATACGTAACCAGTCATGTATTGCAAAAAAATGTTACATGAAATAAACGTAGTGTAATAGTATACCCGTATATGTTTAGTCTTTTACATTCCAATACCACTGTTTCCTATTTGTATGTGATAAGTATAAAATTACCTATTCTCTTCTTAGCATATTCATTTCGTAGAAATAAACCGGATGTAACAAAAACCAACCGTAATAATTTCTTAGAACGTCAAAGATAAAATATTAAAGGTATTTCATTTTATTTCCCCTCTACTAAGAGATAAGTTAAATTGTTAGTTACAGTGGAGGGATAGCTGTACCTCTCATTGGTCGGTTGACTATTTCTCCCTATGACGTAAGGATACAATTAGTGGTGGGAGTACACTTATAAAACGGTACGTCACTTCGAGCCTTCTTAGTTCTGTTTCAGAAACTTTGACGTTAAAATCGTGCATTACTGTTTTAATAAGAATATGGCTACTCAAACGGAAGAACGTCGTCTACTGACGGAAAAAACAGTTTGTGGTTTATACTGAAACTTACTCTTGGCAACGTCATACAATTTAAATAAATCTCATTCAAAACGTATATCAATTGGATTGGAAAACTCAAACGGCCGTTATTCTCCAATTATAAAACTCTCCACTGCATACCCCACTTACCACGTTAAATTTGATTTGAATTCGTGGACTGAATTCACAAACAAGTTTGATGAGATAGATTTGTACCTTCAGGAATGTTACAGATTTAAACAGTTTAGTGAATCAAACTTTATTGAAACAAGTTCTCATTAAATACTGTATCAATCCTCGTTTAAATTAAAATCCATAATTGTGAAAGAGAAACTGCATGAGGAAGAAAGTAACGATGAGGAATTGGAATCCGAACAATGGGAAGAAAGTCAGAACAAACGAAGAAAATCAGTTCATGTACCAAGTACTTGCATGCAGAAAGTAACATTTGGCGGATTAAAATTAGTGACTCCTTGCATACAACAGAGACTCGATCAACTTACAAAATACTGTGATAATGTTAATAAAGTGATGGAATACATAATTGAATATTTGAAAAGGGTTATTGAAAAGGACAGTGAGACTGATTTAAAAATGTTATGTAAAAGTGGAAGATTTGATAAATATTATACACTTTATGAAAATGATGTAAAACTTTACGTAATTGAACACATGTTTGATATGGATAATAATTTGCTAAACTTAATTTTGTTTGAAATAAGTGCGATAAGTATACCTGCTGTACTTCATTACTTGGAAACACAAATGTTAAAATCTGAATAATTGTAAAAAGAAGCTCATCATACCGAAATAAAAAACGTAATTATAATCTTAATTCTTATTTTATTTTATTTAATGTATCCCCACTCCTATAAAATATATCATTTCCACCAATCAGATTAGAATTTACCCCCTCTATATTGAGTTACCGTTATTTACTAGTCTTATATAACTCAGATCAAAGAATATTTTACTTTTAGTAATTGTTTAACCGTCATTCAAGATGGGTAATACAAATAGTAAAAATTTTAATAATAAAAATTATACAAATAACTTTACACCTAAAGAACGGCAACCGTTATTAGAAAAGAAGTCTAAGGTAAACGATAAAGCAAAAACAAATCATTATTTTAAAAACTCTGCTTTTGTTACAAACAAACAAGGATACAAGAGACTTACTTAAGTGAGTAAAAAAATGTACTTAATTATGGTGTGATTTTGAAATAGAGTAACCTAAGTTTTACAGGTTCAAAGACCGTAGGAGAAATGAGAACGTATAAAAAAAAAAGAAAAAAAGAGTATGAGTAACACCGTATACAAGTATAGTGATACACTATAGAACAATGACGTCATCAAGGTCACGTATTTGGCTACTTGTTTGTTTATACAACAAATAAGATAACATTCTTAGAATAACATTCCTTTACGAGGTCAATAACCTTATAGTAAAATACTGTAAGCAGGTATAGAGGGACATATCAAAAGGCGTCATCAAGGTCATAGGTTAGCTTACTTGTTTGTTTATATAAACAAACAATTAAGATAACATTCTTAAAATAACATTCCTTTACGAGGTCAATAACCTTATAGTAAAATACTGTAAGCAGGTATAGAGGGGCATATCAAATGGCGCCATCATGGCCACACGTTAGCTTACTTGTTTGTTTATATAAATAAACTATTAAGATAACATTCTTAAGATAACATTCCTTTTTTCAAGGTCATTTAATTATTGGCTGAGAAGGGTATTGAATGACCTTGAAAAAGGAATGTTATCTTGAGAATGTTATCTTAATTGTTTGTTTATATAAACAAACAAGTAAGCTTACGTGTGACCTTGATGACGTCATTTGTTATGACTCCCTATACCTGCTTACATACTACTAATGTGGTATATTCTTTTATTGAATATGATTTATTTAAAATTATGAAATAAGTAGCTATTGTATATCCTTGTATTATTTTTTATTTTTTATACATTTCTTACACCTATATAGTTTATGTTTATATGAATTTACATTAAATCACTACATCATTTACTTAATGGTAATTGTAATCGTTGGTAATAATCGTCTTCTACACTTTTATATGAACGTATGTAAGCTAGAGAATACATTATAAAGTATATTACTTACTCAAATTACAAACAACTTTTTATTGTGATATACATTAATAAATCAACAATTAATGAAACTAACGCTTATTGTACAAATGCATTCAGTTGTATCACTGTATCTAAATTATTTTAAAATAATATTGGTAATTGCAAAAAATCATCTGCATATAAATATATAATTTTACCATCAGCCCCAAATGAAAATCAAAATTAAATATATTTAGTAAATCATTAACTGTAAATAAAATTATAAAGTTTATTAATTATAAAGTTAGTCAGTTAAACAGACATACTAAATAAACATACAGACATAATAAATAAATAGTAATACTCACTACTGTAATTATATTTCATTATATTTTGATTGTCCATGCTATTCGGTTTACGTTTCAATATTTTTCCATTTTTTGTGCCACGTAACTTGTCGATCACTATATGTGCATGATAAATGTGTATTTTATTAATTTCTAAAGCATTAATAACAACAATAAATCTATTCACAGTCATTACCTCTTTTTACAAATTTTGTCATATTCTTTTACTAATTAATAAAATGTAATTGCAAAATGAACGATTTTAATTTTATTAAAAGGTATTTGTTTTTTAAACAACTAATAATTTAAATTCAAATCAAATTAACAATTATATGTGTATATATATATATATATATATATATATAATGTTCATAGGTTATAGGTTAGCAGTCTGCTTCTAAATTATCTTTACCTGGACGGTATATTATTTCGAAATCAAACTGTGATAAATAATAGGTAAGATCGCCTAGCTCTTCATCTGTTCTCGCTTTTATATTCATTTTTTCTAATGGTTTATGATCTGAAAATACTTTAAAATGTTTGCCTATAAGCCAATGTTGCCAATACTTTACTGTTTCTTTTATTGCTATACATTCTAAGTAAATTGCTTTTTTTCTTTTTTGTGATTCATTCAGTTTTTTTGAAAAGTATGCTACTGGTTTTTCAGTTATTGAATTCTCGTTTAATTGTGGTTGTTTTAATATTGCACCTATACCTTTTAAACTTGCATCTGTGTATATGTGTATTGGTAAGTCTGGATCAAATATAGTTAATACTGGTTGAGTGCAAAGGAAATTTTTCATGTATTCGAAGGCTTCTTGGCATTCTTTTGACCAAACAAATTTTTGATTTTTTCTTAATAGGTTATGCAGCGGTTCTAAAATTAGAGACGTTTTTGGTTATATTCGTTATAAAAGTTGATTTTTCCTAGAAATTGTCGAACATTTTTCTTATTTTCTGGGACCGGAAAGTTTCTTATGGAAATTAAATTATCTTTTATCGGAGAAATTGAGTTATGTTTAATTATATGTCCTAAGTATTGCACAGAGTCCAGTGCAAATGTGCACTTTGACAGTTTCAATCGGAATCCTTCCTTCATAATTGCATCTAATAGTTTTGATAGATGGTCTACATGTTCTTTGAAAGATTTTGAAAATATTAATATGTCATCTATGTAATTGACTATAAAATTTGATAAATTATTTTTTCTTATTATATTGCTTAAAATTCTTTGGAAGATAGCTGGTGATGTTTTTAAACCAAATGGTAAACAGGTCCATTGAAAATGACCTTCTTGGGTCACAAAGCCTGTTTTTCTTCTGTCTTCAATTCGTAAAGGGATAGACCAAAATGCTGAATTTATATCTAGTTTTGAAAAAAAACTGCAATTTCTTGTCTTTATTACTAGGTCTTCAATCAGTGGAAACGGTTGTGATTGAGGAATTATGATTTTATTTAAATCTCTAAAATCTATGCATAATCTAGATTTTTTATTTTCATCTCTTTTATAAGCTAACGTTACTGGAGCAGCAAATGGGCTGTATGATTCTTCTATTAGGTTTCTTTTAAGTAATTGTGAAATTTGTTCTTCTATTTCTTTTTTATCTTCGATTGTACATTTATATGGTCTTTTACTACAGTATTTATCTATTGTCAAATCTATTCTAGCTTCGTAATCTTTTACAGTACCTATATCATATTTATCTTTTGCAAATATATTTTTATATTTGTCTATTAGGTTCTTTATTACTTTTTCTTCATCACGTTTTAAGTGGTTTGTTGAAACGTTGAAGGTGCTTATTTCAATGTGTTCATTAAAATTGATTTGATACTCATTTATTATATCATTAGATTCGGAATGTTTTTGTTCTATCTCTAATTTTTCATTTTGTATCAGTCTGAATTTCTTTATACAATCTAATCCTATTAGAAAGTCATGTTTGAAATTTTTATTGTTTATTATGAACACATTCATGTGATCCTCTATATTTAGAATCTTTATTTTTATTTTTATTAATCCATCTGTTTTATACACACCATTAAATGTTCTCAAATTTGTTTTTTCTTTTTTTATATCATTATTTGTAGATTTTAAATTTAGTAATTTTGAATTTATTAATGTAACATTTGATCCTGGATCATAGATAGCAGATATTTTTAAAATATCATTTAATTTTATTGGGAGTTCAATCAATGGTGGTATTATTAGTTTTTTGGATTTTCATCACTTAGTTCTACGTCTAAAGTTAAATTATTTACTTGTTTGACTTTATTAATTCTATTTTCTTGATCTTCAAACCAGCATTCAGTTTCAGAATGAAAACGTGTTCCTTTTTCTTTTTCTTTACATATTTTGCAAGGTGTTTTTTCACTTTTCTCTTTTGTGTTTGGTTTATTCTTTTTCATATCTAAATTTTTTTTGTACATTAAATGTTCTAATTTACTTATTTCATTATGTAGGTCTTCAGTTTTTGTTAATTTTTCTCTATCAATTTTATCAATTATATAATTTGGCAGACCTATAGCAATCAGATCTATCAACGTTTCATTGTCAATAGTTTTTCTTACTAGCAATAAAATTTTTTCTTTTTTTATAGAGTATTCTAACAATGAACCTGTCTGATATTTAAATGCTAATGCATATTTTATTTGAGACCATCCTTTACTGGCAAATGTATTACAAAAATTTTGTTTCCACTCTTCCCAATTTGCTTCAATTGTAAGCTTGAGAAGTGTACAACTATACCAATCTGCGGCCCCCTTTTCCATAAAAGATTTTAAAATTTCAATTTTTTTGTTATCAATGTTTAAATCAAACCGTTCACATTCTTTTTCAAATTCAATCATCCATTGATTCGCATTCGAATTTTTACCATCAAATTTTTCAATTGTAAATTCTTTAGCTAATTTTCCAATGTTTATTTTTTCCGATTTTTCTTCGCTTTTTTCAAGTAATTTCTGTAATAGTTGTACTAATGGTATTTCTGCTGCATTCGCTGTCACGTCACTAGTATTTTTGTTTTCAATCAATTCTTCTAAATATTCATCGTTAAATTGTACATTTCCTTCTTTATCAAAATAAGTATTTTTTAATTCTTTAGTTAAAGTAATCCATACTTGTCTCATTTGGTGTCTTTGTTTTAATGCTTTCTTTACCTTATTAAACGTAGGCGTTTTAGCGAGCTCCTCGTGGTCGATTGCATTCATGTAATCGTGTGGAATTTTATACACACGACCGTCTGGCGCGGTGAGTCTGGTTACACATAATATGTTGGATTTTCCATCCGAGGCTTCTAGCAACGTAAACTTAAATTGCAACTTGTCCATTGTGATTTTCAACGAGAATGTTGTTTTATACAAAATATAATTACATACTTAATAAATAATGTTTATTTACCTGTAAATAACAAAGAAACAACATTCAATGTTATTATTCACAAGGTTGTCTTTAGATTACTTTTATAAAGTTTTATTCATTGTTTTCAGTATATCTTTATTAACCGTACTAATTGACACGTGCCAATTCTTGTCTGCAAATTTTACCTGTCGGTATATTAAAAGATTTGATTTACCGACCTACACGCGCGCAATTCAAATAGACTAAGGATGTTTTCCTTACATATATATATATATATATATTGTGGCATGAGACTTTTAAGTGCTGAATAAAAAATGAAGCGGGCGTCGGGTCTTGAACCCGAGCCCCTTCGGATCCGAAGGTGTTCACGCTAACCACTGCGCTACGCCCGCACTGGTCGTAGCGCTTTTTATTGCTCTTATATGCTACCGATACCGCGCCACCTCGCGGTGTCGGTAATGCTGGCATCTTATGACAAGTGGATTAAATCCACCTTGTCACATTATATACATATATATATATATATATATATATATATATATATATATGTATATATATATATACACACACATCAATCAATGTTGAAATGTAAATATTGAATGAATGTTATGATATCGATGTACCATTAGTGACTGAATTATAAGAAACGGTATCAATTCTTGATCAGTACTAACAATGCTATAATTTTGTATATGAACGTAGATAAGGTAGGAAATACAAAACCAACTACAATAATTACCTAGACTCGAAACAACTTTTCATATTGGTGTACCTTACTAAATCACTATTCAAACATAGGATCGGCTACTTTCGCAGATTATAACCAACTTTCGTTAACATGCGTACTTTCCATGTAGATTATGTTTGTATGTTTTTCAATATGTGAACGTGTCATTATGCTTATGCAATAGACTATGCTTAAAACAAATATGCATTATTTACTGACTTTCTAATTAACACTTCACTAAAAATAAAGGTATGTAAACATTCAATATTTATTATTTACGTGAAATGGGATGTCGAATTGACATACAAATTGCGAAAATTACTGATCTTTGGACATGCCGACCAAATCTTATATTAATTTTAGCTACGCAATTCATTATTTTCGTTATTAATAAGAAATAATTATTAAAACAAAATGATTATTTGAAAATTATTTAATTTTAGAAATAATGCCATCAGTAAAAAGGCAGTCAATTCGCACTATAAATAGAATAAAAAAACAGCTAATGATTTATAGTAGAAGTGCTCGAAATCGAAATGATAATGACATAATATCAGTTAATGAATTTCCATTTGCATTATGTTAAAATCAAATCAATGCAGGAAATAATTTTGATAAATTAATTGGTTCAATTGTATGGAACTCTTGTACTAATTGTAAACGTTCATTTCCAAATTTGAATATTAACAAAGGATTGTGTACAACATGTATAAAACCATCTAATAGAATTAAATTTACAAAAGAAAATAATATGGATCCAGACCGATTCCACTTGAATTGAAGGATTTGGCATATATTGAACAAATGCTTATTGCACAAGTGCATCCAGTTGTGTCACTGTATCCATTTAATCCAAGCAAATTATCGACAATTATTTTTAATAAAAATACATGTGCTGGAATCGCTCAATTTCGTGTTCGTGCAGAAAAAATATGAACTGCACTTCAATGGTTGAAGGAAAATAATTTTTATTACAAATCAATTGAAATATCGAATGAAAATTTGAGTATTTTATCTATTGATGGTAACATTGTGGATCTAATTCCAAATTTAAATTACAATGATATTGACTGTGATAGTGCTGCAATAATAAACATTAATTTAAATGTGTTAAATTATTTCACACAAGCTTCAATAATTTTAGTTCTATTACCATGTGGTACTATTGGTGATGTTTGTCTAAAGTCACCAAAAATTACGATAACTTTTCCTCCAAAAGGAAGGTCGTTTTTACATACATCGCGTAAAAATTTATCATCTGCTTCAAAAGCATATTTAGAAACCATTAAAATTTCATCCCAAATTATAATTTTAATATTTTTTAAATAAGTTCCATATTTTGAATTAGGACTTATATTACACGTTGTTTGTTCACTGATGTTTAATGGCACCTTGAACGTACTCAGCAGCAATAGCAGTCCAAGGCTTCGTAATAAAGGATGTATTGATTGACATTAAATATCTAATAATCACAATATATAAATAATTCTCACCACTACCACCAGATCCATCAATAAAGTATTATTTATTTCTAATGTTATGAATTGTTGCATTAATGATTAAACGACATGTTTGCTTTTGATTAACTGGTAAAGAACTTATTAAAATTTCTAAGGTTTCAATATGATCATATTCATCTAATTCTTTATCATATTCTTCATTTACGTCATAATTACTTATATTTCGTATTTAAAAATCATTTAATTTCATTGCTTGTAATGACAATATTTTTTCAATATTATATAAAGCTTTTTTCAGCTTCAATTTTTGATAAATTTGGGTCCATAAAATATATATTTCATATTTATTGCGTGAATCTAAAGCATTGATTGGTTTTTGGAATACAAGAGTAAATGCAAAAATTCACACATAAATTTTGCAAACTTGAATACAGCAGCTTCAGCTAAACATGCTAAATATTTCATTTATCATCAGCACTAATAATACCTCTTGATAAACATGCAGCTTCATATGTATTATAAACTATACCATTTACAGTTCGTATATTGGCAAACGATTTTACACCCGAGCTTGCAATAATAGTAGTTCTAAGTAAAAAGTTAAACGTTTACTTGGAGTTACGAAATAGATCCTACTTATAATAGGTTTATTAAATTTTTTCTTTTAATACATGTTTTATGTTTTTCGTCGAAAACATAATGATAAGGAATTTCAGTATATAAACATTGTTTTGCATTTTCGTCATCTTTATTCAATTTAAACCATCATCTTAATGTTGTATTTATATTTTTATCAATTAATGTATTTTCTTGTCCTTCTTGAAAATATATATCCATCTATTGTTCATTTTCTTCATGAACAAGTGATCTTATAATAGCATAAGACTGTTCATGTAATTTAAATTCCAAAATACGATACATAGACTCTGGTGAACATACATATCTAGTGGATAAATGTTGTGATATCTCATCATAATTGTATGTATTTTCATCATTTTTTTTCATATCATCATTAATAGCTTCCAATGTAAAGGAGTCCGCCAATTAGTATAAAGACGTTCCAAGACGTATAAATCATGCCTCATCTTTTACTTTTACTAGCGATATTGCATTTGCAAAAAAAATGATTTTCGGGAAATGAAAGGAAAAGCCAAAATTAACCGACAAAGTTTCATTTTTAACATTGCAAGTATATCTATATATACAAATTTTGAATGTATATAGATATACTTCAAATGCTTTCCGTTGGCGGTCTCCTTTTATTAACGCAGTGTCAGGTTCCTTATAAAAATATTTTAATAAATATTTTATTGCCTTTTCCTCACGGCGTGCAGAAAGTTCATTTTTCCGTATGCATTTGCGTTCCGAAAGTGGTCTACAACTTAACGCGAAAGATATTCACTAAAAATCTATTTTAATAAAATTTTTTGTTCAGAAGGTATGAATTATTACAATATTAAACATAAATTACAAATAACATAAAACAACTTTGCATAATTCAAATTATCTCGAAAAATCATTCGTTAATACATTCATTAACATAGTAATAATTATTTATTAACAAAATATTGTCGAACTTTCTTCAACTTGTAAAGAAAATAGTATACGTACTACGCATACGTAAAGCGACGATATAATTACGCGCGACGTTTGAAACATATGGTAAAACATAATAAATGTTTAATTCTATTTTTAAGAGATATATGTAAATATTTTACAGGCGGGTGGCTCCGCCCCCTGCACCCCTAGTGCCCCGCTGCGCCACCCTTCTATACCTCCCTTTAAACGAAACAAATGTTCTTTATAACATCGATTTATACTGACTCATAATTAATATATAATTAATATATTAATATATTAATCAAATTATAGTCGAACTTTCCGTGACTTGTGAGAAAAATTATGTACACTACGTTTGCGGAAAGTGGGCTACAACATCACGAGCATTGCCATCAAACGTAACGCTTAAAGTTATAGCCCACTTTCCGCACTTGTAGCGTAATGTACTATTATTGTATTATATATTTCTATGTTAATGTGACATTTCAATAATAATAATAAATAGGGATTATATGGCATGTTGAAACTATTATCTGCAATTCTATGTTTAGAATATATTATTATGTTATCATTATTTCTTCAGCGATAAAAAGGGTATCCATCTGGATTTAAATGTTTGATTAACATATGGTTTAGGAAAAATTTTTGTGCAGCCTATTTTATCTTCATTCAAACATATGCTTTTATTATTATGAAATTAAATTATTAAGTATATATATTGTGACAATGCAAATAGTGCATGTCATTTAGTGCGACACTAAGCACAACCTTATTTTCCCTGCGAGCACACACACACACATACAAGCCTAATCTATAATATAATAACTATAATACCCTCCCAGTAACCGAGCTCCTTAACACATATGATAAATCACCGAGCCCACAAACAAAGGTGCACAGGGAAGCAGCCGAGCAGGACACAGAAGGAGTTCACCGAAGCATAGATTACTCTTGAAGTAATCTAATAAGGAGCCTGACGAAGAGCCAATGAAGCAGCATGCTGAGGTGTTGACAGCGAGCTGCAAAGTCCTGAATCTAGTAGTAGCGTACCCAGCAAGCCAAGGAAGACCGATCCAGAAGAAGGAGCCAATGTAGCCAGGAAGTCCGTCAGCCAGCAATAATCCAGGAAACCTGCAAGCACCAGTTAATATAGCAATAGTCATTGTAAGGGAGCAGACAGGAGCACACACTTACCTAAGCAAGTGTGTATAGGAGAGGACTTGTGAAGAGGTTAGGTGAGCATAATAAGTGCTCACACACACACAATATTAATATTAATAATAAAGACAGCAAGCCGTCTTCCAAGTGGATATTTACCCGAATATCGCCGTGTGTCCGTCCAAGCAGCTCGAGCCCACCGTTGCACCTGTCAAGCCGTGCGCCTCAAGAAGAGCGAGAGAGACGGAGATATCGTTCGCGGCAACACACACGAGCTCGTATCGACGTGCCGCGTACACACACCTCTCGCAGCCCTGTAAGCACCGAGATTATTAGCCGACGGGTTAACAATAAGGAACGAGAGAAATATTTATCTGGCATGCAGCTTACGTCGTCGTCAACGGCATCATTGTTGTTGCTGGAACGGACGAGGCGTACACTACGAGACGATGCGGCGGTCATGTTACTCAAGCCGCACTCGAGTAAGGCCGCGTACGCACCGCAAGTGGGCCGTCGCGACGCATGCGCGCACACGGGCAATGCGTCGACCACGCCGAGGAGAGCAGAGCTCTTCCGATCGCCGACGTCCGATCCTGTGTGTGAACTACTGTGTGTAGCGAGAGTGCCAATTTGTATTGTGCTGAGCAATATTAAGCGAGAGCAGCGTAGCAACAAAGGTTGGTGCATCTCTATCTGTGCCTCCTTTATTTTATTATACTTAATTCCGTGCTTCCTTATTGTGTGTGTGCGAGTTACCGCGTTTCCCCCCTCCTCCCCCTTTCTTTCGAGCAGCTTTCGACCCGCGATCGCGTATCGCAGCCGCGCCGTCGGTCGACATTAAACTCGTCGCGGACGAGTAGTGCAAATTCAGCCAACGGTTCGGGATATTTGATTTACAAATTGCACTCGTGTAATCTGCAGTGAGCCGCATTTCGCCTACCTAAATTCGCCCCTCCCTGAGCCGATCGCAGCCGAGCTTGAGCCCGCGTAAAGGACGCGACTGGAACCCGTAATTATTATATGAATCGCATCGGATAATAATATATTGAGTTTTTATGGGGTAGAAACCCCGTAAACTCAAAAATATACAGTGCGTTGAATAACAATAATATAAAATAACAAACAAAATTAACAATATAAAAGTAATAATAAATAAAAAATAAAATGTATAAAAAGAACGCAGTGGTATAACGTGTGAAAGTAAAAACGCAAAAACGCAAAAACAGCAGTGTACAAAGTGAATAAAAATCAATAAACAAACAATGTCGAGACAAATAGCGCTGTATATGGATAATAATAATAATATAAAATGAAATAAACAGTATTGCGTAGGGTGTATAAAACGGATCAATAAATAAATAAAAGTTGACATTTGAAAAGATAAGAGCTAAGAATAAAAATTAATATTGCATAATAAAGTAAAGTAAAAGTAAAAACAAATATTGCGACGGTTTATTGCGTGTTGGTAAGTAAGTCGCCAATCTCGCTTACTTCGCTTAAATCGCCTATATGGGAACGGACTAAATTTTCATTTATCACTCTTTCCTCCCATGCAATGGAGTTGAGACGAAGGAAAATGTTTTGAGGGTGTTAAGATGAGATGGATCAAATGATGTAAAGGGGAATGAGTTTAACTGTTTAGTGGCAGTGATGACGAATGATTTGTGGAGCGATTCCGTACGAGGTGGTAAATAGGTCAGCGGTTTAGGAGGATTACGGAATGAAATGCGTTGTTCAGAAGAGCTATTGATTCTGATGAAATGATCTGAAAGGTAATGTGTGCCAAAATGCTGAATGATAAAGAGCTGATGAAAAATAGCCGTCTCGACTTCACTGATAACCAGCCCAGCTTCAATCTATAGGGCGTCACGTGGTCGTATCTACGCAAGTTTCCCCAAACAAATCTGATGCAAGCATTGAGTAGTCTCTAGAGCTTTAAATTTCTGGTCTGGTCCAACTCGTTGTAGACTGTGCAGGCATAGTCAAAGTGAGGCAAAACTAAAGCTTCGACAAGGTGTTTGCGGGTATTCCTAGAGAATGCCCGTCTATGAAAACGTAACAAACGTAAAATCCCATGCACCCGCTGAGAAATAGATAAGACGTGCTTGGACCAGTCCAGAGTGGGCAGCAACCAAACACCTAGTGATTTCACTTGGTTTTCATAGTGGAGGTAATTGTTCAACAGCTTAACTCGCGGGGCAGTGGTTAAGTCTATACGCGAGACGTATGCCTTACTGCCCAGGATCATTACTTTGGTTATATTTATATTTAAGTTTAGACCGTTTAGGGTAGCCCAAGATGCAACCGCGTTAGCATCACGCGTGATTCGTTGGACACCCAGTTCGAATTCCCCCTGGGGAAAAGAGTAACAGACCTGAGCATCATCGGCATATATCATGTAACTACTAACTTCGAGTACTTCTGGAAGGTCCTTAATGAAGACCAAAAAAAACAAAGGACCCAAAACACTGCCCTGCGGTACGTCCGAATTTACCCCAAGCCAGTCAGAACAGACGCCCAATTTGTCCACCACTATTTGCGAACGACCAACTAAGTAGTGAAAAAACCATCTCAATACCGTGTTTGAGCAACCTATATCACGCAGTTTAAGCAGCAGAGGGCCGTGTGGCACCGAGTCGAACGCCTTGGAGAAGTCAGACAGGACTAATATTGTGATCATGCGCGAGTCAATGGCCCTTCTGATATCATCGAGAACACCTAAGAGTGCAGTTTGCGTACTATGACCTCTGCGAAATCCTGCTTGTCTCTATCAATTTATGATTTGTTTCCAAGTAATAAGACAACTGTGAATGTACCAGCCGTTCAAGCAATTTTGAGACCTCGCAGAGTTTAGCAATGGGTCTGGTGTCCGAGCATGATTTGATCCTATTCGACTTCGCCAATGGGAATAGTATAGACTTCTTCCAACAGTCGGGAAAAAAGCCGAGCGACAACATGTCGTTGAACATAGATGTAAGCCGTGGAGTCAATTGTGGCTTGAGCATTTTTAGCATCGCCACAGATAGCCCGTCCGGCCCCACTGCCCTCGATTTAGCGAAAGGTGAAAGTGGAGGAACCCGATTAGAGATCGAAACATAGTAGTTATTTAATTGCTGGGTGGTGAAAGTGTCCAATGGAGATAGGTTAGTCTTGGAGCATATTCCCAGGTTTTTCAATTCCCTCCATTTAGCTTTCGGATTTGCAGCATTTTTTAGCTTGTTTGTGAGATAGTTATATTTATTGCTATCGAGAGGATTTGAGATTCTGTTTCTTAATAATTTGAATTCCTAATAGTCTTCCACGCGGTTAAAGGTTTTGAAGGTTTTGAAGGCAATGTTCCTGGACTTAATAAGTCCTCTAACCTCTGCTGTCACCCATGGTTTAGATTTGTTACCAACAGTTACCAGTTTAGCGGGCGCAATGGTATCGAAAGCGGAAAGAGCGGATACCATGAGGTGAGATATAGAAGCTAGGAGGTGAGAGGATGAAACGTCATGAGCATAATTATGATTATGAAGCAGCGAGTTATGATCGTAAGGAGAGAGCAATGAGATTTGCGATACCGGGCTGATTGAATGAAAGTTATGAGCTGTGAATAATAAATTAGGTGAAGGCATGCTGGATGAGTGACTGAGATATGGTATGGAAAATAAATTAGTTGATGACATGTTGAGTGGATTTGTGTGGTGAGTAGTGCTAAATGAGTTAGGTGATTGGATGCAGGATATCTGGTTGTTGGGAGAATAAGACAACAAGTTAGACGAATTCAAATTCAATTTCAAGTACGTGTTCGAATTCTGGTCAGGCGACTCTATAGGACTTGCAATATGAGAACTAGATGAAAATCGAGATGAGTGAGGTAAGTTAGAATTGTAAATGGAGTTGAAAGTAATAGCGAATTCTTGGAGGTTAATCCCTTCCAAACCACGTGACCATTACCTTTTTATTTTAGGCGGATCTCTGTTAGAAAGTATATGAATTGCTATGTAATCGTGACCCGCAGCAAAAAGTCGTTGATTTAAAATAATTAAAATCAGGCAAAGGATCACTATGTGTGTGAAAAACCTAAGAATGTGATCGCATGATGGGTTGGATCGGAATCAATGAGTGATAAATTGAGGGCTGCTATATTAGTTCTCATCATGTCTGCCACGGCACTTGAGGACTTCATATCAATATTGAAGTCTCCGGTGATAACAGCAAGACTATGGGAAGAAAGGATATCGAAAAAGCAGTGGGGTAAGATGCTGTTGGCCGTCTGTAAACAACGCTCAAAATCAGCGAAGTCGATTTGCCGACAATATGCAATATAAAAAACTCAGGAGAGTTAGAGAACAGTTTATCAGAATGAGCCAACATATTGACTTTATATTCATCTCTAACATATACAGCAACACCCTCTCCTTCCTTACCCACTCGGTCAAGTCTGTAAATGGAGTACCCTGGCAATTTTACTATATCAGAGGAGTCAGATTCTGTTAAAAAGGTCTCAGTGAGAGCAATCACATCATAGGCTTGTGGACAAATTACGGCTTCTATTGATGAAAAGTGTGTCTTGAGCCTGTTAATATTAAGATGAATGATAGAGAAGGAAAGTATGTGTAAGTGTGAGTGAGATAGAGACGTCTGACCAGCTGCCCCTCATAAGGAAGGAAGTACAGGATTTGACGGTAGAATGAGGAGTTCAGCCTCGGAGTTAACACGGATTAATGCTCCTTTTTTCTCTTTACGCATATAAACAACATAATTTTTAATAACCGAGCGCAAGTAGCCTAACTCCTTTGCTTTACGCAGCGATTTCGTCCATAGGTCATGTACCGACTTCGGCCATAGTGGCCTAACAAATAAGGAAGACTCCCCTCCCGTTCCGAAAACATTTGAAATTGTCGCACCCCTTAAAAGGTGGGCTCTTTCCATAATTAGGTCTCTGACCGCAGGTGAAGTGACCCTACATACTAAGCCTTTTGACGTGGTGAGAACAGATAGTTCGTTCATCGATTGGCTTAAATTGGATGAGTCAATGGAATTAATTGAGCGCGGTAACCATGGTCGGACCTCGACGACGTGATGGGTGACCAGCGGAAGTTTGATGCTAGTTAAAACAATTTCGATTAATTTAAGGTCGCTTAGTGTGGAGGCGTCAGGTAGACCTGTGAACAAGACATCACAAGAGTTTTCATCGTGGCTAACGATATCGTCCACAGCTGCCGGTGTCGAGAAAGAATCACGATTGAGAAGTCTGTTGACGTTGACTTCAAGACGCTCGACGTGAGCTCCTATTTCACCGAAACGGTCATTGACACTTGTTTCAAGTGTATCCACACGTCCGCGTAACATGTTTAGCTGGGCGCTTAATGTGTTAAGTTTTGAGTCCACGCCTTCACTACTATACTAATTTCACTATAACGCGTTCAAAACTGGTGAACGACGCTAGAGAAGCGTCCGCCATCGCAACGGCATCCTGAGAACCGCCCGATCGCTCTGCATTGGGAGCAGGAGGTGTGGTTGCGCGAGGTTGCTTAGCAACTTGTGTCAATGGGGGCGAGGCCAAGCGCTTCACGCACGACATGGTGGGGGGAGTTGCGTGAGTCTCCGCGGCTATCACCCTCGCCGCCGCACTCGCAGTACGCGGCCCGGTAGGTGCTGCCCCCGCCCGAAATAATTCGCCACTAACACACGAGGCTACAGATGCCCGCACTAAATAACAGCACCGCCATATGTTCGTATCAAGTAGGTTTGGTACGCAGTGCGAGTGCGTGATGTTATTGCACGACATACATACCTTCGAATAATCTTTTCTTGTAATTCGCACTTTACAAACGAAACAGAATCTCGCAGTGGATATTGCGTTAGTATCGATGTGGTGAGGCGGCACAGTGCTGGCGTGGTGTGTGACGTCAAGACAGGTGCGGCGGCGAGATGATAGAAAAGAGAAGGGAAGCTGAGACGGCCGTAGTTCCGGTGAAGTCAAAGAGAGGCGCCCACGTAGACAAGTTGTGCGAAAATTCTGCCGCCTGATTACCACTCTAAGCAGAGATAACCTCGAAGTTGGCGATAGTTTGCAATGAAAAATTGAGGCGAAAAAACCAACTGCTAAGGCAAACTTTATTAAAAGGTGCAAGCTGCAATCAGTCCGCCCTCTTATGATATGCGCTGCAAAGCTCAGGAACAAGCGTGAGAAACAAGGCGAAGATGTAAAGACGGAGTGAATATTAATAGCGGTAAGTCGACTCACCTTGCGCGCGCAGAAAGAGAAAGATTGATTGATAGATTGATTCAATCTTTATTATAGTACTTTAGGGAAAACCCCGTATACACAATAGTTAAAACAGGTACACAAAAACTTTAAAATACAATAGAAAAAAATAAAACATAAGTATAATGAAGAAACGGTAATAAAACAATAATTTATAACAAGTAACAGTAAATAAAATAAAACCGATGAATACATTTTATTCGAGGCGAGGGATCAGCGGTGGGGTTATTCCCTCACATTGCATCCTGGTGGCCCAGGCAGTTTGGTCGAGTCCAAACAAATGATGAAATAATGAATCTTTGAATTTAGTGATGGATGATTTTTCAAATGCATGTGGAGGGAGTTCATTTATGATCTTGGATGAGATGATGATAAATGATTTATTTAAAGCCTTCGTACGAGTAAAGAGAGAGAGAGAGAGAGAGACAGTAAGCGCAGGATAAATAATACAGTGGAAGAGAAATATAATAATAATTATTTTTTCACCCTGATCATCTAAAAAGTCTACTATTAATCTATACGAGTAAAGTGAAATTGCCTTTTATTCCTTCGATCACTTTATTCCCCGTAGACTCACTTTACTCCTCGTATACTCACTTTACTCTCCGAAGACTCATTTTATTCCCCGTAGACCCATTTTATTCATCGTAAACTTACTTTTTTATTTTGCATACTTACAAGGAGAGTCCAGTCCCTTTGAGAAACGGATCCTTATGATTTCTACTATAAAAATATGAAGTAAGCCGGAGTTTTAAATTCCAATGCCCTTTTTTAAGACAGGTATAACCAAATAACGAAAAATCTTGCTAAAAAACCATTGACTTAGATTGCTTATAACTCGGAAACAAATAAAAATATACATTCAAACCGCATTTTAAAAGAAAACTAAAATTGAGTAGATATGTTTTGAAAAAAGATGCTTAATTATCTTAATTTGGTCAAAAGTTATTGAAGAAGTAAAAATTAAGCGAAATTTGGCCTAAAGAAATCATTAAATTTTAATACTAAATTTTTGATAAAATTTCGTCTGCAAATATGTATTGCTTTTTTATGTCTGCTAATTATGAGTTAGTAATTGACTAGTAAATAAATATAATAAATAAATATAAAAAATATTTAATTAAATTGTCGAATACGTAGTATTTTACTTTGCAATAACTTGAAAATATTTAATTAAATTGTGGAATACGTAGTATTTTACTTTGCAATAACTTGCATTGTTGATAAATACATACTATCAGAAATAAACTTACATTTCCTAGCAACGTGCGCGAAATTCAATTTTGCGCACGCGTTTGACTGTGCAAATTACTACTTTCCCGCACTAATGCGCAAAATAAAATGTTGATGCCGTAATGCTCAAAATTACGAGAGACAAAGTGATTTTAATCCCGTACCACCTTTTCACCCTCGCTTTGCTCGCAAATATCAGTTCACGGAGACATAATTTTTTCCCTTATAATTGTGGGTGCTATTGCAGCAATGCACTATCTCGCTCGCTAAAACTAGTCAGTACAAAATGAAATCATTGCAAAGTTTGTTAAGAAAAATAGTGTTCGGCAGGTGTCCAATGTAGGTGATCCTTGCACTTATGTTTTTAATACACTACACCCGTGACTGAATCACCCTTTTTGCATATGTATATCGAAAATAACTACTGGACCGTAAAACAGTCGTTGTTAAATCACTGTGTGCGGAATGCCACTTTTATCGAACTTTGTGCATACGTATGTAGGTTGCTTCTTAGACATAAGAAAGACGATTGCCTTTTTCCATTTTGTGTGGTTAGTTAAATTATTACCCTGGCTTAAAGTTTATAAAAATGGCATCTCGCACGCAGTGTCTCATTCAATAGTATACAATATAATGACACTCATAGGGTTCACAAACGGTGAGTAATCTCTTTAAATTTCATAAAAATAAAAAATGAGGCCCAATTCCCGGATGAACTCTGGAATCACTTGGCTATTCGGTCCCTAAATTATACTTACTCTTCACAAGAACTTCTTAAATTTGCGTATACTTCCATGAAGTGTAAGAATTGATGTATCGATTCTGACTCGAGGATCAAATTACTTCCTAGGAACCTAGTAAGATGAAAATAATTAATCTTGCTATAATTGTGGAAATACGTGTTTAGAGATATCCAGTAGTTCTCCTGAATTTTTTTCAGATTTTTCGAGGCCATTATTTTACGTTACAGAGAGTCAAAATTGACATTTTAGCACTTTTTGCATTCTATAACCATTTTCATGAATTTGGTAGCTCCAGGGGATGCATTTTTTCACTAAAAACATAATATGACTTTAGGTTTATCAAATATTTTTTGATTTTTCATTAAAGAACGATTGCCTTTTCCATTTTGTGTGTTAGTTAAATTATTACCCTGGCTTAAAGTTTATAAAAATGGCATCTCGCACGCAGTGTCTCATTCAATAGTATACAATATAATGACACTCATAGGGTTCACAAACGGTGAGTAATCTCTTTAAATTTCATAAAAATAAAAAATGAGGCCCAATTCCCGGATGAACTCTGGAATCACTTGGCTATTCGGTCCCTAAATTATACTTACTCTTCACAAGAACTTCTTAAATTTGCGTATACTTCCATGAAGTGTAAGAATTGATGTATCGATTCTGACTCGAGGATCAAATTACTTCCTAGGAACCTAGTAAGATGAAAATAATTAATCTTGCTATAATTGTGGAAATACGTTTTAGAGATATCCAGTAGTTCTCCTGAATTTTTTTCAGATTTTTTCGAGGCCATTATTTTAAGTTACAGAGAGTCAAAATTGACATTTTAGCACTTTTTTGCATTCTATACCCATTTTCATGAATTTGTAGCTCCCAGGGGATGCATTTTTCACTAAAAACATAAATATGACTTTAGTTATCAAATTTTTTGAATTTTTCATTAAAAATACTTTTAAAGTCATAAATGTATGCTGCCACACTCTTGTAAGCCATTTAAACCTTAAATAGTGAAAATCAGCAATTCTGCTCCGGACTCTGGAAACCTAATACTGTCTAAAAGATATCTTTTTATATTCAGAAACTGCCAATAAATTTCCAGAGTGGGTCTAAATCATTAAGATCACTTATGGTCAAAATATCCGGGAAAAGTGCCCGAAATATTAATAGAAATATATATTTGTTGCCTTATAACGATGAATCTATTAGCAAGATCATTGCCAAAAAATTTATGCATTTACCTTTAATTATTTATTTTTCCATGATTATTTAAAACGTAATTTAATCATAAATGATAAACCCGTATTTCGAATACATTACGAATGTTAATTAAATTTAGCAGTTAATTGTATTTGAAAAGAATACCG
>CM047425.1:67187759-67418916 GCA_026168455.1 Theocolax elegans
AAATAAATTTATGTACTTTTACACATTTATGGAGAGCCCGTATAAATATCGATTTCATAAAGTTATCGAAAACACTAATTTCTACGATTTTCTTAAATATTTAAAGAATTTTCCACCTTTTTTAGGAGAACGCATTAGTGTATAATAAGAACGCTTAGAGAAATTAAAAAAAAAATACGTGTATAAATATATGAAAGTTTTTTTATTTATTCTTGAACTGTTAAAAATTTTTGGTAGTGGTGCCAACTTAAATCGAGGCGCCAAAAATCATCCTCTGAATTAACGTGTTCTTCAAGCAACTTTTGAGTTAAAGTCTTCTCCAAGCGATTTTTGAGTTAACGTGTTGTCCAAGCGAATTTTGAGTTAACGTGTTTTCCAAGCGATTTCTGAGTTAACATGTTCTCCAAGCGATTTCTGAGTTAACGTGTTCTCCAAGCGAATTCTGAGTTAACGTGTTTTCCAAGCGATTTTTGAGTTGACGTGTTCTCCAAGCGAATTCTGAGTTAACGTGTTCTCCAAGCGAATTCTGAGTTAACGTATTTTCCAAGCGATTTCTGAGTTAGAATGTTTTTATTCGGAGGCGACGTTATGTATCCGAATAATCTGTTGTTGTACAAATTATTATTTGTATTACAAAAATGTAAATATTTCTTTAATTTTTAAATGTCTGGTTAATTCGAAATTTCTTTTATTTGTATTTCTAGTCACCACCTTTAGCAATGGCAATCGATGTATTTACTAAAAAAGGAATATTTAGTGAAAATAGTTCTTACATAGAATTTCCAGTTATAAATATAGCTGCAGCGATTGGTTGGGACAGTTGCTTAGTGAAAAATCATTTAAAAGATTTGGAATGGATAACAGGTAATTTACGTAAATTAATCTACATAGAATTAGTAAAAAGTTAATTTTAAATGTAGTCGATATCTCATATTATCTAACTTCCCAAGGCTACATTTACTAGTGTAAATATTTAAACTCATGTAGAATGTGTTTCTAAAATATTTCAAAGACCAAGTATAGAAAAATTTAGAAATGGTAGAAACTATGTGATACGAAATATGTAACAACAGGTTACAAATTCTTTTTGAAATAAATAAAATAATAATTGCAATATCATAGAAACTAAAATGGCTACTATACATTTATTTAAAAGCTATATGGATTTTACATATTTGAGTAAAAATTTACATGCACGGCGATTTAGTATATAGTAATTTTATAATTTCTCTTGATTAAACAATCGATTCATAATAATCAAAGTGGTACTTATTCGGAGTATGACCCCCAAAAAAATCATGTTTTTTTTAACCCAGTCGATTAAAAAATGAATAAAATAAGTTTTTAAATACTTTTTTTAGTGAAGAAATGTGTTCTCGATCGTTCTTTAGTGATTTGTAGTTCGCTTAACCCAAAAAAGTTCAGCCTGATAAACGAGTTTATGGATATTTGGATTATTGGACTGTACAAAAGCAATTTTTTTGTGAATGCATTCCCTCTATAGTTTGTATATCTTGATGTATTAACGATTTTTTGAGGGATAATCCGGGTAGGTAAAAAAAACTATCTTTCTTTACTCAACCATATATACATAAAAGCGTACGACGTTTCGTCAGCCAGGTTTTGCAAACCTCTTCTAGTACTATATTTGTTAAACACACCAATAAGAATTACAAAGATAAAAAATTCAAAAAAATATAAAGGTTATTACCAAGCTTCATAGGAAGCAAACAAATTTTACGTTACTCATCGACTACAGTAGAGTCCAATGATAATCATACTATTGCTAACATATATATATATATATATATTACACAGTTTCGCCGAGCTACAAATTTCGAAGAAATGACAACAGACTTTTAAAAACCAGATTGAGCGATATTCGTAGAAACATAAAATCAGTTATAAAATGCCTTTATAAATACTGCTTAACATGAGCGTAACTTTTTTTCGATTAATCGCTTTTTATAATTTGTTTCAAAATCTAAAAGTTTAACATTATCAAAATCGAATTCATGCTCATTCTCATCCATATGTAATTGTACTACAGATTCTGGATTTCCAGAGTTTTTGTGTTCATAAATATGTTTTTTGAGAGCTCTTTTTGTTTCGCCTACATACGCTGCTGAACAATTTTTGCAATCGACTACATAAACAATACCAGAATACTCCATTTTCTTCTCTTTATTGTGTTTGTAATTCTTATTGGCATGATTAATTAATATAAATCCAGAAGAGATCTGCAAAACCTGGCTGACGAAACGTCGTACGTTTTTATGTATATATGGTTGAGTAAAGAAAGAAGGTTTTTTTTACCTACCCGGATTATCCCTCAAAAATTCGTTAATACTTCAAGATGTACAAAAGCAAGTTGAAACTACAGTGTAATAGAAATGGTGACATGAATCGTGGAATAAAAGTTATTTTTTTGCTAAAAACTGATCGAAAACACATTTCACCACTAAAAAAAGTAATTACAAACTTATTTTATGCACTTTTTAATCGATTGGGTTAAAAAAAACAAGATTTTTTGAGGGTTAAATTCTGAATAAGATCCATTAAAGTAAATTTAAACATTAATTTTTCCACTTCAAAAATTAAGTTTACAAAAATCAATTTTTTGTAATAAATTTATTTATAGCAATTATAAGCAATTATAAACCCCAAAAGTATCATTATATTTCTCAAGTTTAAATATAAAAGAAAATGCAAAAAAAATATTAGGAAAATACATTAAGATGATCCTTACTCCATTTTTGTTGAATAATTAATAAAAAATATAGCAGTGTGTGTAAAAATAAGAAAAGAAGTGCCGTTGTTTATCCATAATCTAACAAGGAGAGGTTCTACCCTCCGGATCACGGATCCTGATGTAACTTTGGAAACTGTTTTCTACTACACAAATACGAAAGAATTCATGTAAAATTCAATTCCATAGGATGTTTGACGAAAGTTCTACACAGTTAATAGATATAGGAAAAAAATTATGCTTTAGTTAAATTGCTGATAACACTAAAATAATTACAGATGTTCAGTCAAATTTGAATTAGACAAAAAGCTGAGATCGAGTAGACACGATTTAAAAAAAAGAAGCTCAAATATTTTAATTTCGACAAACGTTATGAAATGCTTTTTACGACACCCGCGAGATGTGGTGGCAAAGTCGCAAGTAAAGTCAATTATTACACGCGGTCGAATTAATTATAATACAAACAGAAGTACAAATATGTATGCGCCCGCTGAAATGTATAGCCGAGACACTCTGTCTCGGCCCGCTCGGTGAGGCTGTGGCTATGGTTTTACCGATATGCGTAACGCGTATAATAAGTTGCTCAGAGTGTTAATTCTGGGTAATGGTAAAAATAAAATATAAGATAAATGTGAGTATATTAAAGTAAAAAGTTACTTAAGAGCCGCGGTGGCTCATGGGTAGAGCTCCCGACTCTCACACCGAGGGTCGTGGATTCGATCCCAGACGTGTACCTCTGAAAATTTTTTCATGTGCATTTTTCGAACACCGCGACTCAGTGGCTCGGCGTGTCACTATAATGTGACGCCAGTTCGGGTGCGTGTGCGTTTTCGTGCACTTGTCAGTGCATGAGAGGCACGGGCATCAGAACTATAGGGAACGTTAGGGACGCGAAGATGTAAAGAGGATCACGGTGGTTCCAGCGGGAGGACAGGAAACTGCAATTATTAGACTAATTGCAGTGACCGATGATATCTTCCGATGGACACAAGCACCACTGTTTCAACTACATGTGCTTTGTTTACAGATACACCGTTCACCTCCGTCGCTGATTAGCCCTGGCAGCATAAATAGAGCGACGTTAAATAACAAAAAAAAAAAAAGTTACTTGAATTAATTAAATTGACATCTATTCATAAAAAAGATGTCTTTTGACCGAAATTTTAGTATTTTCTTATTATATTACCAGGTATTATTACCTGGTAGAAGTCGTGTCTAAAAATATTTGGAATATTAAAGAAAATGATTTTGAACAGAAGAGAATTATTTGAAAACAAACAACTTTAACGGTTTTTTGAAACTTAAAGAACGTTTATTAGGCCTAAATTTGAATTTTGTCTGCTAAAACTTGTAAAAGTACTTTTAACAAAAAAAAACTGCATACTAATTTGTCAAAAAATTCACCAAATTTTAGGTACAGACTGGAAATGTTTTTCAGAACAAAATAAATTTTTAGGTACTGGAATTTATTTGCTTTATAGTTATTGTAACTTCCAAGCGTTAAATTTATAAGTTTTTTTTCAACTTCAGTTGTGTTTACAGATATTTGTCTCAAAATTTTTTAACTTTTACTACATAACATTATATGTAACATTGGTTGTTAATTATCTCTGAAATTTATCCTTCTGGGTTTAAATTTCTAACCTCAAGGTTAATGTCTCATAAACGATGTCAACATTGACCTTGAAAACTGAACTTTGCCTAAAAACTGTAACTTTGCTACAATTCATTTTTTCATTCAAAAGTTTAAAGAAAGCTTTAAGCAATACTTTTCTAATGGTCTACAGCTTGTAAATTGTCCGCAGGTATGTAAAACCCTATGATATTTTAAAGAATAAAAAAATTTTTTTAGAAATTTGAATGATAATGTATTATGTGTTATTTGCAATTAGCATAAATTTTTTCATACTTGCGGGACATTTATAAGCTACAGACCATTAAAAAAGTATTGTTTCTAACTTTTTTTAGTATTTTGAATAAAAAATCAATTGTCATGAACAATAAATTCTATAGGTAATTAGCAATCAATATTTCATCGTCGTTCCCCGATAAGAAGGTGCTACCTCGGAATCCGGTTATAAAAGGTGCTACACGGAGAAACATTTTCAACGTAAAACACGGTGAAAGCTAGTCACCTTGCTTCTTAATGCAGGAGCAGCATAAACATTGACCCCCTCCACCGTCTAATACGCGACGCTTCAGCTACAGGAACGATGAACTACACTGTTTTTTACAGTGAACGATTAGTTTTGTCTGTTCGGTGTATAGGATACATTGAAATAGTTGGTGTCGCCACCGTCAAACAGCATGCTTTTCTAGTGGGCACCGTCTTTAACTATGAAAATGTCTCTCCGTGTACCTCGGAATCCGGTTATAAAAGGTGCTACCTCGGAGCCCGGTTGTAAAAGGTGCTACCTCGGAGTCCGGTTATAAAAGGTGCTACCTCGGAGTCCGGTTATAAAAGGTGCTACCTTGGAGTCCGGTTATAAAAGGTGCTCTGATAACTCAGGAACGAATTTTTCGTCTATGATTTTAAGTTGGTACTACTGCCGGTTTAGCTCAGCAATAATATTGACAATTGTTTTTTGGCAATTTTATAAAAGATTATTTTTATTTATCTATTAGTTATTTATTACTATTTAGTAGTACCTATGCGTATATCGTCAAAAAATTTAAATAAACGTAATTCAGGTAAAGTTATTATTTAGTTTGAATATATTTTAAACTGTTTCTTTTTATATTTTAATCTCCAAAATAAGAAAATTACGTCGACATATATATGTACTAAACTTTGATAATTTCTTATATAGATTCAATAGATAATCATTGATAAATTATAAAATTATAAATTATACTACTGCAAAAGTTAAAAAACTAATTATGATGAGTAGTAACTGCAGAAAATACATGGTAAATAATAATTAAGTATGTTTAAATGATAAAAATATAAGCTACATGCGTAAATTTTAATAATTTCTCGCAAACTGTCATTTTTCGCAATTTTAATTTTAATTTGACAAATGTAATTTAACACTGATACCTCTTAAACAATTTTAAAGCATGTCAACTATTCAATTTTGGCGGTTGTATTCGAATCATTTTGTACCTTATTCCATTTCTCTCCCTTGTTTAACTCTAGCGAAAAAATCTCACTCCGTAAAACAGAACCTTCGGCAGTTGTGTCGAAATGTATTATAAAAATTGAGTTATTTAAAACCAACAATTGTCTACAGTGTATATTTCATCTATTTTGTTTTAATTATAATTATTATAAGCATTATGTTACGGTATTAAGTTTTACGATATATTGTTAAATTCCGCATTAAAAATAAGAGTACAACGTTAAATAATAGATAAATAAAAATAATCTTTTATAAAATTACCAAAAAACAATTGTCAATATTATTGCTGAGCTAAACCGGCAGTAGTACCAACTTAAAATCATAGACGAAAAATTCGTTCCTGAGTTATCACCTTTTATAACCGGACTCCGAGGTAGCACCTTTTATAACCGGGCTCGAGGTAGCACCTTCTTATCGGGGAACGACGACATGTAAATTACATTAGAGCTGGGAACTATCTGGATATCTGCATATCCGGATACCGTCAATTCCGTCAAGCCAAACATCCGGATATCCGAATCTGAGATTCAGATATTACCAGATAATAGATGCGTTGGTCATCCGGATACCCTAAAAAACGGATCTTATTCAAAGCCCTACAGGTAATGTTGTTACATAGTAAAAGCGGATAGATTTTTAAATTAGTTGTAAAAGCAGCATATGTTGAAAAAAACTTGTAAAACAAGCCTCACACAATAAGCATAGCAGAAAGTAAAGGGTTGTGTGTTGTACGAAAACTGTTAAACTGTCGACGGCATCGATTAGCACGTGCGCGCGCGAAAGTGTAGAGATGGTGAGATGTTGATCGCATGCGTCTAGTACGAGAGTGACGGTGCATATAGTGCTCGCGCACGTTAAGTATAGATAAGAGTGGTGTGCTGCAGGGGGACTGCGATCAACGGATCGATATTCTTACGGATCCGCCGGAGAAAGTAAAAACATAGATAGTTACCCGATACACACTAGCGGAGTTGGAAGAGAAATAGGTGGCATTACCGACGCTTATCGTTTAGTCTAGTATTACCGATTTAGCAGATAGGATAACGGAAATGGAGAATAACTAGCTCCACTGTGGGTAGGAGATAACACAAATTGGAGAAGAACGGGAAGAGTCTTTTCCTAACCACCGTACTGTACAGTCGAGTTGTATTAAAACTTATCATTGATAGTCATTATTAAAACTCATCCATTTTGGAGAAATTATTTACTTCTTGAGAAGTCAAGCTCTTAGGCTTATTTAGCCTGTGACGTAGCGTTTCCTACATAAATGTGGGGAATCCCGTACACCACGTACAACAGATAATAATAATAATAATCTCGATAAATATGTGTATATTTGTTTAACTAAATGGGGTAACTAATATTCGTCCTTCGTCCTATCAAAATGGCTGACTCAGCACGTGCACGAACTTCTTACCTGTTCCGTGGATCCTTGTCTCGCCGACGGGAAAATGGCGGGACTAATAGAATTCTTTCCTATATAATTAATTACAACCACAGAGGGAATAATTGAAATCACACAAAGAGGAATGAATTTAGTAGTCCATGTAAGGGAGTAATCAATTATTTATTCACTTCACTTTTATCCATAATTTATTTTTTACAAATTCAAATCTTATCGACGAAGTCGCGAACTTTTAACTAACATAGGAAAAATTACAATACAAAATTTCGATCACAATTTATGGCAATTATTTACTTAAAATCCCGTAATCAAATAATCGAGGTAGTAAACCTTCACTACATCAACCGCGATACCGAAAATAATCCAACAAAACAACAATATATATGCATCAACGAAATAACGTGGCCGGCGGGCAGTCCACTTACCGCACGCGAGTCGATATTTCCAAAATCCTCCAACAATAATTTCCTGGACTTCCTCTCAAATAAATCCTCTATCGAACTATAACTCTCTATAATAACCTCCTTCTTCTTCCAACAATAACTATCCTCGATACAAATAATAATCTATAATAATCCACAACCTTCACGATAATATCTGATAATTTAGAAAACTCTGGCGTCTCGTTTTACGGATCAGCTAGTAATAATCCTCTCCTCCTTTTTCCGCTTTCTTCTTCCTTTTTCCTACATTTCCGTCAAGGCCGACCCGCGGCGCTGTCAACTTCCTTCATTTAAATATGGCACCCGTTTTCCCATCATTGGCAGGTCAACAGGTGCTATCGATACTACTGCCACCTTCATTCCTCCCGTATTATCCATTCAAACTTAGCGGTGCGAATATTATAGTCAGTCCCAAGTGTTAGCTGGGCTAGCGCCTCCACTTGTGCAATTCGCACTCTTCTTTTCTCTCTCTTACACACGGGAGTTGAGTATGAGAGAGTCCCGCGCTTCGTTGCGCCTGCGCGCTCTCTCGGTAGTTCTCGTGGTGCAAGCGAGTGAGCTCTCCCCCTCTCCGCCGCCGCCTATGTACACGTATGCGGCAGTACTGCTTCGCGCGCGAGTCTGTTCTCTCTCCGTCTCTCTCACTTTCGTGTTTACAAATACTCGGCGGTTGTGCGGCGATCCGAACCTGGTGCGGCTTCACGGCGACGACGTCTACGAGGAAAAGAGTTCCCATCATCCGGAGGTGTTGTCTGCGCGGGTCGGCGTTCCCATAATTTTCCTTTACCAGCAGCGAGTAACCTCTCTCTCTTCTTCAACTAGCTCGACGTTTACGGTAAGTGTTATTTGTTTATTCTTCTCTCTTCCTCTCCGACATATAAAACAATCCAATTTAATTCCATTATTTCCTATCCTCTCCTTTTATTTATTCATACTATTCGGTGATGAGAATGGCTGAAGCTTTGTTGTTATGCATTGTTTACTTTTTTCCTTAACCTCTCTAATACCACATGTCAACCTTACCTCTAACCTATCCTATACACTACATTTATTACAAACTCTTTTTTATTTAGTTTAAACAATTACATCATTCACTATAATTCTAATTTCTAATCTTCCCTACAGGTAACGATGCTCAGGACCAGCAGGAACCAGTGCCAAGGAGTCGTCAAATAACCATGTAGGAGTTTTCCCTTGACCCAGGAGGAGGTATCAACGACATTTACACACAGGTAATGCACAGGAATTACCTGTGCTAGGTAAGATGTTCCAACATTAGTATCTTTGGTTCGTTAACTATATATTAATATTATATATTTATGTTTCAGGTATTAGACGATGACAAGGTTTAGGACATTATTTTATTATGTGAGGTATTTACTACCTCACAAGCCATTGTACTATTTTCTTGGCACTTCCTTATTGATACCTTCAACGACATTACAAGAAGTCGCCAAACTGTATTTCCTTACTTCCTCCACCTTTAGTAGAGGGTTTTCATACACCCTCATTCAGATGACCATTAGAGCTGGGCATTCACAAAGAAGGTGTGCCATTATTTCTTACTCGTTTCACACCATTTGTATTTGCTAGAGGCGCGAAGCCTCATTTTCTTCAGATGGTAGCCAACATTCCAGTGCCCTGTAAACCAACCCGTCATTAACCTAAGCATTCTTCTGCTTTGATACTTTAAGGAATGTATCCATTGCTCTGACGGGTTGTTTCCTATAAGAACCCTCATTTGTTTACAACGATTCTCACTTATTCCATTTTTTTATTGGCTCATCCCTGTGCCAAAGCTTTGTAATCCTTTTTATCTCACAGACAGGCAGGGCAACGCTGCACTGTTTTGCTCGCATTCGATTTGATCCCCTGCCTACTAGTTATCCGTCTTTCCATTCCCTGTTATTCCGCAGCGAGCATACTATTTCTTGCATACTCTCCTTTTTCCACGTCTCAGCTCAAATCCATCTTTATTCTTAGAACCATTGGCGAACCACGCCATATTGCTTTTTAGTAGCCTATCCGAATAGGTGACCTTGTACGGCTTAGAAAAGAAAATGCCCTCCGACATTTTGTGATGAAGTGGAAACGTCTGATTTATCAGCTCTTTATCTGTGAAAAGCCTACAATCTGCCGTTCCTAAGAGCCTGCAGAATACTTTGTAAGCGCTGGTTCTAATTTCTACGTTTAATGAGGGGACTGTAATGACTGTTGGTGTTATACGCATTGAGCCTGTAGTACCCCGCATAACCATTCTCTGAACTTTATCCAGAGTTTTATTATACGTCTTAATTTCATATTTACAACCGTCTTACTTTCTCTGGTCCTAGTCCCAAACGTACTTATTGCCGCGTCACATTTTGCCATTGTACGTTTTTCCAGTTAAACCTAGAGTCAATTAACCCGTTTACGCCCAAACTGGCATAAAATATTTTAATTTTTCAACCGCTACTTTCCTTAAGTAAAAGTGATTTAATCCTGATGAAAATACATGTATTTTTTCATTTTTTCCCGCTCTTTTCGAACCCGATCTTAGAATGACGGTATCTATCGCCATTTTTAAAATATGTCGGTTTAAAGCTGAAAAAACACAAAAAATTTGACATTTTTTTCCAAATAATCATGAATTTGACCCAGAAGCTGTTATCGGAGGACGTTAAAACTCTAAATTGGGTGGAATACAGGCCTGTACTAAAAGATAAGATAGGTAGAAAATCAAAATTCAAAATGGCTGCCACTGAAACGTCTATTTTTATGCACAGTTGTAATAAAAAGGTTTACGATTCTTTTTCTTGATAAGTTTACATTTTGCGAAAAAATTTTATAGAATAAAGTTTTTCATAATTTTTTGATGATTTTTTAATTTTTGCATTTTGGCCATGTTTCGAAAAATCCAAAAACCATTCAGAAAATTCTGAAAAAATTCTCGCGTGTTTTTCGACTAATTTTAAAAACTTTTTGTTATATAACATTTTTTCATAGAGTTGATACTTTTGGAGAAAACACCGCAAACATTTTATTATATTCACATGTATGAAATGTACGATATGTTTTACGCTATTGTATACTTCAATAAAGTAACTATCTTTATTTCAATTAATAATTAACTAGCTATCAAATTCTATAGCTGATACTACTGACCTTTATGTTTATTCACCTTTATGCGAATTTTTTCAGAATTTTCTGAATAGTTTTTGGATTTTTCGAAAACTGGCCAAAATGCAAAAATTAAAAAATCATCAAAAAATTATGAAAAAATTCGTACATATTCTTTGACTAATTTTAAACACTTTTTATTCTATAAAATTTTTTTTCAAAATGTAAACTTATCAAGAAAAAGCCATTTTCAATTTTGATTTTCTATCTATCTTATCTTTTAGTACAGGCCTGTATTCCACCCAATTTAGAGTTTTAACGTCCTCCGATAACAGCTTCTGGGTCAAATTTATGATTATTTGGAAAAAAATGTCAAATTTTTTGTGTTTTTTCAGCTTTAAACCGACATATTTTAAAAATGGCAATAGATACCGTCATTCTAAGAACGGGTTCGAAAAGAGCGGGAAAAAATGAAAAAATACATGTATTTTCATCAGGATTAAATCACTTTTACTTAAGGAAAGTAGCGGTTGAAAAATTAAAATATTTTATGCCAGTTTGGGCGTAAACGGGTTAACACTCCAGGAACTTTATTACTCAGTTTAATTTGGGTCTCCTATAACCGAAGACTACAATTAGCTTGGTCTTATATCTGTTTATGTATAATACGATATTAACCTTACTGGGCTTTACTCCAAGTTTGACCTATTATCACCAATTTTCCACGAGTTCAAGTGCAAATTACGTAAGACCCGCTAGAACATTTTCATCGTCTTCTTTTACCATGATGACCACGTCATTCGAATTAGCCTGTGCATAGACACCGGTTTAATTTAGTTGACGGATCAGGCTATTTACAACAAGACACCAAAAAGTCGGTGATAGCATTCTTCCTTATGGACAGCCTTTTCTTACTTTTCCTGTGATAGTGTATGTACCCTATTTTGCCATAATGACCTGGGTGTGTACCATATTACCAATCCATCTGGTGATGGTCCTATGGACCATACGTTCCTTCATTCTCCTTGTAATAGCCTTTCTGGTAGTATAATTAAAGGCTTCTTCTATGTCCAGCAAAGCATCCGCAAGTGCTGTACCCACCTAATTACCTTCCTAATAAGCATGCTGTCTGTGGTGTAGCGTTGCTCTTAGAAGTGGCCTTTCTTTAATATATCTATCAAAAATTATTTCTAGTGTTATTAAAGCAAACGATGTAAGGTTTATCGATCTAAAATCCTTAGATGTGGCGTATTGCACCTTTCCTAACTTAAGTAGAAAGTCTTTTTTTGCCAGTCTCTAAGCTAACGGTATGTATCCTAGAGCAAGGCATGCTCTATAAAGCTTCTCCAAAGCTGGTATAAGTACGTCTCCACCCTGCTGTAGCAGTGCTGGAAAGATACTATCCGGCCTTGGTACCTTATAGGGTTCAAATGTACCTAGCGCCCATTTCATTCTCTCTTTACCTGTTTTTATCATCTACCAATCTTTCCTTCGTCCCGATGATCCCATCTTCCGTCAGAGTCTTCTGGAGAATCAAGTAAGTGTTTCCAATGGACTTTTTAGTACTTCCTACCCATCTCTAGTCCAGTTTCTCTCCTTGGTTTTGACAGAATCCACCGCAGGTTTCTTCGGTTTTGTACTATGTAGCAGAGCCTAACCGTATCTGATATAGTTTTTTTCTTGCTGCAATAACTCCTCCATCCTTCTACTGCAGCTTTCTCTATTTCCTTCTTATATTATCTCTGTGTTATTCTAAAATACCGTAGGTTCATTTTACTCTTAGAGCTCTTTGCTTACCTTTTTTTTGAGTTTTTTTAAAGAGTATTTCCACCAAGGTGCACTCTATTGTTCTCGAACGAACTCCTAATAACCTTCTCTATGAATCCACAGCAATGATGTATGTTTTCTACTATTCCATAAGATACAGGGAAGTTACCCATCCTTGCTGCAAGTTCCTCCCTATAACCAGCACAGTTTGTCTTCCTCGGATTTATTGTCCAATTTTCGACTGTACTGAGTCCTCCAATGTGGATAACAATATAGTTGTGATCCGACATAGAAACCTTATCCGAAACTTTCCAGTCAATGACATTCTGACCACTACCTCTCGATGCAATTGTTCTGTCTCTAACTTCTTCTCTTGCAACATTTTGAAAATTAAGTAAGTTTTCTCTATCCAAGATATCCATGCTTGTGTAGCATAAAAACTCAAAAAGTCTTTCTCCTCTACTATTGCAGTTAGTTCTGTCACTCACAAATAAATTGCGTCACAAATCACATTCAATTCTGTACCTTTATCCTCGTATTCTCTAATTAAAGATACTACTTCACCTGGTGGATATGCTTTAATTTCGTAGGATAAGTATGCTGCCACCATGATTATCGTCTCTGTAGCTCTTACCGATTTGTAGGTAAGATGCTCTATACAGAAAACCCTTAAACATTGTATTGGCATTGACTCTACCTGCAAGCCTTTAACGATAATGCATGTTCTTGCAAATTTAGTATATCCACTAATCCGTGTACCTACAATAGTCAAATCATAAAATCTTTCTTTATATAGGCAAGGCTCTTGTATTAGGCATATGCCCGTGCCCACTCCTTTCCTTTTCACATGATCAATTTTTGGCCTTGCTCTTAAGCTACTTCTTATCTTTTTGATCCCTGCAGTGGAAGATGCGAACTTCCCTCGAAAACCCGTTATCCCAGAATCTTGGAAAATAGCCTCCATCTTCGGCATTGTTGATCTCCCTATCCAGGGATTTCTTTTATTTTTTTATTACTATTTTCCTCGTCGAGACGCTCCTCTAGGTACAAGACTGAAACGATGGCCAGCCTTAAATTAATATCAAGCGTCCTGCTATAAGATTTCGGAGCGTCTCCAACAAGCCTCTTCATCTTCTCTCTGGGAATGGAGCTGTTTGAATGATGTCTTTAAGATGCACCCGGCGGTCTTTAGAGTGAAAGAAAATATTAAATAAATACACTCGAATTCAATTAAGACTATCAACAATAACTTATTATAAATCAAAATAGAAACATTTATATAATATCTTGCACCGATTTATAATTAATATACGCTCACGATCACACACTCTCCTGCAAACTTATCCGGCCGGCAAAAAGATGAAAATATATTAATTATATATAATTAAAATCGGCTGCCCTTCGGACTAACCGTATATAATACTTGCCAAAAATTATGAGACGACTGCTCGAACACCCTCCAAACAATAACCACGATCCTACAACTACTATACAACAAGAATGGCTACTCAGCCTGACTTCTCTACTCTTCGAGCTAAAGTAAATCCTACAACTCGAAACGACTACTTGCCCGGACGATCAGGTAGTGAATCAGCGAGATCGGCTTCTTCATCAGCCTCGCGGCGTGGCTTGATCCTCCCGAAAGAAGGATTTTTCCCCCACTTTATCGCTATCTATATTTATCCTATTACTGCTCTTATCTACCGGTGGTTGATTGCGTAATTGATACGCGTAGTCGATTTTGATCTTATTTTCATCAAAGCTAATTAACCAATAATAGTTACTCACGTCACCACCATCCCATTAATTATAGGCTCAATCACGCAACCAATCACTCTTGTCATGTCAAATTATCATTTTCGTAACCCAGTCGGTGCTGCCGCCCCGTGCTTGCCGGTATATAAACCCTATTAATTACTCCAGATACACTCATACTTTGATTAAAATTAATTATTTACTTGCTATTTACAACTATATACATCTAAAAAATGTATTACAACTTACCCTAAAGTTTACCGACGCGTACAAGAATTATTAATTAAATATTTACCGGCGCGACTAATATTAAACGATTAATTTAACTTCAATATTGTCGGCGTATACCCACATCTCACGACTGGCGACTATGTATACGTGCGCATATATGTACATTGTATGTACCGCCGTATACCGAAATACGCATACATTAGGTATACGGGACCGCTATTCTTCTCGTGCGCTCCCTCTCGCTTCGCGTGCTCTCTTCCAACATCCCGTTGACGGTCGCCCATTCGAGCTCGCCGCGCGCGCAATACCCTCGTTATTGAAGTGATTCCCCCCTTCCTGCGCACTTCGCCCAGTCTAGGGTGGGGAGCACCCGGGCTCCCTGGGCTGGTTGCGGAAAGTGTTCGAGCGCGCGCACCCTTGCACGATCTCCGCTGTCGCCCAATCTCATCGTGTTTACGTCAGCATCGGGTACGCCAGATACCGTAGGACGACCTAGGCTCGGTCCCTGGCACTCTTAAGGTAGTTCTTCCTCTCTCGTCGCACTGGAACATACCCACATAGCGGGTATTAGTAACAGCATAAGTGCACAGGTGCACTTCGGATCGCTGGCGGGGGATTCGTTACGTGCAACGTGATCGCGATCTAAATGTTTAAAATTATGTATGCACATAACTTGTATTTACAAGTCATGTGCATATATTGTGCGTTGTACATGTTTACGTGACATCCAATCTGCACTAATATTCACTCGTTGTAAGCCAGAAACTGGCTAAGAAGGCAGTGCATAATGTTATAATTCACATCTTTTTTTGTTGGCTGTATCTTTTTTACCGAAAATGTTTGGGTGCTGTAAATTTTTTCAATTTTCTTACGTATATAAGTATTATAAAAATATAGTTCATTTGTCTTTTCTTTCTTTCTAACTTCTTAATTTAGTACTTCTTTTTTGATTTTTTATTTCTTCTCTAGCCATTTTATTTTCTAATACGTAGTTTGGCGGAATAGAACAAAGAAGACCAAGTGCTGGAGTTTGCAATGGTACGCATTCCATTTTTTCTTGATTTTTGTCTTGACTGTCACTGCTCGTCTAGTTTAAATTTGTTTGATTTGCTTCATTGTTCCTTTGTCCGATTGTTATACTATTTACACGTGCTGCTTTAACATTTTCTTTCTGTAATTGAACATATCCAGAAGTTCTGCTATCTATTTCTAACCTCGATTGATGTCTTCTTCACGTCTAGAATAACTTTTGTCGATTACCTATTACTTCTCGAAATCATCTAGACTAATGCTATTATTATTATTTTCCGCCATAACCTGCTCTTGTTTAAAAAGTGTTTTGTTTCTCCTTTGCATTTCATTTTGTGTGTTTACTTCCATGCTTCTTCTTCTTGTGTCAGCTTGGGAGTTGTTTTTCTATTGTATATTTTCTATGACATTTTGCAACCCTTACGTATTTAAATTACTTGCAGGCTGTATTATCATTGGAGGGAGTGATGCATCTGGACTCATTCTTAACGACTGTGCTAATTTCGAATTAGCGGCTACTTATCTTAAACCTTCAGTTGCGATGTTTTCTAATTGGGGTTCAATTGGCAATCCCCTGTCGTATCTGAGGGAAAGATGAAAATGTATTTGTCGTTGTTGTGCTCGTTGGCGCTGTCAGGATCGTCATCGTTGTTGCTATTATGACTAGCTGTAGCTATGGGTTTTGTTCCTCACGTGTGTCGCTAGGTATTTTATTCTGTGCGTCCGGCTCCGCTAATATATTTAGGTACTCATGATTTTGTCTTGTTTGTGCTTAAGTTTTTATATTTGATGCAATATTTAGTTTTGCCATTTTTCTCTTCGTTTTGTTAATTGCTTTTAATTTGACTGTCTCCGATTCTGTTAATTCTGGTTTCACTCTAGCACGTACTAGCCTTTCCGAATATTTACTTTATCGACATGTAGATCTCACGGCATATTCTATCTATCAATTTTTCTCTAGTTCCTTTTGTACTAAAATTAGCATTATCACGCATTATTCGTAACGCTTCTTGATCTTGTTGTCTTAATCTCTCTAAAGTATTGTTCAAGTTTTTTTTTAGATTTTTGGATAAAAAAATCAATTGTGGCGTACTTACACTTTTTGAAGTTGACTATTGACATGTAGTTTATGTGACATTGATCTTGAGATTAGAAATTCTATCCCAGAAGGATAAATTCTAGACATAATTAGCAACGAATGTTACATATAATGTTATATAATAAAAGTTGATAAAAGTTTGAGTTAAACAGCGGTAAACACAGCTGGTGTTCAAAAAATTTTGAAAAAATTCACTTTTTGAGGTTTGAATAACTTTTCAACAAATAGATTTCAATATCTAAAAAATTCGGTGGATTTTAAAATTTTGATCGGACCACTTCACGTTAAATGCTCCATATATATATATTGTATACGGTGTAACACTAGGTATTAGAAACTTCTCATTTCTTTTGAGGAAAGAAGTGTAAACGTATATTTCAAAAATATAATATAAATTAAAAAAAAAAAGAAAACTTATATTCAAGGAAAAACGCTTAAAATGGGCAGAATGACAAAAATATGTTTATCATTCGCTCGATTCCACACATGGACGTTCCGTTCCTACGCTATAATCCCAAGGTAATAGAATCGCATAATGTAGCTGTACGTGTGTTATAGGCTGAAACCGCCATTTGCAATGTTAACAATGGGTTTATACAAAAGTAGATGCTATTCGCAATATTATTTGTAATATTTAACGGTTATTTATTAGAATACGCTAGGCGTTAGTTATGATATTATAACTACCGATTTAAATTATAATAGATACTATCTATAGCACTGCAGATACTTCCGGCTTATTATCGAGTCGTTCCCGTGGTGTACCATTGACAATAATTATTACACGGTCATAATGTTTACTAATTGAGCGTCAGTTACCGGCAAAACTAAACCGATACTGAAAAGATGACGAAACCACGTTGTAGGATGTTGGATATTCTTATTCTGGATTAAATAACTCTCATTAATTTCACACGCAAATTATCAACAAATTAGATTGTAATTTATACGCTATACAAGGACTACAATAATTCATCAATAGTTCAACTTATCTATTATCTAGCATATAATAATTTATTCAACATGCGCAGCTCGGTATTCCGCAACGATACGCTAAATAAGTAATATAATATGTCCCGGATAAAGCAATTCGCTATCGGTAATTCCCGAATAATCTCATTGACAAGGAGAGGCCACACCCATATTTTTGTAGTAGAAATCATATCCCAAAGTTTGGTAAGGATCCGTTTTCTAGAGGATATGACCTCTCCTTGTGAGTCAATCTAAATTATCAATAATCGCGCGGCTATTCTACTTTACAATATTTATGGAACGTCCGGCTATTACACTCTCACAACTCACTATGACGTCGTACGTCCTTACTCACCGCGAATTGAAGCAAACTCTCATTAATAGGAATTGTGATCTTTCCTTTGACGTGGTCTTCAACCATCGGCATTCGGGTATCTCTCATTACAATTAACAAGCGTATATGGTGATGCCTCCGATTAATCATCTCAATACTTCAACTCTATTCTTGATCTCAGCGGTTCCAAGATGGCTTATCTATCTGATAGCTTCCTCTCAACATGCAACTGTACAGTACAGAGGTTGTTTATTATTATTATTATTAACTCTAGAAATTACAATATTTTACAATAAAAGTTTTAAGTTGAATTTATTTTCATTATTTTTGCCATGATTCAGTGGTACTACGATTAGAAATGCTATAATAAAATTTATAATGTCTAGGATGGTAAGTAAAATATTTATGTATTTATTTCAAATCTTACAAATAATACAGAATAACCAAAAGTATTTCTTATATTAAGAATAAAAGTACAGCCTAGAAGAATGAAAAAATCAAAAAGTTCCTATTCTTTTTACTCCTTATGGGCCAAAATGGTAGAATGTAATTTATGCTATTTGCGAGTAAAGAATTGTGAGAGACATATTTTTGAAGTTTAAGACTTACCCTATCCAATCATGAACACGAAATTGATCTAAAAATTATTATTCATTAAAAAAATTGAGTTTGAAAAAAAGCACAATTTTTCATTCTTCTTTTTGAAAGCGAATTTTGAAATGTTTGTGGGTCTGTCAATGACTTCGAACTTTTTTAGCCGATGGAGTATATGTCTGAACTTAAAGATATTGTAGTTCAGAGATTTACATTTACGGTCTTTACAATGTGGCGCCTAAATTACAAAATTTTCATCAAAACATTCATTATATTTTTTGTCAGAAATCACGAAAACACCGAGGAAATTATTGAAAATGAAAAGTTCTTAAGATTACTCAAAAAAGACATTTTAATTTTTTCAGAATGTTTTGAGTAAGTCTTCGATTTAAAAATCAAGTTTTGTTCAAAACATTCTAATAAATTTGTACGCATTTTTTGACCAATTTTAAGAACCTTCAATTCTTAGTAACCTTCACCATGTCTCTTGCTTTCAAAACAAAATCTCAAAGATCCAATTAGTATCCGATATGCAATTCCACCCATTAATATATTTATCGATATAAAATCGTGAATAAAAACCTCCCAAAAAAAACCTCGAACTTCAGTGCACTTTTATGAATGAGAAATAAACCGGGAGAGATAGCCATACATAGGAAACCATACATAGAGGGATAAGGTCGATAGTGGCAATAGTGTCTTCATTTCTGCGTACCAATTATCGATCTAATTCCTCAATGTATGTTATTCTATGAATGTTTATCTCTTTCTCGCTTTTTCTTTCATTGATGAAAGTGTTTTGAAGATCGAGGATTTTTTTGAGTGTTTTTGTTCATGACTTTACGTCGATAAATATGTCGATTAAACTTCCACTGCGTGAACAAAATTAGTCACTGTGTCAATAGTATATTACATACCATGGCCAGTAAAATAAGAAATGTCTCAGATCACATGTAATTGTCGGCCGAGGCGAAGCCGAGGTGGACGATCATGTGATCTGAGGCTTTCTTTTTTACTGGCCAAGGTGTGTATACTATTTTTCTGCTCGACGTTGCCGGAAAACGGCAACTTCAATTCGCGCAGCGGCCGGGAAGTTGCCGCTTTCCGGCCGGAGGGCAGAAAAAGATATTGCTGATAACATGAACGAATTGTTTGGTCATTATGGTCTATACCTGAGCCAAAAAATAATAATTCCCATTAACTCTAATTTAAAAATACCAACAGCAACCCTAAAATCCATTTTTCTTAAACCAACTAATAATAGTGAAATTTCAAACATTATTAATAACATGAAACTGAAAAATGGAGGGTTAGATAACATAAATACAAAAACTATTTAGATACTTTCAAGTTTCATAATAAAATCACTAGTACACATCATCAACTTATGTATAGAAACAAAATATGGTCAAATACACTAAAAAATGACGATTTTATATCTATACACAGAAGTAATGATCATAATTTTGCTCAAAATTATAAACCAATATTACTAATTTCTAGCCTTGCGAAAATTTTGGAAAAAATGATCTACGATAGACTATACAACATTATCGAGTCTTGTAAAATCATACATAAAAATCAGTAAAAATACCTCAATGCCTGAAAGCTATTAGTAACAAGAATAGCATCATTGTTGCAATAAAACTCATGAATACACTACCTAATAATTAAAAAAAATATTAAACAATAAATAAGAAAAAATAATAGGAGATTGGATTGCAAAAAATATTACATAATATTTCTAAGAAATAACTTCTAAAACCGATTGCCAAGAAAAAGAACAAAAATTTTACTTACTTACCAACAGAAACTATGTCAATGAAATATGTTAATCGCATCAATTGTATAATTTTGGTAACGAACATCCTACATTGGAAGTTCATGAGAATGTGTCTACCAGGAAATCATTACTAGATATCCGTACATATATCTGCGCAATAGGACGGTGAACAGTACATGCGACATCACCGTCGCATATCAAATTACAACTGGTCTAAAATTCAGAAAAGCTGTCAGGAAATTAAATATATGGAAAAGATCAGTAATATAGTAATGCAATCCGTTTCCTGCAGATGTGAAACTCCCCTAGTTAGTCCATACGTCCTCTCATATTTAATTCTTACCATCATTCGAATAGCTAAAAAACTTTCATGCAAAACAATTTTCTGTTAACCACTCATTTACGCGATATTTAATAATTTAACATACAACAATATTTGATTAAAGTTTTACTTTCATTTTCATCGGAAATTAATAAGAAACTCTACAAGTTTTTGAAAATTTCTAACTACGTGGCAGAATTAATGTATATAATTTTTTTAAACGAAACAATTTGTTAAAATGATGTATATATGGACGCGCTTAAATAGAAGAATGCACTTATTTCACGTAAAGTTTTTGGTAATCTGTTTTAAAAAAGATTTAAAGGATCTTGTACAATTACATCGCTGTCACAATTGTACACATAAATTATCAATACTCTACAATATTAAAATCATCATTAGAAAGATATAAATTTATTGCTAAATTGATGGGGGAATATGTTGTAAAGGTATCCAGAAGAACTCCTGAATTTTTTCAGATTTTTTTTAGACCGTTATTTTAAGTTATAGATAGTTAAATTTGCTATTTTAGGTATTGTTTGCATTATAAGCCCATTTTTATTAAGTTGTAGCTCCCAGGGAATGCACTTTTTACTATTAACATAAATATTATTTATTTTAAAACATTTTCTGAATTTTTCATTATAAATACATTTTTATATATATGCTATCACACTCTTGTAAGCCATTTAAACCTTATATAGTGAAAACCAGCAATTTCGCTCCGGACTCTGAAAACCAAGTACTGTCTAAAATATGTCTTCTGGTGTTACTTTTGATCAATATATCTGCGAAAAATGTACCAAATGTTAATATAAATGAATATTTGTTGCCTACAACGATGAATCTGTTAACACGTTCAGTGGTGAAAAAGTATCTTCAGGTTCCTCAGTATTTATTTAATCTCCTGTAAGCTGTTAAAAATGAAAATGTTATTATACAATTATAAAAAAACTAATAGTTAAACATTTATAATACTGGATTTTTAGTTTTACAACCAATATAAGAATTTCATCAGAACCACGTCCGTATTTTGGTATTTTTTTATTTTCAAGAGTGCATAATTTTCGCGCACACTATATTTGTCGAAAACGCATATGATGTGAAGTAGTCTTCCATTCGCTTCGCCACTTGGGAGTGTCTTCTTTCCTCGAATAGACTTCACCTCAAGCAAGAGCACAGAGAATATATAAATTGTCACTAGTTTTAATTATAAGGCTTAATTTTTTATGATAATCAACCAGTTTGTCCTAAATATATGAGTTACCCTTACCGGCGGGAATTTAAACATAAATAACATTGATTGTGAGAAATTCGTGCAGTATGTTCCAGTAGTTTGACCCTAGAACAGAACCCTGGGAGACTCCTACGGTTATTCGTCTGTCTTTTCTTCCGTTGATTTCTGCGTCGATCCCTCAGGTAATCCGTCAGAACCTAGAGAAGATATTCAAGTACCCGGAATGCTGTTTACAGCGCTTCCAGAATATACACCCACCTCACCGACTTAAAACCGTTCTGAACGTCTAGTTTAGCCAATAAAACCAGAGGTCTAGGCGCATAGCACCTATCGTTTCGTTCATCAATAACGACAATCGAGCACCCTTTCCGAAAATCGTACTGTTGATCTGATAATTTCCCCGCATCTTTTACCGCCTATAAGAGCCTTGGTCTCAGCAATAAGTCGTACAGCTTCTCGGCCGTATTAAGCACAGTGGCATGTACGAGAACAGATTCTCTGGGTCCCCTTGTCCTTACTAACGAGAACCAGTTGAGCAGTCTTTCAAAGCTTGATAAAGACTCCCTCTACCAGGCACCCGTTGAATGTATCGAGGAGCACCGACGGCCGCCGTGAGATAACGACTTGTAAGATTTCCGATGGCACACCGTTAGAGCCCGTTGCCTTGTTAAGTTTTAACGAGCTTGTAACTCTTGCGAGCTCCGCACTTGTAATAAACGGCATTCCCCGTTTGTCCATTCGGTGGCCTCCTCCCTCCTCTCTGCATAAAATGGAAAAAGCCCGTCGACGATTCTGTCCACGATCTCTGCGTCCCTAGTTATCGACGGAACCCGACTTTCCAGTTGACGAGTCACGGCCTTGTAATCCGCGCCCCAGTATTCCGAATCCACCTCATCCGTCAGTTTTTGCCAGCACTCTTTTTTGCTGTTATTTATGGCGTACCGCAAACTCCTCCTAACCTGTCGATTCTCTACGGAGACAGTCATTGCGGTTTGTAGGTCGCGCACCCATTACACCCTTCGTCTGAGAGCCAGGCAATTACATCTTATGTCCGCAATTTTACTTGTCCACCAATAGGTCTCGCGTTTGTTCCCTGTGTAACGGTTCCATAGCATAGAGGCTTTGCACAATTGCTGAAGAAGCTGGGTTGTTCCCGCAGCAAGCGCTTTAACCCGGTCGCGGTTAGTCACCTCACGAGACACCACCTATGATTACCATTCGGCCACGATTTGTTTGCAAGACCTAAGGCAATGTAGTGATGATCGCTGACTCTATAGTCCTCCATTACCCTCCATGCCTTTAGCCTTGAGGTTATGTTGTCCGAAACGAGAGTTACGTCGGGTATAGAATCCCTGAAGCCGAGTCGTCTGTAGGTCGGCGTGTTATCCTAGTTTACCACTGTCAGTTCTAGCCTTCGGTTATCTCCAATAGCAGTCGTCCTCGTCTGTTCGTCTCGGGCATTAGATGTAATTGTACCGATCGCGCGAGCGCGCCACGACTCACCGGCAGTATCGTTCGGTTCGCGGTGTAACCACGATATCCCGGAACTAACGAAGGTGTTCTCGAGGGCCCTACCTAATTCGAGGAGGCGAGAGAGGGAAGGAGACAGAGAGAGAGAAAGAGAGTACGAGCGTGGACTCCCAGAGACCAACCATCAGAACAGCGGTCGAACAAGTAATTCCTGGCCAGGCGTGCGCGATACCCCGATGCACAATCCTGTCTGCGCGAGAGGTTAGCCGCTCTCGCCGTATCTCTCTCTATTGCGTAATTGCGCGTACGGCAAACTGGAGTGCTTCTCACTCCGGCGTGATTATATCCGCGTCAGATTATTTGCGAGGCCAGGTAATCCGTACCTGGCGAATCACCCGCGTTCCCCGAGTAGATCGAGACACCGTATCTTGGTACGCATTTTGCGGCGAGCGCAGTTACTCAAACTTGTATCTTTTGTATTCTCGCGAGTGTTTATACTTATTATCTTGTTCACCTTGAGCCAAAGTTTAGCATGGCCTTGGCTCATTTCAATATACAAATATTTTATTTGTATAATTTCTATTCCGTAATAAACTGTGTTTTTAATTTAATCGCGTGTGTTAATTAATTAAACCCGCGATTAGACCCAATCTTAAAGGCGAATACCGCCATGCCCCGCGGGTGTCGTGCATTGCACTTCGCACGACACATTCCTGAGTAGTCGAGCACGGGTATCGGTGAAGAATAGTATTTATTATACGAGGATAGTGTGTACTCAGGTAAGTACACACGCTGTATACAGGGCAGACGACACCGTACGGAGCTTGAGGCTAGCTCCCACCGAGCCGACAGGCGACCACGTAGGCCGATCAGCTGCTTCGTAACGCAGCCGATCGTGAGTGCGAGAGTATTTCCTGTGCATTGAAGATATGCACAGGATAGCTAGAACCCACCTAACGAGTAAAATCCACCCTGCTACAACTGGCGCCTAAAACGTGAGTTTCCTTGGGATAGGGAAAATCATCCAAATTGAATATTTCGACTTTTTAACTTGTTACGCGTGTAAACCACAACAAGTGGTTGCAAGTGCGTTGCGAGTTCGTCGCGACGATCATACGTAAACAACAACACGAGTCGAGCTCAACATAATTTAATTGTCAGAATCTCGCCGAAATAATACTTGTGATTTTCGATTTAATTTAAATGTAACGTATGAGATAAATAAATTTCCTTAATTGATAGTTTATAATATTTAAAAGTTTTATAAACAAATTAAAATATTTCAAATATTTTAAATTTTTGAGATAATGTAAGTTATTTTGGTACTTTTGGAAATTTTCCTTGCAATTTTGATTTTTCACGAAATTTTGGTAATTTCTTGATTTGAGTAGTTTTATCCTCTAAAGCTAAAAATAATGTGCGTGCGTCGTAAAATCGTAAGCATTACGTACGATACCATCTAGTAATTGTAATTTCTCGTTATATATTTCTGCCTAGTATAATAGGCGAGAGAGAGACAATAGATTTGGTGTAAAGTGTACACTAAGTTTCAACCAATTAATAATTAACTAATTAATTGGCATTAAATTAGTATTGGAAAAGTAAAAAAAATAGTTGTAATTAAATATTTTTTTAATTTTTATAATTCATTAGTATTTTTTTGATTGCACATCATAATAAAATTTGATGTACGTTTCAAAGATTGTGTGGACAAAAATAAAACACTTATTGTTTTATTCGGGTTATTTTAATTTTCTTAAATAAAGAGATGATTAATTCTTTACTTTGGTAATATCAAACCAGACTCGCTGTTACCCACACAATCTTACCTTAGCGTCCACGGTAGGATGAAGCCAGAGCAATCCAATAGTTAGGCCGTATAGTCAAATCATATATTCTTGTATTTTACGTTTATAATTGTACGTCTTAGGCAAGAGACGAGCGAACGACCCCATGATAGTCGCGCAATTGGAATACTCTGGTAAAGCGAATTAAATCGTTTTTTGTATTTATTGTAAATTATTTATTTAAATCGTTACTTTAAATATGGTGTGTTCGACGCAACAGAAGATTGAAGACTGGTGGTTGTTTTATAAAGACAAAGATATATGTCAATATCTTAATGACCTGTCACTCAAAAATACAGGCAATAAATTTGATAAATTAAGGGGATGTTGTACCCGACAAAAAATTGTTGTGCAGGTCCGCGCTTTCTGTTTTATCGATACCCTGTACAAAACTAACTTAACAGAAATCATTTGTGGCGCCCTCTGTATTATATACTAATACATATTTAGTTGCATGCCCACAGATGGCGCTAACAAGCGTTAACGTAATATAAGATATAGAACACAACGCTAGTAAAAGTAATTACAAAATTGATTGTACAAAAATAAAAATTACTGTAAAAGTAAATGAATAGTATACTACAAAACTTATAAACGTATCTAATTGGTTTATCTGATTGGAATGGACTGGAGAAATGGCAAATTATATTTACAAATTATTTTTATATTATACATGTGTAATATTAATTCTAAAAATTAAAGTAATAGCATGTATGTAATAACTCTGCACTTTGCGTACACTTTATTTGTACTGTATTACTGTATTTGTACTTTATGGTACCGTGTACTGTACGTATACTTTATGGTAACGTGTACTGTACGTACACTTTATGGTAACGTGTACTGTACGTACACTTTATGGTAACGTGTACTGCACGTACACCTTATGGTGACCAAATGTCAGTCAGTATTGTACTTTTTAATTTACACTTTGATTTGTATTGCAATTTAATTGTAAATTTTGATTTATAATTAATTATAACAAAAGTGACGCATATTCATCTACTAAAATTACAATTTTCTTATCAGTGTTACGTACATTATAATTTTCAATAAACTTAAAAAATGATCTATTATTGTATATAATTAAATTTTTAATCCAGTTCAATTTTCATTACCGCCGTTTAACTTATATACTTTGTAGTTTTAGTACCCTCCATTCCTGATAAAAAAAATATGTACCATTACTTTAACTTAATAAGATTTTTATAATAATAAACTTTCTGAATGGTACTAGCGTCTGCTTTTTAAAATTAAGTTTAAATTGTTAAAGTTTTCTACAACTTATAATATTAATAAAGTAAGTATTTCTGAATAATCTCCATAATTTTATCAACTAATTGGTATGTTTAAATGAATTTTTTAATCACTACTAAACTAAGCAATGAGCAAAACGGTTATTGGTAAACGACAAGTAAACCTACTTCTATGGAGACCGTTGATGGAGGGACACATGTGATTTTATCTTTATATACAATTTTGATTGTTTCATTAAGTTTATTTATGTTAACTTTTATGCACTATAATTAATGCACATGTAGATTATAAAATGGATATTTACTATGATACTGTTGAACAATTGATAATATATAATACATGGTTAATACATAACCTAATTGAATTAGTAGGAGGTGCATGTAATCGTTGAGTCGAACTGTGCACGCACCTTCTAGAGGAAACCGTCGTCTGCTAGTTCCTAATAAGCTCAATCGAGATATGGCTATTAATACAAAATAGTTTTCTATATACATTTTGTTACGATCACGCAGGGTATTAGGGCATGGCGACAAGGGTGAAATAAACGATTGATAAAATTAGTAATAATTTATTATAATAATAGATAAAGGGTTTTGGGCGCCAGCCGCGTATAATTTTGGCGAAATTATAAAACGAGATGGGAAGCATACTTACAAAAGAAGGAATAAATGTACTGCACTTATAACGCGTGCATCCACCTTGTCAGTATAGAGGAGCATATCCTGGGTTGACGCTTGAAATGTGGCTTTCCTGACACACACACACACAAGGTAGTCCGCCACGGGAAAATGAAGAGCTGTCACGAGCTTCGACAGGCTCGTTCACTGCTTCGCTGGACGGGCCCGATGTGCGCGCGCAACTTGCGTCGAACGGTCCGTCGACCGCCGTCGTCCATCGTTCGGTGAGTCTTCGCGGTCGTGCGGATATAGCCTCATTTATTGTACAAGGTTTTAAATTTATTTTATAACAATGTTTTTGTAGCTGAATAGAAAACTATTTGTTTAAAAAAAATGAATGTCTTCTTCACGGCAGGCTTCGGCGGTTATTAAAATCTACTCTCGAAGAACCTGCGAGTGATATCTACGAGGCGAGACAATCTGAACGACGCGCCGAGAGTATTTCGATTCGTAGAGATCCACCGATATGTTATAAGCAAACACATAATACATTGTAACAAATTTTAAATTTTTTTTATAGCAGTGTTTGTGTAGGTAAACCGGAAATTATTTTTAATATTTTATATATACAAAAAATACTTTTTCTCGGATGGCTGCTTTTTAGTTCTCGATGGATATCTACGAGGCGAGACAATCTGAACGACGCGCCGAGAGTGTCTCGCCTCGTAGATATCCACCGATATGTTATAAGCAAACACATAATATATTGTAACAAATTTTACATTTTTTTTTATAGCAGTGTTTGTGTAGGTAAACCGAAAATTATTTTTAGTATTTTATATACACAAAATATACTTTTTCTCGGATGGCTGCATTTTAGTTCTCGATGGATATCTACGAGGCGAGACAATCTCGGTGCATTGTTTAGATTGTCTCGCCTCGTAGATATCCATCGAGAACTAAAAAGCAAACACATAATTTATTGTTACAAATTTTATATTTTTATTGTAGCAGTGTTTGTGAAGGTGAACCGTAAATTATTTTTAGTAATATATACACAAAAAATACTTTTTCTCGGATGGCTGCTTTTTAGTTCTCGATGGATATCTACGAGGCGAGACAATCTGAACGACGCGCCGAGAGTATCTCGCCTCGTAGATATCCACCGATATGTTATAAGGAAACACATAATATATTGTAACAAATTTCATATTTTTTTTATAGCAGTGTTTGTATATACACAGTAATACTATTTCTTGGAAGACTTCAGCGATTGATTATTGTCGCGGGTAACCTGCGAGGCGAGACACGCTCGGCGCGTCGCTGAGATTGTCTTGCCTCGCAGGTATCCGTCGAATAGCTATTAAATTATTATTAATTGCTGCCCAATGTTATGGAGTGGAATCGATTTTTATTTTCTTAGTATCATTTTGTCCTTATTGATATTAATTTTGAAATTTTCAGTTACTATATAGCCAACGTTTAACTATCCGAATTGACATAAGAAAACCAACAAAATACGGTATTTCAAATAAAAGTGATAAAAGTGGCAGCACATTCCTTTTTGAACTGACGCAAAACGGAGAAACGTTTTTTTCCATTCCTAATATATGATACAAGCTTTCTACCGTTTTAGTATTCATCGTATTTTTCTTTTAATTTTTTGTTGTGCACTTTTGTCTGCTTTTTTAGTATTCCTACTTTTACCAATATCGTGAACTTATGTATCTGCACCGCATATCTTAAGGCACAGTCCAGTTTTTACAATATTAAATTAAATCGTTCTTGCCTGTTGACAAAGAGAGGTTATGTTTCAACTCGAATTTTTCAAATTTTAACGACATTTTATCATAAATTCAACTTTTGTACTTGTTATACACTTAAAATGTATATTAAAAATATGCCTCTAACCTGTTTTCTAGCTGCCATTATGTTAAATAATTGGAATTAAACAAATAGTGCACCCAACATTCAGTGTCGGTACAGTACAATGTATTTGAAATTACGATGTGCGGCAAACGGCCCGATCGTGCATGGACCTCCTATAGAATCCGTCGCCTATTCCACCACGAATGAAATAAGACATAGCTGGAAACGCTTAGCATCGTCACCTCTGGTGGATTTTAAAACTACGTAGCTAAACTTTTTCTTACTCTTCAGTCTGCTAAATTACACATTTTTAGAAGGAATGAATATCTTTTTTATTTTTCAATTAATTTTTCATATGATTATGTATTCCTCTAGTTTTTACTGAAAAATGATTCTAAGATAATGTAAAATGTTGCCTCTACTTTGTTTCTTGATGCTTGTAATTGCAATCTATATTTATTTCCATCACAAATATCTAGTACCAGCTTTCCAACGTCTTTGTATCAGTCGTATTTTTCAATTTATTTCTTCGTCGTGCACTTTTGACTGTTTTTTTAGTGTTCCAATATTTATCAATATCGTGAAATTGTGCGTCTGCTCTGTATTTGTTAGAAATCTATCCAGTTTTTACAAAATTCAATTAAATCGTTGTTGCCTGTTAACTAAGAGAGGTTATGTTTGAGATCGTATTTTTCAAATTATAAGCACATTTTAGCACAATTCAAACTTTTGTACTTATAATTTATTTAATATATGTATTACAAATATGCCTCCACTGCGTTTATAGGTTGTCATTGTATTAGATAATAGTAATAGGAGAAATAGTGCGTGTAATATACAGGTGTTGGCATAGTAGGATTTAATTCAGGTATGGCATCCCCTTAAGTCGTCTGACGAAATAGCTCTTAAGTGATTATGAGCCAAGAGATTTCGTAGAGGAACATAAGCAGGATGAAATCACCGTTTGGCACCAGCGGGAAGAGCTCAGGAAAAATTTTATCTGTAAATATATCTCGGCAGAACATTCGTGGGAGAACTCGACGATAGACGACAACACAAGCCACCCATTGTTAATTCTTAACAACGATGAAAGAGTTAAAGAAAATATGGAAACGAATCGTAAAAGAGTTCAGTAACACCAAGATAATGTAACTACGGTAAGATTACAGGAAACCACGGAATCACCATCAACAAATAGCAGAGCTGGCAAATATTACAAACGATGATCAAAATCCAAGCAGAATAAGACTCACTGCAACAGACGGAGGATTATTCGAAATCCCACTGGAATTCGCAAGCTTCATGCAGGGAATATCAGACAAGTTAAGCAATTGACTGAAAAAATAAACGCGCTAGCAGCAGCGCAAACCCAACCCATTTTAACGAGCACTAGATAGGACCAGCCACGAGACAAAGTCCGTAGCCAACAACAGCAAGTATGATTCCAGGACACGCTGACTTACCATTACCTGGACAATACAGCTGGAGCATTACAGCCCATTTCCCCAGCACCACTCTCTAGATGAGTCAGCAAAACCTGGGAGGGGGGAAAATTCTAAGGTCAAAAAAGATTTGGAAATACGAGTGGTACCAGGACCGAGAACAGCACCTAGCAGAGAACTGCAGGACTGTCTATGCGAGATGTCGGTCAAATTGTCCGGAAATGGGGACTACAATTCTCAGCAGATGTCGACCAGAGCATTGACTCATTTCTTGAACGAATAGAGGAATGTCGGATTCTGGCTAATCTTTTGGAAGCCAAATTACTAAGCTCATTGCCAGAGTTATTCAAAGGCGTTGCAGCACTCTGGTTAAAAAACGAAAGAGATACGTGGTCGACAAGGTCCGAATTCCAAAAAGAAGCTTGTTACTGGTTCGGGACAAATAGGCGATTCCAAAAGAGATTGATTGGCCAAATAAACTCTCGCTATCAAGAACGTGGTGAAAAGACACGAGATTATATCACAGGTCTAGTCCACGTAATACGAAGGCTCGATCCAATTCCAAGAATCAAGCAGCTGCTAGACACACTACACGGCAACCTGCGCTCCGAAATATGAAACTTGGTGTGCAGGACGGATTACGATTCGATCCATATACTACTCGATCTTGCTGTCGAAGCCATATGGACACCCTCCGCCACCTGAGACCGCCTTAATTCCTGATTCAGCTTACAAGCCGAAGAATGATAAAAAGGCCAAAACAATAATTGCAGCGGTGCAACCGATAGCACGAAATAAGCAGACGAAGAAGGATCCGCCAGAGGACTTGGCAAATACGCTGGTCAAAGTTCTGAAGAGAAATTTCAATTACCTCATCCCGAGACGATATTGGCAAATCGAGAGAGTCAAATTACTCAAAGAATACGAAGGTTACCACCGAAAGGATACCGAGCGGATTTAAAGAGAATAGAGGCAATCGGAACGAGAGCGCGAGACTACGGGTCATGCAAGCATTGAAATGTTTTGGTTGCGGACGGTTAGGGTATAAGCGCGCCGATTGCTCTGACTGTTCGGGAAACGCGAACCAAAGCGATTGAAGAAGGTCGTTTCCGTTCCTGTCCCGCTTAAGACCCGATTAGAGACTTTTGTTACGGCGGAGCGCGATAGGGAGAACCCGCCGATAGAGGAGTCGTCGGATATGCCGACGATACCAGCTAAACCCGGGAGATCTAACGGCTGCATCAGCCCGAATTTGGTACGAACCGAAAGGGACGTCTCGGAGCAGCACCAAATTGCGGCCGCTACGGAATATTCAAACTCTAGGGCTGGAGGTGAAGACCCTCCGAGTGAGAAAGAAACTCGTTGGTGGGTCCAAGTAGGCATTGCTGGCTACCGCATACGCGCCTTGTTCGATACTGGGGCAGCGTGCACGGTAATGGGTTCGGCTGGTCTACAATTGGCCATGGCCTGTGGCTGCCCACTCATCCCGAGCAATGGAAGAAAAGCGAAAGTGCCAGGGAACCAGACAGTGGTGATCGCTGGTTACGTAGACCTGCCTTTCGAGATTGCCGGGATACAGCGAGATATTCGCGTAGCCGTACTTCCAGACGATCAAATCGACTGTTACGTCTGTGCGGACTTCATCCGTGAATTTGGCGCACTTTTGGATCCGAACAAGAATAAACTTTGGAACAAAGCGGCCAACAAACCTATAGACGTGGAAGTATCGAGCATAACGCGAATCGATGCATTCGAAATAACATACATCGGATTAGCTGAGTTATTGCCAGAGGAGCAAGAAAGATTGCGAACACTCGCTTAAAAGAATCATATGAAAGTGTAAAAACTATTCTTCATGCAATTGATTACAAATATCAGGTTATGTCAGGTTACACAAAATATCCGTGCTTTATATGCTTGTGGGATAGCAGAGATAAAAATATGCATTACGGTGAAATAGATTGGCTTCTCCGTAATTCTCTTAAGGGGGTGCCATAGCGACAAACTATCGACGAAGTATAGGTAATGTAGTAAGCTGTAATGTACTAGCAGCGCCATCATCCATTGTAACATTATATTACGCTATAAGTTTACAGTAGATGGCGCTAATCGTACATTCCAGCTATCATATTCATTTACCAATAACTTTTTGTGCATTGCAGTATTTTATAAAAACCATTGGGGTTGCAAACTCAACAATTATCGATAATGGTATCGGTAATATAATATAACCTCAAAATAGATGATAATACTAGTATATTTTATTTATTTGACGGGATGTCAGACCCAAATCATAGGAATCTGCATCTTTCAAAATAAAAATGATATTTATAATACTAAATTAAAAATCTGAAAAATTTTAAGCGGATTGCTTAAAACACTGGAAATGTCTTGACTTCTCGATTTTTCTAAGAATAATTCATATTTTAAATATTAATTGATGAAACAATTTGTAGTCAGTAGGTATTAGTCAAAAAAAGCATACGTTTTCAACCCAAACGAAAACGAAAAAAGTAAAAAGCGACCCATTTCTAATTCCGACGACCCCATAGAACGTCTGCTTTTCGCGCAACAGATTGCGTTAAATTTAAAATATTACTTTTGTATTATACAATGTAGTGAATTGTACCGTTTACTACACTTATTTACTACACTGCAGAGAATAATACTGTAAATACTCTTATTTTCTGCATTTCTCTATGTAGCGGACTATACCATCTAGAACGCAACTAGAGCCTTTTATCTTTACTGAATACATTCCTTACATTTCGATATGTAAGTACTCGTATTCGTTTTGCTTCAACCATCTACCTTTACTGAATACATTCCTTACATTTCGCTATGTAAGTACTCGTCGTATTCGTTTTGCTTCAACCTTTTTTACCTTTGCTGAATACATTCCTTGCATTTCGCTATGCAAGTACTCGTCGTATTCAATTTGCTTCATTTTTTTACCTTTACTGAATACATTCCTTACATTTCGCTATGTAAGTACTCGTCGTATTCGTTTTGTTTCAACCTTTTCTTCTTTTGCTGAATACATTCCTTGCATTTCGTTATGCAAGTACTCGTGGTATTCGATTTGCTTCATTCTTTTTTACCTTTACTGAATAAATTCGTTACATTTCGTTATGCAAGTGCTCGTGTTATTCGTTTTGCTGCAACCTTTAAACAAGTGCTGTGAATAGTACCAATTAGTACGCATAACTTCTGCATTTCACTATGCAGTGGATTAGACCATTTGATACTCTTAATTTTGGCTTTCCGCTATGCATCTGTTCAGACCACTTGGGACCCGATATTTCTGAATTTTTCTATGTAATATATAGATCCAATTAAGTTCATATACATATATACATATATATGTGATAAATCCTCTTCAAATTAATTTTGACATTATGGAATATTTTATTTGTGGTTGAACACTAAATATATATCTACGCCGATCTCTGGACGCAGAAAAATATCTGTAAAACAAGAAAAATAAATATACGACAACAGTATTTCAAAAATTAGCATAAATCATACTTTCAACTTTACTGACCTGGTGTGTATATCTGAATCGCGACAACGCTTGCAGATATGTAAGATATAAACATAAATGGATCATCAAGTAGTAGATGAAATAAGTAATTTTTAAGAGATTCTAGACAGGTTGCATGTTCCGACCTTGAAGTAAGTCCATACGCATATAATATGTGGTAGGTTCTCTTGAGATTAATTTTGAAATTGTGGAAAATATCTTTGGTTGAACACAGATATACGTCTACGCTGATCCCTTGAAACATAAGTATCTTTAAAACAGAAAATATAAATATATGTCAACCGAATTTAAAATCTAGAATAAATCACACTTTGATCTGTGATGTAGTCACATCACTAGGCGATACTTGAAAATAAAAAATATATATATATTAATCAATAATTATTCAATATTAAGAGGTAATATCATGTGGATATACTTTTCTGTATTTACAAGGTGATGACGTGAACATCCAGAACGTTGTACGGTGTCAGAGTGTCCGTGGGGTTTGTCGTTGTCAGCTACTCCTTGGCACGCTGCATCTGAAATAAGAAATATGTTAATATTGCATAATAGTTATTATTTTAATAAATTTTAATAAAAATTACGTTTTGAATTATAATTTTTTCTGAAAAACTAATCCATGAAAGATTTTGAAATTTTTACAGCATAATGCTGTTAATATATTCTATTTTCACGAAAACGTTTGACATAAAAACCCAAATTTATTCACATTTCAATTTTTTAAATCAAACTAATCGATATAATTACTTGAAATTTTTACACTTTATCATTTTTATGAGGTTCCTTCAGCATAAATTTTGTTAACTCATTTAAATGATTAATTTCCAAAAAATAAAATCATTAAAAAAATTTTTTTTTTTTAAATAATGAAAAACTAATAGATATAATTAGTCAATCCAAAAATTAATTAATCAAAAATCGAAAATTGTGTTTAGAAAAAACTATTTGGGGAATAAATAATTTAAAAAAAATAAATAAACATATTTATGACATGTTTTTAGCGAGTCGAAAAACTGTACTATAACAAAACTTTCATTATAAGGAAGCAAAAGGGAATATATAGTGAATAAAATTTAATATGAGGAAGATGGATTAATTGATATAATTAATATAAATTAATACATAAACAGTGTAAGGAGTATGATAATTATTAAGAGAGATTAAAGAATAAAAGAAAAGGGATATTTAGGAGTAAAAATGGTTAAATAAGTGAATAAGAACAAAATTAATGTGTACTTACAAATGCACTAAGGTAGTGCATACTTTATAAAATGATGAACGTTTAAAATTTCACCGAGATCGACTGCGTTGTTGACCGAGTCGAGGTCCTGTGTAAGTAGTGGACTGCGTCACCTGGGGGGCCGTCTACTTGCGTATACGAACACATTTGCAAACCCATCACTCCGCGTCAGTGCCCGGCTAATGTCTCCGACGGTAAGGATCGCATGCACATGGTTAACCTTACTAGAAGCACATTGTTTACGTGCTGGCCCGCGCCCAGGTGCCGCCATCTTGAATCTAACTAGATTCAAGCGCACGCACATTGGCACGGTGATTGCGTATATCGAGTATAGGGAATTCGGAACTCGTGTAGTGGGAGAACATGTGAGTATTGCAACAGAATACACATGTTATTGTATAGGGAATTTAATTAATATTCGCATTTTCTATGTAATAAATGAAATACATTTTAAAAATAAAATGGGCAATTAAACATATGTGTAATATATGAAAAATAAAATACATTTAATAAATAAAATAGGCAAATAAACTTATGTAGGTTTATGAAGGTTTCTCCTTTAAAGAGATTAATATAAATGATATTGTCTTGGCGATTTTGTATTTCTCTTCCTAGGCTTGTGGCGCGGTCGGCATACCGCAAACTGTTATAGTCGGATCCTTGCCTGTTATTGATAATTTTCTTGTCAAAATATTTAACTCTTCTTTTTCGACAAACATTTTCCCTCATCTCTGGCAGAAATATCATATTATCCCCTTGATAAAGTGCAAAACACTACCATCGCTTTTTGATTTCAGACCATTTGCACTCGTATATTTCCTTTTTAAGGTTTTAGAGAAAATTGCCTTAAACCAGCTGCAGAAGTATCTGCAGTTACGCTACCTGATGGACCCAATGCAAACCGGTTTTAGACCATACCACTCAACAGAAACCGCTTTGTATAAGTTGACTGAAGGCATACGTAAAGGAATTGACAGCAAACTTGTTACAATACTCCTGTTGTTTCTTTCGCAAGGCGTTTGACACAATATCTCCTACTCGTTTACTTGGTCGTCTACGGTAAATGGGATTCTGTAGATCTGCCTTATTGTGGCTAAATTCTTACTTTTCATCTCTTACGCAGGATGTTGTTTCATCCGGTAACTTTTCTTCCTGAATTGCAGCAAACCAGGGAGTGCCACAAGGGTCTGTCCTGGGACCCCTACTCTTCTGCCTACACAATAATAACTTACATGACGTACTTTAACCTGCGGATGTCCAGCATGTTTTGTATGCAGATGATCTGCAGGTTTACTGTAACTCCCATACTCTGATCTGGATGGGGGGATAGCAGAGCTTCGGAGAGTCGCAATTGAAATACAGGATTGGGCTGTGCGCGCCTCGCTCAAACTTAGCGCCTCTAAAATCAAGCTATATTGTTTGGTTGCCGTAAATTTTGTTCGGACTTCTACAACCATGGTAGTCGTGACATTGACTTGGGTGATGGCGTGTACAACCCATTTGTGGAGATGGTTTCTAGTCTTTGTGTGGTTTTAGATTCGCAGCTATCTTGCATGTAGATAATATCACAAAAAAGTAAATAAAGTGCTGTATAGTCTGCGTTTTTTTAGCAAGTACACTACCCAGGCTTTTAGAAAGCGACTCGCCAAAGCGCTGTTGTTTCCCCACACAGACTATTGTTCATTAATTATGCTGGATGCTTCGCAGGAGATTTGAAACCGATTACAGATTTTACAAAATACTTTTGTGCGTTACATTTGCGGTATTAGGAGAGATTATCATGTGACGCCTGACAGATACTCCGTGGCGCACAGATTCGAGGAGACAGTATTTTATGGCGATGCTCGCGTACAAAATTGTGCGTATGCGAGTTCCAACGTATCTGGAGAGTTTCTTCTCTAGATGTGCTCCCAGGTGCTCTGGAAGGGGGGTTACAATAGAACTCGTACCTCCCGTGATGAAGTAAATTAAAGGGTATAAATAAAATAGTTTTAGTCTAAATGTACTGTTTATTTATTTATTAATTTATTTATTTATTTATTTGTTATTCTATGGTGATGAATGACTGCTTTACTGTGCCGTCCAATTTTAAATTTTAATTTGTATTTTAGTATTGTGATGTTAGATGTATTGGCCGTTGTTTTATTTGTATTATATTTTATCTGCTGGCTTACTGTGATATTCGCCGTATTTGCGTTTATTCTGCGGATGTAATATTTTAAACTGTGATATTACTGTGCAATATTATATTTATGCAAGCCTTCATATAGAATTTATTTATATTTAAAAATTTGTTAATTTTTACTGTACAAATAAACTTATATCTATCTATCTCTCTTTCTCATTCGCTCCCCGCACTCCACATCTCTGACCATTGAGTCTGCTTTTTGGGGTGGTATAGCATACTCTCGGACCTCTCTCGCACTCACACGGTCTACGCAACCTCTCGGACCTCTCTCTCGCAGTATACGTCACCTCTCGGACCTCTCTCTCGTGCAGTATACGTCACCTCTCGGACTTCTCTCTCGCACTCACGTTGTCTACGTCATCGCTCGGACCTCTCTCTCTCTCGCACTAGCACGATCTATACTTCCTCTCTTTCTTTCTCGCTCGTACCCATAGCACCTTCATTCCCTTAATATGTATTATTTAATATAAAGATTAGGTTTAAGGGCAGGGTTAGACTGAAAATTAACAGTGATTAATTTATATAATTTATTGTATTCAGCTGGTTATTAGTAATGTTATATAATTATTATATAATTATACATGATATGTAATACAATTATTTCATTTTTTTTACCCAACGAGTTTATTATTATTTCCATTGAGACTGGAATTCGCTTGCATCATTTTTTCTTCTTTTTTATCTAGCAGTAGTATGTATTCAGGAACACTATTTTTTGGACCCACCTTTGTCAAAGGTTAGAGTTATAATCATGTTTACTAGCAATCCGCCGGTTTATATGTAACTTTAGCTAAATTACTACACTTTAAACACAACGGCTTTTAAATATTTATAAATCATTGATAAGTCGTAGGCGAAAATTTCAGCTAATGCGAGTTTTAAATATCTGTACTTGTACATATCTTCGTTGTCGTCAACCATTTCGCTGTGACGAAACCTTGTATAGCTGTATACTGCGTTGAATAATATAGCTTAAACGTCATAAAATCTGTGAAGATGCTTTTAGCAATCTGTTCCTCTTCCTCTGCAAGATCACCTTTTAAATATTCCAACACGTAATCGATGGTTCGATTAATTTTTCCAAAAATATCATTCAATAACTCCATGTGTATATCTATTAGAATATTTTGAGTGCGAAGACCTTTAAAAGTCGATTGTTGCATTATCATAGCTGGTGGATTAGGATTGATTTTTTTCTTCTTCTTCCATAATTTCACTGTTGGCTGGTGGTGGTCTTTCATCAATAATGATTGTCCTGTAACCGTAAGTTGACGTAAAACTTAAATCGTGTTTTGCAAGAAAAATTTTACTAGGTCGTCCAAACTCTTGATGAAATTAATAACTGTTGCTCAAATAAGCTAATACGACATCGAAATGCTCCTTTAAATTAACCCAACTATTTTCATCAAGCGTAACGTTTCTGTACGAAGGACCAGGGCTTACTAATTTAATAACTCGGTGCCACTTTCACAGTACACCGTACTTCTTCAAAATGGTGTGGATGCATTACTATCCAATGAGCGCCGGAGTGTCCTTAAATACTAAGCACCGTGACCTCCTTAGACAAAAACTTATTGTCTTTGTCACTGAAAGCTTGAATATTCTATTACGTAATCCATGACAACGCACGCGTTTTCTTTTTACACAGCGAGCAAAAATACGGTTTGGACTGTGTCTGTGAGATAAACTGAATGTTGAGAGTCTGAAAATAGCTAGCTTTATCTCCACCACGGGGAAAGCATAGAGGGTGATGTCACGTATTCAACACCAGATGAATTGCATTGCTGTATTAAGGATTAAAATCGGTTATGATTTGATGGTTGGAATCTATTTCGAGAATATTGTCAAGCTCAGCGTACATTATACAATTTATCGTTTCCGTTAGAGCCTCTTTCAACCGCACCTCTACGCGTAACCACCAGACCGCACAAAACTTCAAAGAGATGAAAAATACGCCGACAAGTCGGGTGTCTGATTAAACGCAAACAGGCAGTACCCGAGAGGGTAGGTAGCCCGATTCACATTGATACCTTTGTTCAAACAGTGTATACCCGTACCTGAAAACAACGTATGAAATGAATCTATGAACATACTGTTGTTTCCTGTGAAACGTGGTTGAAGCGGTTTACTGGGGACTTATACACCATCGACGTACAGAGATAGGAAATTTATTGAAAAATGTTGGAAATTGAATGGATTTAGTCGTCGATTACCATTGAAGGCGCGATTTCGGACAAAAACCAACATAATTCTCTTTGGTAATCAACCTAGTGTAAAGCTATCGAGAGTATTTCTAAGAATACCACTGTGAATGGTAAACAACTTTACTTCAACTTTGGTATTGGGATATTTGGCTGTAGAAAAAGTCCATGAGAGGAAAGTATCTTTGCTTCGAACGAGCCTCACCCTCATCTCCACACCGTGGAGTAGAAATTTTGATTGATTGAATACGTCACAGTGTAAATGGTCAATCATATCAACAGTCTTTCCAGCTACTGTAAAATATTATCGATTTTGAAGACCATTCTTGGCTCCAGGTGTTCCACGCGCAATGTTTGGTGTAGCTTCCATGCATCCAGCTGTATCAGGACAACGAAGAGCCGCATATAGATGGGATTGTATAGCAGGCGGAGCGTAATTCAGTGGTGTTTCTATGAACGCTCGATAAGGATAAGTGTTGTTTGGTGGTGAAACCAGTTTTTGATTGAAGAATATATCTATTTGATCAAACATTGAATGAATAAAATTAGTGACAGGTCCGACTTTTGCATTTGCTACATCGGCACCTACGGGTACAATCTGAACTGCCACATGCAACATTGTGTGAGCGAGATAAATGTAGTGATCCGCCGAACTCGGTACTAAAAACTTCAAAGGTGAATCACTCTTATTGCTGAGAGATTAAACTGGTTTATAGTAAAAAAGCACTACTCTCAATAGACGTTTGTGTTAAAGGGGCGGTTAAAAGATCGAGTTTGCTCTTCATACCATTTCCACTGCAAGAGTGTAAATATGCCATTATTACGACAACTTATTTAGATCTAAAAATGTGTGTTATACTTCTGCCTTCTTTTTTCTCCTAGAAACCCTCGTCTTTTTTTTTACTTTCCATAGCACCCTTTCTTCTTCTCTTACGGACAGATCTTGTATAGATGCGTACTGTTATACGCTCTTTTCTTGACTGCCGCCTATGTTTCATAGCGAGTGATTTATATTCACCGCCTTGCATCATTTCAGAAATTTTATTGGCCGCTTTTCTTTCTAAATTCCGTCCAGACTCCCGCGCTCGTAAGTTTAAAGATTCCTTGAAGGGTCCCAGAGTTTGTGACGTCATCAAGTTCATTTAAACCTGCGCATACAGCTTCTTTACCTACATCTTTAGCACCTCTAGCCAAGTATGGTACAACTTTTCTAAATATAGAAACAAGAAAGCTACCGATCCTACAACTCCTCTGATACGTTGATCCCGCGTATACGTTCTCGATACCTCTCGTTCCACTACCAGCTTATTCTCCGTAGTACTGTATATAATGACTCATACCTTCAACTAACGAGTACGCTTGAAATTAATCGTAATCGTCAAGGTGTCATGCACAAATGGTATGTCTTAACCGTGCTGATCTCTTATATAAGTATGTAGTGTATGGGTGCAAATTGTTTGATTGAATTTATACCAAATTTATATCACCCATCGTGTAAGGTACACATACATCTGTGTAAACATAAAGTTGTTCGGGTATAGCACGCGCGAGACTAGCCGGTCTATCTCCTTCGTTTGCAGCTATATTAGAGTTTGACGATTCAAAAGTACCGGTTTGTCTACGTACCATGTCCTGGAAACGAAAAATTCGTGAAATCTTTTGATTAATAGTAGTGCAATGGGGTGTCTCGCAAGAGCAGATTCGTTTTAGAGCGTAAAAACCTTTTTGAAGTAAACTCGGTACAAGAGCGTGATGATCACTAGCAACTTTTACTTTACTGATTTCCGCCGCCAAGTGCTCGGCATTCGCGTAAATACCGTATGGTATATCGCAAACACCGTCAAACCCATCGGGTTTGGTATCAGACGCTCCCAATTTAAAAGTATAATACGCTTCAGATTTTTGTATATGCATAATAGTGCTGGGGATATTAATTTCTATGAGCCCAACCTCGCAATCACCATTTAACCGCATTTCACGACATAAATACGTTGTGAAGCATGTAGTTGTGTGATCAGGAAAGTACATCATACTACTATTACTGGATAGTACTAAGTAAAAGTCTTCAAAGAGATCCATTATTACAAAGATTTCACTATTAATGCTTTTACCGAAGAATTAAACTTGTCTAGATATCTGACCCATTTTACAAACATTTCTTTCTTAACACCACTATCTCTGGTTCGAAGAACGCGCTCGATTTTAAAACTTCGATTTCCCTTTAGACTATCTAAACCTACACGCACCAACTCCTCGGTATAAAAAGCCCGTAAATATTATCATCATTCAACTTTTTAAGGACGGGGATTTTGACGTTGAAATTGTTAACACCACCCATATTTTGGTTCTATTCATGGATACATCGTGGTTTTATAATATCCTCATCGGTTTGATAGTGTTTTTTTCCAGTTGTACAGAACGCAGGTTCGTGCACAGTTGTAAGCATGCAAACATTACGCTTATCTTGCCACCTGATTGTCATCCACAAATTATTATGAGCAATTTCAACTTCACCTCGCTCTAATTTATTTTCTTATTTTGGCATTTTTTTTCTATTTGTTTTTACCGTGCCACATATTCCTATATCGCGATCATGCAAAAATTCTGCCAATATGGGAGATGTATACCAGTTATCTATATATATGATATGACTCTTGTAAAAATAAGGTTTTAAGAAATGAGTATAAGAGAAATGAGTTTAAGAAATAGTATTTCAAGTCACCTTTTCGAATATGACCCATTAGAATTGAAAAGCTAAGAAAACATTCAAATTTATCTTTTGTAAGAGGAGACCAAATTTTCTGATGGGCTTGCCGATCTTCATGATTCTGATTTTCATAGCGGTTCGTCTAATCTATAATTCTTTCAATCAGAGGGGAATCAAAAAAGTATTTAAAGTAACTGATTGCTTTATTCTTATTTTAGAAGTACCTAGAAAATCTTTGATTAATGGATAAAAATATGCGTTTTCAAAAATTTGAGTCTCATCATAATCATTTTCTACCAAATTAACTTCATAAATTTCCTCATTCTCCAAATCTTGTAATTCAGATTCAGACTCGCGACTACTCCAAGTTTCAATATCAGTCATTTTATCAAAAAGAATTGCTTGTATTTTTTACAACTTAGTAAATAAAGAGAATGATGATATAATAAGAATATTATCAATAAAAAATCTTCCGCAAAAAAATAACTTTCATCAAACGCAACACTATTTATTTCGTATTCAAAGCATTAAAATAGGTTGGTATACCAATTTTTAAGTCGAAATACCGAATAATAAATTTGACCTTGAAATCACTATTTCAAGGTCAAATATACTTGTTCGAATGATAACACTATGTTTCCTGTATTCAAAATAATATGATACCAAAGTTGTCGATATATCGACCAGTCCCGTCCTTAAAAGGTTAAAGGTTGAGTCAACCTTTTAACCATTTTTAAGATAGTTGAATTTTCAATGAGGTGCATTGGCGTATCCGAGTGTGCAATGAACCATGCAAATTCGAGTCTACCTACTGGCTCTTCCCCACTCTATTTATCATCATCATCATTACAATGCTTCTTGACTCTCTTCCTTGTTAAGACATCTGCCAGTAATTTCACCATATTACAGTGTGGTAATAGTTTACCGGCTAAAACAACGTTTCCACCAAATTCCATTTTAAGCGATCTGGTGCTGCGTGCGCCAATGCTTTGGTAACACTCGCGTTCTTTTGGCATGAATTATTGGTAAATTTTCAAGAATTTCCTCCTCAGTGAGAGATGGTAAACTGGGTTTAAATTCATCAGTCGCGTGTAACAAATCTCTCTCCTTTAATTCATTGTTTTCTTTAAAAATTAAATACCGTCTAAAAACTTGTAGAAAATTTTTACACTTGTCGCGTTCGTTGTCGTATTTATTTGATTTAAAAATTTCAAACATTTCCGCATCGATTCGCGATAAAGTGTTACCTACAGTGTCTCCAGGATTTTCACTCTTGATACCGTTGTCGCGATCATTATTTGTGACACGTGGTGAGGAATCCCTATTGAAAGTTTCCTCAAAAAGACACGCAGGTGCCACCGTGCTCGCCGGTACTAGAACCATTTTACGAGCGCGTTCCATAACCTTAACCACCTATAACTTTTCAAATAAAGCGCTCACAGGTCGTGCAAACAACAGAGGTAAAAATGCTTTACCGCTCTGAACAACTGTACGTTTTTTCGTTTTCGACGTATCGCGACCTCCGCGTCTTGTTTTATTGACCAGCTTTCGTAATACTGTTTTGTATTTTTGTAATCGTTTCTTATTCGTATTTTTGAGTTGAGCAACTCCTTTAAGAACGTTGAGCCCGCATTCGCAAATACACTTGATCAAATTTTTATCAGCGGCTCTAAGTAATGCAACACGTTGTCAACTATCGGCATGGTGAAGAGCGTTCAATAAATCTACAGATTTTTTTGAAAAATGTTTTCCAGGCAAACAGTCGCCCTACGGTAATGTTGTCACGGCCATAGTTAAACAAAGACTGGTTTTTAACGGTTGTAGACAGCGATATAAACATTTTTTTTAGTGAATAAAACTTGATGTTTGCGGTGTCGAGATCTTTGAAACGTAGGCGTATTAAAGTTTGTTAATGTCCGGTGTATCTTGCTTCATGTCTAAAAGCAATTAACTAAGTGACGGTGCACATTCATCCATGTATGCTTCCTTTATAAGTTTTGGGTCCTCCGGATAAACTTGTCGAGCAAGCTGAAAAACTTGAGCACGATTTCGCGGATTTTTGAAAAGAACTATGCAGTTTGAATTTAAGGATAAGTCTCGTTAATTTTTACACTTATGTTTTTATGATGACTACTTTTTGTAAATAAATCGAGTACACAACTGTTGGAAGATTCGCGCATCAAATCGTCACGTATTTACAATTTTTTCTCGTTTACATCCTAAAAATAATCACTCGGTTGCGGCAATCCTTCTCTAAATTCAAGTTTTTGTTTGTCACTCGATTTAAAATCCGTACGGTACAATTCCTGCCATTCACCGTAATAAAAAATAATTCTATGAAAGCGTACATTACACAGTTACGGTAAATGTTGAAGAAAACGTTTTACAAACACGGATTTCTCAGCCATCGCCCGCACATATACTCGTAAAAGGGTGTTTCCATCGCAGCGGCAGCGCGGGCGGTAGATACGCTGATACAACTGCGGTTTGTTCAAGCTAGTCACCGCGCTGTTAACTAGCCTGACTAACCGCTCTACCGCTTGATAAATCGATTTCCAGTTTTTCTGCGGACTAGAAGCCTGCACCAAAGAGCACGAAAGAAGGATATCAAGGACGAATCGCCTTTAATTGTTTTAAAAGGCCGTGCTCTGGGAAATTCCACCAACGATGGTGGACGAAGAGTACAATAGGCCTGGTTTATTCTAAAGTAAAGCATTTAGTTCGGAGAGACCGTTAGTATCATTATTATATATTTTATCACTTTTATTTAAAATACCATAGTTTGTTGGGTTTTTTTGTCAAGTCACGCAGTTTAACGTTTGTTATATAGTAACTGCAAATTTCAAAATTTAATATCAATAAAGACAATCGCGAGGCGAGACAGTCTGAGTGACGCGCCGAGAATGTCTCGCCTCGCAGGTTCTACGCGAGAATAATCAATCGCCGCAGCCTTCCGAGAAAAAGAATTGTTTGTGTTTCTATTTTACTACAAATAATTATCGGCTTACCTACACTAACACTGCAATAAAATGAATATATAATTTGTTACAATAAATTGTGTAATTGATTATAGTTCTCGATGGATATCTGCGAGGCGAGACAATCTGAGCGACGCGCTATCCGAGAGAAAGACGTTCTTTTTTTTCACACAATTAGTTGAAGCCTCGTCGTATCCGCACGAACGCGAGCACTCACCGTACGATGTGCGCGTGCCGACGACGGTCGACGGACGGCTCGAGGTAAAAAGCTGCGCGCGCACGTCGGGTCCATCCAGCGAAGCAGTGAACGAGCCTGCCGAAGCTCGAGAAAGGTGCTCGGTAGGTCGTCGCGGCAACATTGACGTCGCGTTGACAATACGATTGCTATCGTCCGGCATTTTCCCGTTACGGACCACCTTGTGTGTGTGTGTGTGTGTGTGTGTGTGTGTGTGTGTGTGTGTCAGGAAAACAACATTTCAAGCGTCAACCCAGGATATGCTCTTCTATATCGCCAAGGTGGGTTGCTCCTTCGTAGCAGGTGCAGAGCATTTATTCCTTCTTTCGTAAGCGTGCTTCCCATCTCTCCCTTCTTCTCACCCTCTTCCACTCGTGCAGCAAGCCTCTGCAGCTCGTACGCAGCCGCGCATTCGTTTTATAAATTCGCCAAAAATATATATATTATTATAATAAATTATTACTGTTTTTATCAATCGTTTATTTCGCCATTGTCTCCATGCCCTAATATCCTGCGTGATTGTTACAAAATGTATATAGAAAACTATTTTGCATTGATATCCATATCTCGATTGACCTTGTTTCGAACTAACAGACGACGGTTCCCTCTAGAAGGTGCGTGCACAGTTCGACTCGTCGATTACACGCACCTCCTACACTTGGCAAACGGAGTGCGATTTCAAGTTGCAATCTAGGTTATGTACTTACCATGTATATTATATTATCAGTTATTCAAAAGTACCATAGTAAATATTCATTTTATAATCTACATATGTCTTTAGTAGAATTAAACATATTTCCAACTGCATTAATTATAATGTATAAAAGTTAGTATAAATAAACTTAATGAAACAATCAAAATTGTAAAGATAAAATCGCAAGTGTCGCTCCATCAACGGTCTCCATAGAAGTAGGTTTACTTGTTGTTTACCAATAACTGTTTTACTCATTGCTTAATTTAACACTGATTAAAAAATTCATAAAAAACATACCAATTAGTTGATAAAATTATGAAGATTGTTCAGAAATACTTAGTTTATTAATATTAGAAGATATAGAAAACTTTAACAATTTAAACTTAATTTTATAAAGCAGACGCAAGTACCATTCAGAAAGTTTATTATTATGAAAATCTTATTAAGTTAAATTATTGGTAAATATTTTTTTTATCAGGAATGAGGGGTACTTAAACTATACAAAGCATATGGGTTAATAAGGTGGTAACGAAAATAGAAATGAATTAAAAATTTAACTATACAATGATAGATCATTTTTTAAGTTTATTGAAAATCATAATGTACATAACACTGATAAGAAAATTGTAATTTTAGTAGATGTATAAATCAAAACTGCAATACAAATCAAAGTGAAAATTGGAAAGTACCATACCGACTGACATTTCGTTACCATAAAGTGTACGTATATTACACGGTACCATTTAAAGTATACGTACAGTACACGGTACTTACAAAGTATACTTACAGTACACGTTTCATAAGGTGTACGTACGGTATACGTTACCATAAAGTACAAATACAGTAGTACAGTACATATAAAGTGTATGCAAAGTGCATAGTTAGTACATATATTATTACTATTATTTTAATTTTTTGTATTAATATCACACATGTATAATCTAAGAATAATTTGCAAATATAATATGCCATTTCTCCAGATAATTAAATTAACCAATTAGAGACGTTTATAAGTTTTGTAGTATACTATTGATTTACTTTTACAGTAATTTTATATTTTTTTACAATCAATTTTGTAATTACTTTTACTAGCATTGTGTTCTATACCTTATATTACGTTAACGCTTATTAGCACCATCGGTGGGCATGCATCTAAATATGTATTAGTATATAATACAGAGATCGCCACAGATGATTTCTGTTAAGTTAATTTTATATAGGGTATCGATAAAACAGAAAGCGTGTACCTATACAACAATGTTTTGACGGGTACAACATCCCCTCAAATTGCCAGTTTACGTACATTACATCGTCGTTTACGGCAACTACACTAAAAATTTCGTTTTGGGTGCTGTGATTAGTTTTAAAAACATTTGACGATTTTTGACAATGGTTGTCTGTTTCAAGTTGTTTCACTGCTTAAATTTACCCCAAACACAAATAGACCACCTTCGTGACCGTTAAATTGCGTTAAATATATATGTATAATATATGCCTTACGCAGTTCGTCGATGACCCATGTATCGAGGAATTCGCGATCCGGTGCATTCTCGTGATCGCATTCGGTTTGTCGCATTTCCTCGCAATCTGAGCGACAAAGCGCAAAAAGCAAACCCCGTGCATTTTTATAAATTTACAAGTTTTAAATTTAAATATAAATTTCGCAGTGGTAACACTTTACACTTTATTAATCCCTCTACACGACTAAAATCATTCGTATTTCCACTCGTCAAATCTTCGCATTCGCAGCCTATATAAATATGCGGGTGCCCTAACGAATATTTACCCCGTTTACAAATACAAGGGTATAACGAGCAAATATTCGTATATTTTATTTTTTCATTTTCCTTTACCTTATAATAAGGTATAATATTTTCGGTACGCCTACCGTAGTTTGGTTCATTAGCGGATGATCTTTTAGAAAACTACAATCTCGGACTTTTCGCGTTTGATTCTATCGAATTCACATTCCCAAATACATTGTACATCGTATCCGAATTCGCGCATTTTACTTATTTATATTTCGGTACTTTCGTACGCGTCTTCGAACGATCGCCAGTAAATGAAGCATTTATCCCGATTCCGATTAAAGTATTTACGGTAACCGTGCGTGTAGCAACCCTCGTACTCAAATACTATACCTCTGTGTTCGGTACAACATCAGACGACGGTAAAAAACCATCTACTAAGAAACCTTCGGGTAGTCGGAACTCGCGGGTTCTGGCGGCGTGTGTAAGTTTGAGATCGAATTCTCTCTCGCAAAAGAAGAGCCTCTCAATCGATTTCTGTATGTCGGTATCACAACGTCTATAAGTGTTGACAGGAATTATACGTATCGTTTTATGTTTCAAATAATTTTTCCTGAAAACCAAGGAACATGCTCTCGCAATAGTCGTCGCATTTACAAAAGGGTATATTTCTCCCACATTTAAAAACATGTTCCTAAATCCAATATACGCGCGTCTTAATATTACCACACCCATTCTGCAATGATGTAAAATCTCTTGTTTGAAATTGAAAATAAACGTGTCTTGCCGTGTTTCAAAATCGTGAAAAAAATTAAAATATTTTTTACCCGATCCTAAGAAGTTTGTTACCGGTTTTATGTAACACAAACCTTATATGAGTGTTTGCATTTACATATTTTACAAAAAATAATACCACAAATGTTCTTATATTTCATTTTATATGAACCATTCGTTTTATGATTGTTGTAGCACGATGTTCTAAAAAATTTTCTGTTACAAACCGTACAATCAACTATATTACAAGAGGCCTGCGATGGCTCGGTCGGTAGGGCGTCGGGCTCGTAATCTGGAGGTCCCAGGTTCGATTCCCGGCCCCGGCCGATTGATACAAGCACCACTGGCGAATGTATTTTCAACAAGTGCTTTCTTCACCAAAACATCGTATGACCTCCGTCGCTGATTAGCACCGGTTTGAGAGCATAAAAAGAGCGACGTTAAAATAATAATAAAAAAAAAAACTATATTAAACATTCATGTTGTTCTACATATTTGTAACTTTTGTCAAATTTAATATTGTATCAAAGTGTTTGCATTCGTTGTTGTATAATAAATTAACGAGCTTGTAATTGTCAAAATCGTAATTAGCACGTAAAAATGGTCGAACATCGTACAGAGACGGATCGCCGGACCCTAAAGTATTTTTGTCGTACACTACGACAGCGATACTATACGGTGCATAATATTGTTGGTATTATTGATCTCGGAAATTCCACACTCTGTTTGAGGTATTACTACATTAGCTACTAATGTTAATTCTATCGTATGTTGCTTTTGTAACGGCCTCCGCGAATCGCGAATCACCAGCCATTGCTTTTTAATTTGAGGCGTTAACTGCGTCTTACTTTAAACGAGGAATGCTTTACCGACAGAAAGAGCGCGTGGAAGACACAGATTAACCGCATTATAAATATTAACAAATGACTGCTGTGATATGGCATCTACATTTAAGCTCTTTCTACCGCAACCCTTATATAGATACTTTTACATAAGTAGCCTCTAACAAAAATTTTCGTCTATAAAGAAATTGCAACGCTACCAAAACATCCCACAAATCGTTAAATACAAAATTTTGTACAGATCGTAATGACATTTCTGCAGCTCCGTGTACAAAATTTTCGCTATTAACAGATACGCCTATCAACTCATCAGAATGACTTTTTTTTATTAAATAATTATCTATATCATTTACTCGAAGGGCTAACCGACACCCGTTAACGGGAAATCTTTTAATATTATGATTTTTTTCACTCTTTACGTGAAAACATACACCTGGAGGGTAAAGTTCATCGTCAACAGGGTTGCCTCCACCCACCTGCACGATATTATCTTCACTATTCAATATTTCTATATTCTCGCTTTCACACAAATCTATATATTCAGGTATGCAAAGGTTTACATACGAACCTACAAAAATCTACATCTCCTACCTGATCTTCCATTGACTCGCTTTTCTGCATGCTCACATCGTCGCAATCAATCGGTGAAAGTACTAGTTGGAAGTCATCAGTCTCGCTTTCAGAATCAAAGTACTCCACCAGTCGAACACCCACCTGGTTATCCTCCAAGCTCGTATCAGTTTTTTGACCGAAATGAAGTAAAAATATAGTAAGGTCAGGTACAAATAATTATAATATAAAATAGAATTAAATATAATATATAAAGTTATTCACATTGTATTGCAGAGTATAATAATAACAAAAAGAATATTACAATTTAGAAAAAATAACAAAAAAGTGATAAAATTATGGAAGCTATGGTTCCGGTACATCATTAAAACTTTCGCAAACATGATTTAACAGATTTTCCACGTTGGGATCTGTATATAACAGCGAATTTACATCGGTGTCCATACTATGAATTCACCGTATTTATTGTGCTCAATGGAAATGTCTTATTTGACTCGCGAACGCTGATAAAATGACCGATCCCCACTTATCTTCATTTTCGCGACCATTTTTCTCCCTACGGATTACCAAAACAAAAAACCCCTATGTTGAAAACGATAAATTATTAACAATAAGAATATAAAAAATTTTACATTTGTAACGAAGTGAATCGTCGCCGGGGCCTTGCTCAGATTCCAGGATTTGGTCAGGAAGGAAATTGAAATAATTATACCGTAATTTAATTATAAAAGACTATATATATATATATATATATATATATATATATATATATATATATGGGGTATTCCACGTGAAGTGGTCCGATCAAAATTTTAAAATGCACCAAATTTTGGGTACACTTTGCAAATGTTTTTCAGAATACAGAAAAAAATTTTTAGGTACTGGAATCTATTTGCTCAAAAGTTATTCTAACCTCAAAAAGTGAATTTTTCCATATTTTTTTCAACACCAGCTGGGTTTACCGCTATATAACTCAAAATCTATCAACTTTTACTATACAACATTATATGTAACATTCGTTGCTAATTATATCTAGAATTTATTCTTCTGGGTTAGAATTTCTAATCTCAAAGTCAATGTTACATAAACTACATGTCAATATTCAACTTGAAAAAAGTGCAAGTGCGCCACCTTTGATTTTTTCATCCAATAGTCTAAAAGAAAGCTTGGAGCAATACCTTTCAAATGGTCTGTAGCATTTTTATGGCCTCCAATTTTGTAAAAAGTTATGACAATTTAAAGAAACACGAAATTTTTTTAAAAATTTAAATGGGAATTACCATGTTAATTTTTGTGAATTTTTTGTCTTTCTTTAAATTGTCATAACTTTTTACAGAATTGCAGGCCATAAAAATGCTACAGACCATTTGAAAGGTATTGCTCCAAGCTTTCTTTTAGACTTTTGGATGGAAAAATCAAAGGTGGCGCATTTGCACTTTTTTCAAGTTGAATATTGACATGTGGTTTATGTAACATTGACATTGAGATTAGAAATTCTAACCCAGAAGAATAAATTCTAGATATAATTAGCAACGAATGTTACATATAATGTTCTATAGTAGAAGTTGATAGATTTTGAGTTATATAGCGGTAAACCCAGCTGGTGTTGAAAAAAATATGGAAAAATTCACTTTTTGAGGTTAGAATAACTTTTGAGCAAATAGATTCCAGTACCTAAAAATTTTTTTCTGTATTCTGAAAAACATTTGCAAAGTGTACCCAAAATTTGGTGCATTTTAAAATTTTGATCGGACCACTTCACGTGGAATACCCCATATATATAAAGCTAAGTTGTGTACAACAATAAAATAAATGAAATCGCCTTTTCCCCTGGTGACTGGGATGCGAACTTAGTCAATCTAGAATCAAATGAATAGGCAGTACTTAGTATTACGCGACTTACAAACTTTACATTACTATCTTATAACTAGTTCCCTAGACGGACGCCACTAACGGTGTGTTTACACGGAAATACGTGTGTTCACGAAGATACAGTCGGGATAATCTACGTGTGCTCACGAAGATACGATCGGGATAATCCACGTGTGCTGTACGGTAGGTTATGCTTACGGATTTGTGCTCACATTCGCATCTACGAGCGCCTGCACCAGGTACAAGATTCAGTCTGGCCGTGTGCTCACGACCAGCTTCCTCCGGCTCCCTGATCCATACTGGTTACAGTGGTTCTCGGCGCGCTTTATATACCCGATCGACGAGAGCACGAATGCGCATAACGCGTTGGCCCACTCCGAACGAGGTCAATCAACTGGATAGTATGCGCCATAGTGGGAGAGCGGCAATGACCCATGGCTATTTATATCGCATGGCTGTTAGTCGCGAAGCTATCTTACTATACTACGAGTCTTAAACCTAATGATTAATTATACTTATTAATTTGATAATTATTATGCTAAATGAATAATTAGCGCGTGCAATTATTGCGCGTCGCATTCCTCTCTTTCTTTGAAGAGTGAAATTTCGGTGTTTCACTCTTACAATTACACCGGCACAAAAAATTTTTTTATGAGAGTATTATGCACGATTTTTATATATTTTGATGCGCTGAATTTGAATTCAGGGTTTATTGTACCCGTACTCCCTTGAAAGTATGAAAAAATGGTGAAAACCTATGCAAAATCGAGAAAAGCTACGAAAAATCGTGAAAATTTGCATTTAAGAGCAGAATTTTGTTGCAATACATTTTTTTTGTGAATGTATCATGTATGGTTCACGTGAATTTCAGGCGTCTAAATGAGATCTCGTGAGTAGTTGACTTTTATATCCTTCCAACCTAGAAAAAATGTCAAAAAAATCTTGTAAAATCGCTTAAAATGTAACATTATATGGTGAGAAAGGAAAATACGTAAGTGTCATTCAAGAATCATGAGTTTTGGTTTTTTTTTCCTTTTTTATATTTATAACGTCAACTCTGTTTGCTCTACTCCCTTTTCCTCTTGTAACGAATTTTTTTTTAAATGACCTATGTAAGGGATTTCTTTTTCTTTTTTTGCTGTTACTCAAAGTGTCTCTTTTAAGCATCCAGCAAAAGTCTGGCATCATGTTGACATCCCATTTTCCTTGGTATCGTGTCTCCATTACACTTATATCTTGATGAAATCGTTCTCCTTGTTCTTCACTGAAGTCTCCAAGATTATAAGGGAAGTAGTCAAGATGAGAATGTAAGAAATGCATTCTATAGTTCATCAAGCAACCTAAATTTTTGAATTTTTTTGTCTTTAACCCACGCACTTAAATACAATTTTCAGTAATTTTTCACAGTTTTTCGCGATTTAAAAAAAATGTTGGGAGTGTTTGAGTAAAACCAACCTCGGATTCGGAATTAGCGTGTCAAAACACATAAGGATAGATAGGTCTGGTGGCTTGAACAGACCACTTTTTTTTTGTTTGCCGGTGTTATTATCGGAGAGGAAAAAAAGGAAAAAAAAACTTTTAAAGAACAAAATTACTATCTATACTTAACGCAAAAGTGTGTGGTCTAGATTTACCAATTTTAATACGCCGGCATGTCGTATGTCGCCTTGCGTGGATTTAACGGTAGCAATCTCTTGAACCTTTCGTAGCGAACCACGTATTTCTTCACCCGTAGCGGTACCGAGACCATAGGACCATCCGGGATCTTGCGTAAGACATGCGGCAATACCTGGGTTCGAACCTGATACCGGGGTCTATCTAACTGTGGTGCGAGTACTGGCATCGGTGGTCGAACTGGTTCTGGTTATAGTGCTGGTGTTGGTTCTGGAGGCAGTACCGGTGTTGATGGTCGGGTCGGGTTTTCTGTCTCTTGTTGCCTGTGTACCCCGTCTATGGCGAAGTGCGGCTGAGGCAACTCCATGGGTGCGTGTCGTTGTACCGTTGGTTGCGTGGGTGGGTCGTCGATGTCTGTCAAAACGATAACCTCGAATGGTGTCGTGTTCGCTTGTTGTGGATGTATTATGCGGTACCGACGTTTCATTGGAACCTCGTTTATAATCCTTAGTTGCCCTCTCACCACTGCGGTTGTCCTATGCGAGATTGGTGATGGATTATAGGCGGAAACCGTAGGGACGCTACTGCTTACTGGCTGCGATACATATTCCTCCATGTATTGCGATCAAGGCGAACTAATGTTTTACTAATTCCTAAATGTCCAGCAGTAGATTCATCGTGGCATTCTTGGAGGACTCGTTGGCGATCGTCGATCGGAATACACAATTTCCATTGTTCATTCGGGTCCTCTTGTCTTTCGGCCGTGTTCTTACATTATTAAGCTTGGTGGTATACCATGAGCAATTTTTGCTGGTATGAACTGTGCATACTTTGACAGGTTGTCGACAGAGTGCGTCTGCTACGTTATTGTCTGCTCTTATTCGGTACCGAATCTCCATATCCCATTTATCTAACTCCATTCTGTATCGTGCCAATCTTCCTGATGGGTTGTCGATTTTGTCTAGCCATTTTAGCGACTGACGGTCGGTTAGTACAATGAAAAGGTAACCTTCCAAGTAGTCTTTCATTTTCCATATGCCCCATTTCACAAAAATATGCAGTTCTAGTTCTGGCGTTACCTCTCTTTCGGTAATCATGCGTTGAAATGCGGCAGAGGCAGAGTGCAATCCGAACGGAAGGACTTTGAATTGGTAGTGTCGGCCTGGTACGGTAAAAGAGGTTAATGGTTTGCTGTCCTCTTCGAGTGGTACTTGCCAATACCCATTTTTTAAATCTGTGGTACTGAGGTATCGTGCTCTTCGTAATTTATCTAATGTGCGATAAGCGTCCTTGATTGTTACTTCGTTAAGTTTCCGGAAATCTACGCAAAATCTGTATTTACCATCTTTTTTCTTTGCTAATACGATTGGCGAACTCCACGGACTGGTAGATGGTTCTATAACTCCTTCTTTTAACATTTTGTCAATTTCCTCCTTAATTACTTTTTGCATAACGTGGTTTCGAGCGCGGTATCGTTGTATTATCGGTGTAGGGTCGCTAAGCCGTAGTCCATATGTTAGTAGTGGTGTGGGACCCTGAATCTCGTTAGTCATTCCGAGCTCTGTCGATGATTTCATCCATTACTTTCCTATCTTTTGTATTAATATCCACTAATCCTGGTGTCGTTTCAACTTGACATAAATCGGAACTGAGCGGGCCATTTCCTGGGTATAATTCTTTACCTTGAATTATCATTTTAAATCCTAATTTTGGCAGAATGCCAACATTAACCGGCTATGTTATCTTCAAGTGGTATTTCACTACCATCGGCCAATACAGCTCGGTTTTCTTTTGTCACTTTTTTCCATCCATTGGCTAAACACCAGTTGGTCGCAACTTTGTTGGCGAAGGAGCTAACGGCACCGGAATAAATAAGTGCCTTAAAACTTCGGCCTCTTACATTTACGATGACGAAGAATCGGTTATATGAACACTTTGTAAAGCTAAATTGTGTACACCAATAAAATAAATGAAATCGCCTGTTCCCCTGGTGACTGGGATGCGAACTTAGTCAATCTAGAATCAAATAAATAAGCAATAGTTAGTACTACGCGACTTACAAACTTTACAATGCTATCTTATAACTAGTTCTCTAGACGGACGCAACTAACGGTGTGTTCACACGGAAATACGGTTTGGGATAATCTACGTGTGCTCACGAAGATACAGTCGGGATAATCCACGTATGCTCACGAGGATACGGTCGGGATAATCCACGTGTGCTCATGAGAGTATGGTCGGGATAATCTACATGTGCTCACGAAGATACGCGTGTTAGTCGCGAAGCTATCTTACTATACTACGAGTCTTAAACCTAATGATTAATTATACTTATTAATTTGGTAATTGTTATGCTAAATGAATAATTAGTGCGTGCAATTATTGCGCATCGCACATTTACGTTCGTTCACACGACCATCGAAAACATGGTGCTCGTTAAACATGTCCTGGTCGTTCTCTACTTCATCGTGCGTATAAAACCGTTCGATGGCCGCCGATCTACGGATCCTGATTTCTTCAGATATGGGGTTGAACTCAGCGTCCTCAGATGAATTAACCCTAATAGCTCTTGCGACGTGTTCCAAAGACTCGACGTAATTTGTTGAAATTACGCTAGCCAGTAAACCACCTGGTCTGCTTCGCAGTACATATGGTTGTGTTCCCGCGTCGGATATGTCGAGCACAAAATTATCTGATTTGGTCTCATAGTCTTCCTCACCCGGTATGTGAACGTTAGCCAATTCGTCCACAGGCGGGTCTTGCGCATTGTCCACAACGGTACTCTATGGGTCTTGCACATCTTCCACAACAGAGTTATAGGAGGATTATATAAACACTGCATGTTACGACGTACTATGTAATCACCCACTGCAGCTATGACCACTACATATCCGCGGAAAATTCGTCTGTATAAAACAATTGTTTGGCGAAAAGTGCAACAGCTAAGAATAAAATTTAATTCACGCACTAATCGCGCACACTTCATACGACTTAATCGCATACGTTATGTTATATCACATCTCCGCCAAATCCCAGGATGTGACTGTCGATATCGCAAATAATTCACGAGTCCTGATATCGTTTCGCAAAGATTTCTTTCACTTGCACTAAGCATTTTTGCTCTCAAGCTCAGTGAACGATTTTTTAATGTTTGTCGTCCTACTCATACAGTAGTCAAAATTGATCTGGCAGATTCAGTCTTTGAAGTTTTAAAACAGAATGTTTTTCTGTACAGTGCCCCGATCATTGTTTTACACCATCATCTCATGCATCACATCTTTGTATACGAGAATACAGCCCTACGCGAAATTCGAATGTGAGACGTCTGTTTTTTAACTGTAAGAGTATTGATGGAAAGACAAATTTTCTTCAAGTGTTTAGGTTTTTCCTTTCACCATAAATCTCGTCGGTGCGGGGTTTGAGTTTCTCGATGTACAAAAAAATTCGTGCTATCATAACGAAAAACAGTTGTCATGCATTTTTGAAATCCGTCTTGTACTACGTTACTTACCGAGTGCGAGACATCTGTTTTTTTTAGGAAATCACCGCTTTCACCACGTGTACTAGAACGTGATTTTATCTCTACAGCTCATCCCTCGTGGAAATTGTTATACCTTTCTTTAACGAAAACTGAAAATTGTTCTCTTACCTCAGTTTCACTTCATTCTCTGTCGGGTTATGAACATTCACCTACGCTTCTTTCAATGCATGTTCGTATAAAAAGTAGTGTTAATATTTAATAAATTACTAACGTAATTAATTATTTTCGTAAAGATAATAAAAACGTTTTGGTGTGTGCATAAATGGTGTATTATTATTTCAATATAAATCAATAAAATGGAAGATATTGATATCGACAGCTTATTAGATGAGTTGTTTAATCTTCGATGTACCTATGAGTGAAAATCTCCCTACATCGACATGATTACCATCCTCAACTTTACCCGATGGCGAGCAAACCAGTGTAGTCAGTGTAAGTGATTTTGATTTTTATTTTGAAAATTTAAAATCCAATGTCATGTACGGGTATACCTCAGACGAAGTGGAAGAATATCTTGTTGATATAGTTCAAAAACTTTCCGAAAGTGATGTAGTTGCAGAGGATGCTACAAGTGATATTACAACGCATTGTAACAAAGAAAATAATTCTTGAGTGGAAAATAAGAAGATGAGTTATAACAAAATGACTGCGATGAAAACAAGACGCAGTACATTATTTACAAGACAAAATGAGGATACATTGAGCGCACACGACAAACTTAATAAATTAGCAACTTTGGCTCGTGACATTGCAACGTGTATGTAGCAATTAGATAAATACATACAAGATACACACAAACCGGTAGTATTTATACATAAATATTTTCATTGGGCAATGTTGATTCTCGCCGCGAATAATAGTTTAGTGGAAATACCAGCTTTTACCATGGATGGAGATGAATTTTTTAGAAATATTCACGAGCTAAATAAAAATTATAAAGCTAAAAAACATCCGACAAAAAAAAGAAGTTTTCAAACTGTTGTACTAGCTTACAAAATTGCAAGGCTTATTAAATGGATAGTAAGTAAAAATTTTACTTTATTATATAAAACAATTATAATTTTTAATAATAATAATAATAATAATATTAATCTTTTATCAGTATGTCTCTTTACGCTCGCAATTTCTTTAAAAAACCGTTAAGAGAACGTGGAAGCTAGCGTTTTTATCAACATGTAGGAGTGACCGTTTATAATTTTTATCAATAACTAAAAGAGTTTATGAGGAACTTAGGTACCAGAGCGCCATTCTATATAACAGTATAAGTCAAGTGTCAAATTTTGGTACAAATTCATTGAGTATTAATGAAGAATAATGCGAAACTGTAATTTTTATGCAACGTAGCTTGATTATTGTGAATTACAGTTTCACAGTATTCTTCGTAAATACTCAATGAATTCGCACCAAAATTTGACAAATTACTTATATTAGTACATAAAATGAGGCTCTGGTACAAAAATTCCCCAAAAACTGATTTAGTTATTGATAAAAATTAAGAACGTCACTTATTCAGGCTTTTTCAGGTTATGTCGCATCAAATTACAGTTTCGCACGACTTTTCGTAAATACTCAATGAATTTGCACCAAAATTTGACAAGTTACTTATAGTAATGTATTGAATAGGGCTCTGATGGATGGATGGATGGATGAACGGATGAACGGATGAACGGATGGACGGATGGATGGAGGGAAGTTTATTTGTACAGTACAAAATTTACACATTTTTAAATAAAAATAAATACTATGTAAAGGCTTGTATAAAAACAATATTGCACAGTGATATCACAGTTTAAAATATTACAGTCACAGATAAATGCAAATACGGCGAATATCACAGTAAGTCAGCAGATACAATATAATACAAATAAAATAACTGTCAATACATGTATCAGTCACAATTTTAAAATACAATTTAAGATTTAAAATTGGACGACACAGTAAAGCAATCATTCGTCATCACAATTTCACATCGTCTAACATCCCTTAAATACTTTATTTATGTGTATATGGGACGGTACAACATAGAATTACAAGTAAATAAATAAAATAAATAAATAAAAAATAATTAAATAAATAAACACTATATTTCGATTAAAACTATTCTAGTGCCGAGGAATGTCTCCGAGCCGCAGCCTCAAAACCCTTTCATGAGGCCAGGCAGCGGATTTCTGTCGGCAAGGAGTTCCATAAATGTGCACCTTGTACCTGTAGGGAGCGTTACCAGTCTCGGTACGCATCAGGGGAAGTACAAGTTCTCATGTAACCCCCCTTCCATAGCCCCTGGGAGCACATTTAAAGAAGAGACTCTCCAAATACGCTGGTACTCGCATACGTACAATTTTGTACATGAGTATCGCCATCAAATATTGTCTCCTCGAATCTGTGCGCAGCCAGCCCACGGAGTATCTGTGAGGCGTCACATGATCATCCCTCCTAATACCGCAAACGTAACGCACAAAAGTATTTTGTAAAATCTGTAAGCGGTTTCAAATCTCATGCGAAGCATCCAGCATAATTAATGAATAATAGTCTGTGTGGGGAAACAACAGCGCTTCGGCGAGTCGCTTTCTAAAAGCCTGGGTAGTGTACTTGCTAAATAAACGCAGACTATACAACACTCTATTTACTTTTTTGTGATATTATCTACATGTTGCTTCCAAGATAGCTGCGAATCCTAAACCACACAAAGACTAGAAACCATCTCCACAAATGGGTTGTACACGCCATTATCCAAGTCAATGTCACGACTACCATGGTTGTAGAAGTCCGAACAAAATTTACGGCAACCAAACAATATAGCTTGATTTTAGAGGCGCTAAGTTTGAGCGAGGCGCGCACAGCCCAATCCTGTATTTCAATTGCGACTCTCCGAAGCTCTGCTATCCCCCCATCCAGATCAGAGTATGGGAGTTACAGTAAACCTGCAGATCATCTGCATACAAAACATGCTGGACATCCGCAGGTTAAAGTACGTCATGTAAGTCATTATTGTGTAGGCAGAAGAGTAGGGGTCCCAGGACAGATCCTCGTGGCACTCCCTGGTTTGCTGCAATTCAGGAAGAAAAGTTACTGGATGAAACAACATCCTGCATAAGAGATGAAAAGTAAGAATTTAGCCACGATAAGGCAGATCTACAGAATCCCATTTACCGTAGACGACCAAGTAAACGAGTAGGAGATATTGTGTCAAACGCCTTGCGAAAGGAACAACAGGAGTATTGTAACAACTTTGCTGTCAATTCCTTTACGTATGCCTTCAGTCAACTTATACAAAGCGGTTTCTGTTGAGTGGTATGGTCTAAAACCGGTTTGCATTGGGTCCATCAGAAAGCGTAACTGCAGATACTCCTGCAGCTGGTTTAACGCAATTATCTCTAAAATCTTAAAAAGGAAAATATACGAGTGTAATTGGTCTGAAATCAAAAAGCGATGGTAGTGTTTTGCACTTTTTCAAGGGGATAATCTGATCTTTCTGCCAGAGATGAGGGAAAATGTTTGTCGAAAAAGAAGAGTTAAATATTTTAACAAGAAAATTATCAATAACAGGCAAGGATCCGACTATAACACTTTGCGGTATGCCGACCGCGCCACAAGCCTACGAGGAGAAATGCAAAATCGCCAAGACAACATCATTTATATTAATCTCTTTAAAGGAGAAACCTTCATTTGTAGCCAATTGAATTATTACATGGCGGCTCATCATCCTGCAGTGAGGAGACCGACACACCAGCAAACTGTCGGTTCAAGTTCTCGAGTGTAAAACCATTTAAGTCAACCGCTCGCCCAGGAAGGAATTCCAAATTTCGCAGCTCTTTCCAAACAGTGTCGTTGCCTCAGTTCTATCGTCTGTATGTCTTCTAATGTAAAGAAACTCTTTAAGTATTTTTGGGTCCTTCGTACGTTCACATAAGGAAAGATTAGATTCTCCTAGATCTCTTCAGTTTGATGGTTTTAAGAAGAGCAAATAAGTCCAGAACCGCTGATATATTATCCGAAGTGGAGGTTGAATGCGTGAATAATGTCAACACTATTCCGTTAATAAATCACAAACTTGATAATATCATAAAATTAGGCAAAGACAAAACATCAAAATGGGAGGGCACAGAGGTATTTTACATTTATCTTGTATTAAATGCCCGGCTATTTATATTGAAGAAACAAAACGGTGCCTAAAAAATCTAATAAAAGACCACCAGAACAATAAAAATACAGAAGCCGTTGTTACTGCACATATTTTAAATAATGTAAATCACAACTTCAACTGGGAAGAAGCAAAAATAATAGATAAAGAATCTTGTTATAAAAAAGACTCAATTCAGAAGATACTCAACATTTAAGCCGTCAATATAGAAATGTTATGAATATAGTTTAAAGATACAAATGTACACAAAATATGACGTATAGTTTGTAAATACGTACCTACTTTGTTTTTGTATAAATACTCGTTAATTTCGTGTCGAATGTTATTCGACGAAGCTCACTTGGGCTCTAACATTATATTCAATATTAAGGTAAAATTTAATTTTTAATTCTCAATTATTATAACATTTCATATAGATATTTATAATATTGTTCAATAAATGCAGCTTCTGAAGATGTCTGCAAACCTAGCAGACGAAACGTTGTGCACTTAAATAAATAAATTGGATTCATTTATTATTGACCTTCAACAATCGACTATTTACTAATTCAGCAATGGAGGGTGAAAATTACAAATAAAATTATTCATATCCTAAACTCTTCAAAATAGTAACCATATATACATAAATAAAGTTTCGCAGGCAGCATAAATTTATTCTAGCATCAGGGTTGCAAATAATTAATTACATTTTTAATTAAAACACTCTATTTAATTCATAATTCATTTTTTATTTTTTTAGATATTGCGAGTAAAATTCATAAATGGTTTACGTATTATCACTTAAATTCGAGTTTAGCAAAAATTTGTTTTTAATAGATTAAAACACGTTCTCCCGAGATCAGGGTGAACGGCTCCTATACATTAGTAAAACAACATTTTTCATTGGAAGCTAGAATATTTAATAATAATAAAATAATTATACACTAACAAAAATAAAAAAATAGTCAATTTTATGTATATCTAAATCGCGATTACCGATTACTCACACGCACAATTACACAGCTTATACGGGAAGCTGGAGAAATAGGAAATCGAGGCAGGAGTTCTCACGCGCTCGACGGCCCGACTCGGATTCACCGAGTTCGTCGTGTTGAGCCGAGAAGCGAGTCCGCGCGCATGCGCTTGACACAACAGTTCCATCTCGTCCGCTTGACTCGGCCGATCCGACGCGCGTATACTGTGTGTATAGCGCAACTTCTCTCTTTTTCTCTCTCTCTCTCTTTCTCGCACCTTATTATCAACATGCCATTCTGGAAGCTCGACATTAATAACGTATACAGGAACAGCTTGAAAACCAAGCAAGCGGGAATTGTTCCTTACATGAAACTCAAATTAATGTCGAATTTGTCATTGTTTTTAATATCTATTATAAGTGCGGCTTAATGGTACAAGCTCGAGTACAAGAATATACGGTCTTGGTACAGCTCGGCTTTATACATAGCTGGACATCATCTACGAAGCTAGGACATCCAAAGAGCTAGAAGGACTACCAAGGTGCTAAAAGAATTTTGAAGGAGCTGCAAGGACTTCCAAGGAATCACACAGAATTAGAAAATTTGCTGTAATAGTGTTTGTGTGTGCGCGCATGCCAATAACTAGATGTCCGAGCTCCTTCCTGACGCTCTGGCTTAGCTAGATTCCTTATAGGCCACGGGACTTTGAAATGCTTTCTTATAACTAACGAATATACTCTATAAGTGACATGCATTACAAACTGCCATGTCACAAGATATACACTCAGTATAACATCTATTATGTTCACCGTTGTTTGTAAAGATAGGTAAGCGATTGTTATTGTATACATGAAAAAAATCGATCTTTGTTCTAAACATAAATATGACTACATCTATTACTGTGCCTTAGAGGATCTCATCCTTGGTTTTGGGTAACAATGGAAAAAATACTGGAGTTTTGTGCTGGGTATTTAAGATATAAAATGAATAATCGATTCATAATAAATAATTGATAATTATTAAAAAATCGATGTTTGCTTTAAATATATAAATGACGACACCGATTTCTGGACCTTCGTGAGTCTCACCTTTGTTTTTTAATAAAAATAATAACTTTACAATTGGTACCTAAAAGCAAGAGTGTGATCTTATAAGGCACATTAATACATATCGTCATGTGTATATTTAAAGCAATGATCGATTTTTTCCAATTATACTTTGACAAATCGCAGACGTATCCTCAAAGCACCGTAATAGGTGTAACGCTGAGTGTACATCTGCTAAAAATGTGGTATTGCTAAACTCGACTTTAAGTAATAATTCGTAAAGCATTTATGAATTAAAATTCTGTTGTATTAACCCTTTCGTGCATATAAGGAACTGACAATCATAACCTCTTTGAAACTAGAAAATTTCGATGTCCGGCATCGAACTGAATCCAAATCTGGAGTCAGATTTTGGAAATTATAATAATTGGGCCCAATACCGAAGGAGCCCACACTTAGAATGCAAAGTTTAGAAAAATAAAAAATACCATCGTATTCTACATAAAATTTTAAGAAGAAATCATTCTTGTCTTTTTTTGATAAGACACACCAATTTCAAGTAAAAAATTATTGAATTTCTAGGATATCGGACCCCTGAGTAAAAGCAGATGTATGTTTTATCATCTCGTGCATACAAGAGACTCATACATCAAACCAAGCGAAATAAAGTCTTTCTATGGAGTTTTGGAGTAGCTGATGATGAATCTGGGGTCATATTTCCGAAATAACAATAATTGGGCCCAATACCAAGGGGGCCCAATCTTAAAATTGAAAATTTTGAAAAAAAAAAAATACCAACGTATTATGCGTGAAATTTCAAGAAGAAATTGTTTTTATCATTTTTGTGATTAGACACTCTAGTTTCCAGTAAAAAATTGTAAAATTCCAAATATTTATCTGCTTTTACTCAAGGGTCCGATATCCTAGATATTCAATAATTTTTTACTTGAAATTGGTGTGTCTTATCAAAAAAATGACAAAAATGATTTCTTCTTAAAATTTTATGTAGAATACGATGGTATTTTTTATTTTTCTAAACTTTGCATTCTAAGAGAAACCTCTTCGGTACTGGGCCCAATTATTATAATTTCCAAAATCTGACTCCAGATTTGGATTCAGCTCGATGCCGGACATCGAAATTTTCTAGTTTCAGAGACGTTATGATTGTCAGTTCCTTATATGCACGAAAGGGTTAAAAAATCAAAAAGTAATTATGAATTAAACACGAGTCTAATTAATATATCAAAAATGATTTGTTAATTTAACGCGAGCAGAACTCATAAATCAAAAATGATTTGTGAATTAATGACGATTTAATTCATCAATCAATAATGATTTTTTGAATTAAATGCGAGTTTAATTCACAAATCAAAAATGAATTATGATTTAAAGATTAGTGCAATTAATTTTTTTGCAACCCTGTATAACATAAATTATATATTTAAATATATGATTAATGAATACTTTCTTACTTTCATATTTATTTACAATTATAATGTTTTTATTTACTAATACTCCATATCACTGTCTGATTTTAGTCGAAGGCAAAAATATACCATCTTCATTATCGGTAAAATTTAGTACATTGGGCTTTCGAGTTCAAGCTCCTGGCGATTTAACAAACGAAGAACTAGAAACTGCTCTCGAGTTTTTAAATGAAAGGTGCAATTACCAAGAAAATTTGCGACTTCAACAGCTTCAGTGTATATCTACAATGTTGAGAAAATTTAGTTATTTAAATGTTAATAATTGTTTTGATACAAACGATAACATTAATATAAAGTCTGAAGCATTAAAGAATGCGATACGTTCTTACTTCGAGTCTGATAGCCCATTACCTAACATAACAGTATCTACAGAAACGGTACGTACATTAAACAAAATAAACATCAAATGCTATTTTTAAAATACCATGTGAAAATGTCAGTTTTAATGTATGTACAGCGTATGCAAAATACCACATTCTGTTACTAGTGTGCGAAGTTCTTGCATGCATAATGAGTAATTTATTTAGGTCAGTTAGCAAACGTAAAGAAAATGATCCATAACTTTCCAAATTTGTGTGATATTGGTTAAATTACTTCTATGGCTCAAAGTTTAAAAAATGGCTTTTCGCACACTGCATTTTAAAAATAATATACGATACGAGTGCACACAGACAATTAACGCACTAGACTTGGCACCTTTGCGTCACTCGGACGACTTCGCAACCTGACTCGTGCATGAATCGTCTGTTTCACGCACTCGTATGGTAATGTTCCAAAATATATATACTTTAATTTAACAAGGAATAATTTTAAATTAGGATGATATAATATTTAAATGAAAAATCAATGTACAAACGTTTATATATTCTATTATTACATCAAATATTCTTCATCCATAAACGAAAATAGAGCATATGAAAATCCACATTCACATCCACACTCTATTAACTCTTTAACCTTTAAAGGGCCGGGTGTTGAGGTTTCGAAACCTCCTTTACATGTGTCAAATTCATATCTTGTATCACCCATCAACTATCTACAATGTTCCTATCATGGGCCGAGTCGATATATCGGCTCTCCGGCCCTGGAGGGTCATGAAAAATGTTTAGTTCACTCAAATAGGAATAAAATCATATTCTCAGGTTTTGAGATGTGCTGCATCCAAATCTAGAGTTTAATCGGTCATAACTGGTCATGATCACGGTCATTCAAGGTCAAACAAGGTCAATTCAAGGTCAAATTCAGAAAATAATAGATATTCAAAATAAAATGATATCCAAATGCTTCGTGGGGTGTTGAATCCACATCTGGAATCTGATTGGTCATAACTGCTCATAAGCACGGTTATTCGAGGTCAAACAAGGCCACTCCAAGGTCAAATGCAGAACGTACCATATATATTCGAGCAGGTATATATTCGTAAGACTTCTTTGGTGTGATAAGTTTCAAAACACGGATCTATACATAGAACAGCTCGACAAGTATTACATTCATAAGTGCTTCGATGTCTGGTTTTATTCATGAGACATAAACAGCAATTGCCTTCTTTCTTTTTCCCTTGATCAATTTTATTAGGAAAGTGTTTCCCACTAAGTCGAGAGACTGACATGAATGACGCAAGTCATCAGAATTTATCCCCAGTAAGCCTCTCACCACTTCTAAATGAAAATCAGGATAAGAAATCTTTTTGTTTGTGGTACTTTTCATTTTATGTAATGCATAATAATTTACCAGAACAAAATCAAGTAAGTGAAAAAAAAGTTTTCGATACCATTTAGTAGATTTTCTAATCGTTTCGGACGATGAAAGTTTTCTGTCTATGTTGTCACTCCACATGTTGTTCACCTCGGTTCAATTTACTGATAAGTTTGGACATTCCTTTTCTGGTTTTCTTCACGGTCCCACAAATACCACTATCTTTGTCATGGAGAAAATTAACAAGTTGAGGATACAAGTACCAATTATCTATGAAGATAACGTGAGCTTAGGAAATCAACTACTATATTTCCAGAGATTTCCAAAACAAATTTTTCATAATCTGTATCGTCTCCTGTATAGATAATGAATCGTAATTGGAATCCAGTCTCACAATCAACTGATTCGAAAAATTTTATACCAAACCTGTGTCTTTTCAAGGGTAAATATTGCTTGAATTTCAATCTTCCTTTCCACAGCATCAAACTTTCATCAATGCAAAGATTTTTCCCAGGATGCAAAGTAGAAGAAAATTTCTGATTTAGAAAATCTATTACAGGTTTAATTATCCTCAGAGGGTGGTTCTTGTAGGGTCATTATCCCTATTATTTTCAAAATGCAGAAAACGTAAAAATTGGAGATACTTATTATGGGTCACGGATTTTCTGAATATTGGAGTGGATACTAAAGGATCCATACTCCAATAATCTTTGACTTTGACACTTACGAACATGGCCCATGTTGATAGTTAGAGCAAGCAAGATTCGCAATTCTTCTACTGTTACATCTGTACATGAAAATATTCGAATCCATAAAGAATTCAAAGTAAGCTAATGGAGTATGCTCTGATATAGAAATACCAATACGTATGCTTAGAAATAAAGCATTATTGCCTATTCACTATATTTTCTTCTAGAATAAATTTCTAGTTATAATTGTACGATCTAAATTATGATGATATATACGTTTCTAGCAAAAAGTATTTCTGTAATTTTACTGGCAAACTACTTTCACCAGAATAGATTCAGAAATTTATCTGAATAATATTGACAGAAATGCTATTGGTTGAATGAGATTCAGTGTCAAGCGTTCTCAAAACATAAAAACCAATTTTAAATATTTTCCTGGGTATATTCTCAACCTGACCTTGGAGAAATCTTCATCTCTCTTTTTATTTGAGGTCAAAATGAAGTAAAACCCGAATTCAGTGACTCCAAAAACATAAAAATATATCTTTTGCAAACAATTCAAACCGTATTGCTAGGCTTGACCTTCATATGTCCTTCATTGATCTTGATTCTGAAGTGATAAGGTCAAACCAACTTCAGATACGAACTTAGCGCATCAATTTACTTAAGGATAAAGAAGTATCCTAGCATTATGTTTTTGAGCCGATATATCGGCTTTCCGGCCCTTTAAAGGTTAACGCTCAAAAGTACACAAATTTTTCTTTATTTTTATAGCCATTATTTGGTACTTAAAACATGGCCTGTAATGATGTTGATTTTTTTTCTAAATAGTTTTGGATCTATTTTTTCGAATGCAGTGGTAGATTTATTTTAATGATTCATAGTGCCACCACCGAGTATAAACAATTTAATAAATATAAATCATGTAGAGAGAGAGAGATAATTTATTATTTATGTATAATTTAAAAGATTTATATATCTTTAAATTAGATTATGCTTATTTCAAATGAGTACATTTAAAATAGATACATTTAGTTTATTCGATTATTAAATTTTTTAATTGTGTATTCATTATACAGTGCGTATTGTTTTTAATTATTATTATTATTATTATATATTATTATATATATGGGTTATAAGAAAAAAATTTTGGCAGTGTCCACGTACACCTTTTTACAGGTTTTTACGTATCCCCTACACCTTCATTATTCCATTTCATTCCATTTCCAATTTTTACCCCCTCTTTACCTCACCTTCTCGCATTCGCCCGGGGTTATGCCCGTGGAGAGAGGGAAAACCTGTGGCCAAACCCGTTGGGATAAATGCCATTTAGGAAAACCTCCTCCGAGAAGGGCGGTGTATTCGAGAACAATTCTGTTTGGGTGGCAAGGTCACATTGCGTAGACTTTAACACCGAAACCGAATGCCTCACACCTCCCGCTCACGTTGTGGAATGTGAAAAAACACCTAACCGATCATTTAAGCTAAGTCCGAGAACGGTCACCCATCCAAGTGCCAACCGCGCTCGGTGCTGCTTAACTTTCATGACCGGCCGAGGTGCGTTTCCGCCACTCCGCCACCGTGTCGGTTATATATATATGGGTTATATTATATATATTATTATATATTATGGGTATTATTAAAATAGTTGTTATTCCAAACGGGAGAACCGGAGAACCAGAGAACATCCAAAACGGGAACCTTCTTAATTAGGATTAGTTAGTTTCTTTTAGTTATGTCTATATAGTTATTTATCTATGCTATATTTGTAGAATATTTTTATTGCTTGAATTTTCAACAAAAATTATTATTCTTTTCGAAAAAATTTATTTGACGTTTTTTCAATGAAGTTTTTGAAACAAAAATGTTTCTAGAACTCTTTTTTTTAAAATTTCTTTATCCAAAACTTTTTTTCAAAAACCCAATAACCCAAATACCCAAGTACCTCTTAAGTGAAAAAACACATTTTGACGTTATTATATTAAAGAAGGATTAATTTCAAAACGTTTTTCGAAGGGTCAGAGACCGGAGGCCTGATAATATAATATTATATATGTGTCGAGAAAACTTTGACCTTCCTTTTTCAAAACATCACATTGTTAAAATTTATATGAGAATTGTCTTTACAAAATTGTGTGACATGTAAACCAAATATTTTGCAGCTAGGATGAGGGAAAGGTTTCTATTTGAATGGTAGTATTGGCTAAATAATTTATATATGGTACATATAGATACAATTTTAATTGTACAGTTTCAACAAATTTAAGTTTTGAAATAGTAATTTTAAATACCTATTTTTACAACATTGGATGTGAAAGTTAGGTGCATGAAAGATGTATTTTATGAAAAGTTGATGTCCTTTTCTATAGTCCAAGTCCTTTTAAACTGAGGGTCATTGTGATTTTTCGTGTACAATTGATGATACTGGCTCTGTAAAATATATTTTTCCTTCTAGCGTTAGCCAACATATTAGTGTTGTTATCCGACTCTTACGGTGAGGACGTGCTGGTAAGGTATACATTTCGAGAGTCATATTTTTTTTGTAACAAATCCCATTTTTTAACGCTACAGTTAATTAGATAGTGCAATATATATTTTACCCAACTTATAGTAATTTCTTAATGATGTTCAGCGTAAGCATTCATTAATTATTTTATATATTTAATTTTAACATTTCAGTAGTAGTAATATTTTCATTTTTTAATATTTTTTATACTTGATGGAAGGTACATTTTTACTTATTCACAATGTGATATGTTGCAGCCGGAATTCGATCATATTTTTACGATCTTCAGCGCAAACATTTATTCATTATTCTGCAATATTCTTCCGAGCCTCACTTTCATTTGGATGAAATGCAAAAACATTGTGATATTTTTGACCACAAATTCTTATAATTTGCAGTCCACTACTAGATAACTTGTCATAATTAGCTCCAAAGCTTGCAAAAGCTAAAGCATTATTATATATTCGAATATTTTTTTGAAAATTAATACTATCTTCTGATGTACTTGTAGCTAATTGCTTTAATTTTTCTGGATAAGGAGGAAGTTTTGGCAAGTCTACTTTCCCCTTGTGAGAACAAGTAGAAAATTCTTTACCTTTCATTACAATATTTACAAGTTTCAGATATATGACCTAAATTGTTTTCGACAATTATTTTCTCATCAAAATCAACATTGGCTATTCGACCAATTATATTGGATTTACATACTAATTTGAGATTTTGTTCATTTTCAATTAAGATACGATTTTTTAATACTTTAAAATTTATATCTCTTTTTAATTTTTTAAGTAATATGATTGTCATTTCCATGTCTTTGTCACTTTTCATACATTTGCGCCTTATTAAATTCTTATTTAAACGGATTTGCACTAATTTATCGATATCTTGTTTTTATCCCTGTTTCATAAATTTCTTTTCAATTTTTTATTTTCTTCTTTATTACATTGGCCACTGTCGTCATTATAATAAGCTCCTTTTTTCGCAATGCTTCTTTTACTCGATCATTTTTTAATTGGTCATCATTCATTGTTTGCCTTTTCAACATGGTTAGCTGTTTTTTGTTTAGAATTTTTTCTTGTATTTTACCATCATTAGTATTTTTACTTCTACTATAAGCTTCTTTTTTTCGCAATGCTTCTTTGTCTAGTTCATTTTTAAATTCGTCACTATTCATAGTTTGCCTTTTCAACATGGTTCGCTGTTTTTTTAGTTGCTTTTCTTCTATATCATTTAACTGTTTATTTTTATTTTCTCGACAGTTAGATTTCATAGTCTATTTTCATTGGAGTAATAGGATCAACGCAAACTATTTTATCTGCATTATAAGTTCATTATTTTTTGTTCAAAATTTTGTTCTATAATTTTTATTTCTACTGCATTGAAATTCAATTCTTTTTTATTAAAATTATAACTATGAATGAAGTTTTTTTTTATTGGTATTTTTGAAATGGTATAGTTAATACTTTGTAAAACTAGAAATATTGTAATATTACGTGTTTCGTACATATTTAGTAAATGTAAACGCATTTGGGAAATATCGAAGTTTAGATTGCATGGGCATAAATTAAATACAATAGAGACAGCAAAAGCTATTGCGAAAATTCCACAATCATAGCTATTACTTTGAAATTGTACTGTTTCAAAAACAAGTTTCAATTATCGACTATCTGGAAATAATCTATTGATGTAAATTTTATGTTCATCTTGCAAACATTTAGCATTGAAACTATCATAAATGTGTAACATTCCGTTATTGCAATACATACGAATCCAATGCCCTTTTTCATAATTTCCGGAAAATAATAATTGAATGTATTCTTTATTCATTGGAACCGTTTTCATATTATATGGTTTTTGAACCCAATTAGTTGCTTGCATATTGATGGAGTACATGATTTAAGAATGTTATTAAATTCTAATATGTGCTCATCATTTAACATAGAAGCATCGCCGCTATACGATCCAGTGCCTTTTACAATTAATTTTTGTTCTTCTGTCAAACCCATTATAAAAATGGTTTATTCTACAAAAGGATTCACTGTTATAATAATAATCTTAATAATTTATTTTAATTTATTAATAATTATTGTAATCTTTTAACTTTTCTAAACGATTTTTTAAAATTTTTTATGAATCCTTTTTGTAAAGCTGAAAAAAATGAAATATAAATTAGTAATAATAGTATTTATGAAAAAGTAGCTTTAACCAAAATGTCCCAAATTGTTTTTTTCGTTTAATGATCTGCTTCTTAAAGAAAAAATCAACGGATCGATTTGAAAATATCATTTCTGATAAAATTTTTCCGTTTTTTCCAAATTCGGACATATTTACGATATATGTATCCGTTTTTGCAACGCAGTTGTTTAAGGAAATCAAAATGCGAAAAAATTGAGAATTTTTTGCAAGCAATCGTGTTGTCGAGCGTGATACCTTATTCAGATCGTGTTAAATCGTTGGATTTGGAAGCATATATGCTGTAACGGGGTGGGTACTGGTGAATGTAAGGCCTCCGGTAAGGCCCAATCTGTCCCAACTTACCAACCTAAGTATACAGTCCCACGATGGATTATGTTAGTTGGCGAGAAAGATAGTCTCGCCGAGTCAATTTATTAACTAAACAATTAAAGAATAATAAATTAACATTAACAATTAAAGGGGAGTCGTACCGATGACTACCCCCGAGGTCAGTGCGAAAACTATTCGTTAAAACTTATTAACGGTCGAGTAATAAGTAGTCTAGGGGCAATTCATATGCCCGTGTTATTTCGAGGTCCTCGATTCTACCCTAGTGTTTCCGAAGCATTTTGACCTGCTGAATCCGAATTTTTTGGGTAGAAGGCTGAAAATGGCGCCTTTAATTGTTATTAACAATTTTTATAAACAAATTACAAAAATGGGTTTTTCGCGAAAAAAAAAATGCTATCATATTCTTTGAGTTATTTTGAATAAAAAATATTTCTACTAATTTTACGCTAAAGTGCAGTCCAAAAAGCAAAAAATTCGCAAAGTTTAAAAAAACGTAAATTTTCACAAATTTGACAATGTACAGCTCAACGTATACTGCATTAATCTTAACGTAATTCGGCTCAAATTAAAGATTAGAATATATATTTTAACTTTACATAGGCGCAAGATGATATCTGCAATGAATTAATTACTTTCTGTGCACTGCAATATGCACTATTTGCGCGCGCGCTCACGGGTTCCCGCAACAGAGTTCGGTGCCGGGCACGTTTTTTTAAACTTTGCGAATTTTTTGCGGCTTTGGACTGCACTTTAGCGTAAAATTAGTAGGAATCTTTTTTATTCAAAATAACTCAAAGAATATGATAGCATTTTTTTTCGCGAAAAACCCATTTTTGCAATTTGTTTATAAAAATTGTCAATAACAATTAAAGGCGCCATTTTCAGACTTTCTACCAAAAAAATTCGGATTCAGCAGGTCAAAATGCTTCGGAAACACTAGGGTAGAATCGAGGACCTCGAAATAACACGGGTTGTAGTATTACCCCTAGACTAAAGCAACCGTTCCGGGAATGATCGGCTGCTTAACCTGACGGCGACTACGTCACGTCGTGTGACGTATACACCTCTGACGTAGGGAGCTCTGACGTAGTAGTTGCCTTGTCACGAGAAAGGGGGAAAGAGGATCGCTTCCTCTCCTGGACCGTACCAGGTAAATCGAGATACGAAATTACAAGACACGTGGGTCTCTATGTGGTGCACCACTTACCGCGGATTTTCGTAATTCGTACGGCGGGAGAAGAGGCTGGACGACTGAGAGAGCTTGGCCTTGTCTCTACCTCTCTCTCACACTCCAATGGCCGGAACGGCTGCCGACTCCTTCTCGAGAACTCGCTCACACCCACACACCAAAACACACCGACACTCTATCTTTTTTTCTTATAAAAAAGTCAGTCCTGGCGTCTCTGTAGCGTTACCTCACCGTGCGCGCGCGAATTTGATACCTTTCTTCTCTGGGCGCGCACCTATATCCTCTTTCACGTTGCTCACCTGATCGGTAGCTCGCTTACCGTTATAATGCCTATAATAAACATGTAGGTTAATTAGTATAATCTAATTCAAAATAACGCCCACTGAAGTAGCCATATTGGAACATAAATTTAATAATGAAATTTTCAATTTTTTTCTTGATATAAATCCACTTTGCAGAAAATGTTGTGCAACAAAAAGTGCTTAGAATTAGTCAAAAAATATGCGTCTAATTTTTGAGAAATTTCAATAATTTATTTTTTTTTGAACTACTTTTTAAAAATATCAAAAATATATCGAGAAATTCGATAAAATTCAACACGTATTTTTTTACCAATTTTTAAAAATATAAAAAATACATTCTGAAAACTTGGACACCTCTACTGTACCGATATCTATTTCTCAAAGATCATTCGTAAATGCGTTTCCTCTAGTAAATAATTCAGTTAGAGAAAAAAATTCTGAAAATTTGGCATTTTTTTGGGAAAAATTGTTCATAACTTTTTTAAAAAGCGTTTTGCGCCAATTCTGACAACGGCATTTGAAAGAGCAGAAAAAAATGCATCGGAAATGTGTGTTGATCAATTTTTTTAACTAATTTTTTATCATTAAATTTAACGCTCAAAAACGTATTAAAAAAAGTGTACCACCTGGGCCGAAAAGGGTAAAACTATTAACGCGAAAATGTATACTTTTGTGTACACATTATCAAGTACCTAATTCATTTGGAAAACAAATGTATTACTGTTTACAATCTTACGTAGAGGGTTTTCAAAGATGCTCTTTTAGAATCAACCACTCATTCTTTTATAAAATTGAGTAAGCGCTCGAATCGAAGATTTCGAATCTCGATCTCGAACATTAAAAAACTCGAAAATCAAATGAAAACAAATCATCGGCGCGCGTAGCGCGCCCAAATCCACTAGTTTTGTAAAAAGAATTTGATTACATTATTAATTTAGACTTTATATTAACAACATTTAAAATTTATTATATATTTTATTTTTAAATTAATTTTTGTTGTTGTTGTGTTAAAACAATTATATTACTGACAGAAATCGCGATCCGAAAATCTGACGTTCATAGAATCTTGTTTTAAACTTTTTTTCCTTTCTAGTTTTATTAAAATGGCGGCTTTTATGAAAGAACGTTATTTCAAACTTTGTAATGAAATTTGTTAACTTTACGAAAAATTGTGTTTTGTTCTTTAACATTTTTTGTAAAGTTAATACTATACTTGTATTTTCATAAAATAGTAATTCAAAGTTTTTTTTAAAACGAATAGACCGATTCGTGTAAAATTTTGATGGCTCATAAAAATTCAAAAAGGAAAAGAGACAACTCATTAAACGTCTGAAAATTTATATAGCATTGAAAATAACTTAAAATTCTTAATGTTATTATGAACAAATAAAAATTCATTACAAACATGTTTCATGTTGCGATTACTTTTTGGTCCTTTTTGTACTTTTGAAAAGTTCTTAAGTTTTTAACGAATTGGTCTATTAGTTATCGAGAAAATTATGACCTACCATTTTATCAAAATGCCAGTAAAATAGGTCATTTTGGTGTCAACTTAAGAGAATGTGAAAATTCTTAAAAATTACTTTTTTTATTGCAACTCGGTATTGTAGGTTTCTATTATATAACCTACCACTAATATCTCACTGTTAGGAAATCCGCCTTCTGTCTTCATATTATCTATCATTGTACTTCGACGCTACTTTTCGTCGGCGTAATAATTAATACAAATTGTAACCCGACGGAGGTTCCGTCGTAGCGACGTTCAAAATAATTATATCGTCGATTTATATTATATTGGGAGCCTGGCGATATTAGTAATAATGTTAATCACTTTAAATAACTACTCAGCAATCCGGCAATATCTCACCTCGACTCCGCATCACAGAAAGGATCCCGACGACAGGCCACCTCGGAACCGGCGGCTTTCAGAGTAAAGGAAAATAATTAATAAACCTCACGAATTTAGTATTAAACCACAACCGTAATTTTTTCAAATTTCAAAATAAAATAATTTATAATTTCCGACACCGACACAATTATCAACGCGATTCGCGACCGACTCACATACGTGCACACGCTCACCCACTCGAATTTTCCCGTCCGGCGATTATTAAAATATATATATTTAATATTAATAATAATTCGGCCACCCGTCGGGCTAACTGTATATTACTCGCCTAATTAACTTTCCGCAACTCCAAATCCAGACTCAACTCGAATCGACTTCACTCGACTCCTCGACTACAAAAAAATGGTTACTTTGCCGCAAACTCCTATCAACTACGAAGTTAAATAAAACCTCACGAAAACCTCTACTGATTTGTTCGACGATCAGGTAGCGAATGTGCGAGATCCTGATCCTCCCAAATTAAGGATTTTCCTCCCCACCCTATCGCTATCTTTATCTATCTTATATCTACTCCTTATCTGCCAGCGTTGATTAGGGTAGTTGTTTGCGTGATCGATACGTCAACCCATTAATTATTACGTCGATCACGCAACCAATCATCCTTGGTACTCGGAAGGCGCGCAATACAAATAAATAATTACCATATCGATAAACCAATCGGTGCTGCCGCCCCGTGCCTATCGGCTATATAATTACTATTAACTAATCCCGACACACTCAAACGACAATTAAAATTTATTCTGAACCACTATTTACAACTATATACATTTTCAAAATTTACTACAATTCGCACTAATTCTACCGACGGATCTACATATTTTTAATTAATTAATTACCGACGCGGACTACCTAAAATAATTAATTAATCTGACTATTCTGCCGGCACATACCCGCATCTACAACCGGCGAGTGTGTATACGTGTGCGCGCTATACAATAATAAATTGATCAATCGGTACTTATGCCGACAAATTCTTACGGGAAATGGGAATTGTGCTTACTTTGGGGTAATTATGCCGACGTCAGCATAATTCCACCGAAAATTCAACCATGTATCAGTACTTATGCCGACACACAAAAAATCGGAAAATTATCTTTGTGAGCCCCGCTTTGACCTTATAATATTAATGCAGGATTGAAGCTATAACGTTTTTCGAGGTGCCGGAGGCCTCCGGCACTTCGAATGAGGTTATAACTTCAATCCTTCATTAATATTATAAGGTCAAAGTGTGCTTTTTTACCCGTGAGGGGTATTTAGGTATATGGGTTATTGGTTTTTTATGCATTATTCTATCAATTAATATTCTCCCCCTTATATCTGAGTCGTTACATATGTTTTATAACCTCAAAACACCAAGATAACACGTAGTGTCACCATAAGTACCGATACTGGTGTTTATATATATACTCTATTATGCTGCGGTATACCTTCATACGCATATATTAGTATTAGTATACCGCGACTCCTACTCTACTCGCGCGCTCTCTCCCATTATCCCACCTACGGTCGCTCACGCGAACTCTTCGCGCGCGCAACACGCTTGCTGCTCGAGTGATCCCCCTACCCGCGCACCTCGCCTAGTGCCGCGCGATCGTCGCCGTCGGTGCCGCGTTCCCCGGTATACGGATGTAAGGTGGGGAGCACCATGGCTCTCTCGACCAGGGTTGCCAGATGGCGATTTTTTCTCTTTGTTGCTCTTGCTTAATAAATTAAGAGAGAAAAGGAAAAAAAATCGCCAACTGGTCACTCTGCTCTCGACTAGTTGCAGGAAGTTCGGACGCGCGCACAGCCGTGCGCCTCCTCAACCGTTGTCGTCTGCTGAGCTTGTGTGACGGTTGAGGTTAGGACGCCGCCTAACTTCCCGTCTTATTGACATCAGCAGCGGATACGCCAGATATCGTGAGACGACCTCAGCTCGGTCCTTGGCTCACGATACCTCTCGGCCGTGGTCAGGCTCGTGGCCTGCGTGTTACTGTCGGGTATCGGTCACGTCTTTTATATTTATTTATTATTTATTATATTTATAAATATTTATTCAAAAGTGTACGGTCTGCCGGTGAGGGATTCGCTACCTGCGACGCGATCGCGAGCTAACGGTTTAATTACAAGTCATGTGCATTAACTGTGCGTTGTACATTTTGACAACGTCACAGTACAAAAAATCAAAGAGATCTATATGTCTAAATGTAATCTACATTTGAATTTTCAATCTTTTTCAATTTTCGTACAATTATGGATAATGTAAAATGAAAAACAGTTTTCCCGATATTGTGATATTTGTACATTATATAATTGGAACCTACAATACCGTGTTGCTGTCGGTAAAGTAATTTTTAATGATTTCGACATCTCCTTAGCAAAAAATAATTGATACATTAAAATAGTGTAAGCTAGAATTCTCTAATATTTAATCTTCAATTGCGAAAACGTATTTACTAGTATTTATTTTAGAAATATGCTATAAAAATTTGTTATTATATTTAGGTTCTTGTAAAAATGTTGATAGTTTAAAATTATACTCTAGTAACAAATTTATCCAATCGTAATAAATTTTAATCATATCAATACATTCACTTACTTTTAGTCATAAAAAATATTTAAATAATACTTATTGCGTAACTAACTTTGACATGTGCCAATTTGTTTTTTAAAACTCAACTCCATTAAATTAAGATTATGAACAAATAAATATTACTCATGTAAACTATTTTTACATTGGCATATTTATTTGATACGAATACCTACAGGATGTACAAAAAATACCGGCATAACCAGAATATCAATAATATTCTTTTTTATAGGTAAGTAAATAATATAAATTTTTAAATTGAGTTAATAATACTGAAGATTATTTATTCTTATAAATTACATGATGTAATAACTAATATATTTATGTAATAATATTCATGTAGAAAATTTTAAAATTATAGAATGACTGAGAATTTGACATGTTGTACAACTGAGCTAATTATCTTATATACCTTAACATTTGTATAAATATAATGTAATATTTTTACCTCTAATTTTGTGTTGATAGTATTGCTTAAGGGTAGAGTATTGTCTAAAATTTAAAAAAAATCAATTTTTTTTATTTTAGAAACAAATTTTAATTATAATAATAATATTATAAAGCTTATGTGCTTACATAATTTCAGCATTAAATAATCTTCAGTTAATGTAATAAATCATATATTTTTATCTTTAAAGCTAAATAATTCAAAAACTATTTTTTATACCTTTAAAACATTCCTTGCAGAACAATTTTTCTCGTAGCTGAAATTTTGCACACATCTTGAGGTATGTATGAATTATAAAGTTACACAGCCTTTTTTGTTTAAAATTAAATGTGACATTTTTATTACTACTTTTTTAATGAAAAATATGATATTTTTTAGGCAATTATGTAAACAAATTAGGTTTATCGAGCCAGAAACCCTGTTGCCAGATAGAGGTATTTTTTCTTTGTTGCACTCGCACAATATTACCTCATTTACATTAGATAATAGAGGACAGAAAAACCCTAAATGGTAACTCTGGGCCCAGAAATTGCATTTTTATAGATAAACCTTATTCGCTGTGTCAAGTTGTAGCTCTTATATGTATAAGTTTGAAATTTTTTTACCGGAGTCCTTTGATAACTTTTACCCTGCAAGGAGTTTTTTGAATTTGCAACTGTTTTAGGCCTATTTTGTTAAATATTTTAATATTTTACGTAATTTGGGTGTTAGTAATCATCAATAAAGAATATTTTTTATAATATATTTGATAAAGAAGACATTTCACATAACATTTTATAAAAATTACAAAAACATTTTTCTGACCATACTCTACCCTTAAATAAAATATGTGTAACTTTTAAAAATATATTACACTAAATTTATGTATGTTTATATAGACATAGATATATATGCATGTTCACGTGTTTGCAGTCGAAAACTAACTGGTGATACAATTTATCCATGAGCATGATTAATTAAAGATCAATTTTCAAAGTCAACTCATAATATTTGAGTTTATTAAAGCGCCTTCTTGCAATTAATAAACTAATACTTATCTTGTAAGTAATAATAAAATTAAGTATTAATAAATTAATAAAATTGAGTAAAAAACAACATTATAATAATGCTTAAAGAAAATTTTATTTTGTAAATAAATTTTTTAATTTCGCGTATAAAAATCATTTTTGATTATAAAAATTAATTTTCTAAATTAATATCATAGGTTTTTGCCTAAACTTATGTTGCCATTTTAGCAGGTTTTCTGCAATATATCAGCGCACAAAAAAGGTCTTTTGTGTTTTTTATATTGAATTAGCCCACTGTGATATGAAAGGTTAAAAGTTAAAAAAAATCAAAAAAATGTCAATTTAACGATTTTTGATCCTTAAATATCTCTAAAACTACTAATTTAAATTTTATTATATTTTGAATTTCGACAAAAACATTTTATTGTTATAGTTTATAATGGCTTTAATAGTAAGAAAAAGTTTTTTGCGTAAAAAAATATAGTATTTATAACGAAATCCGCGTTTTTGTGATTTTTCCCGTTTTAGGCGCCATATTGAATCCGCCATTAATCGGGCTCGCTTCTTTTATATTCAAAATTTGACATTTTTAAAGAAAAACTTTGAAAATTTCATGTTTTTTCGTGAAAAACTCGCCATAACCTTTTCCAGAAAAATCGTAAGCTAATTTTAAGGCTGGCATTTGAAAGAGGAAACTTTATACTATCGGAAATGATATCTCGCGAATTTTTCCTGATGCGTTTAGTGAAAAAGATATAGCACTAAAAACTTGGTGAAACTTTTGTCATCCTGGGACGAAATAGATTAAGAAAGTACTGATTACATGTAAAGCAATAAATACATTCTTACAAATATTTTTATTTATTTAATGAAATTTAATGATGTATTTATATTATTTACGAGAGAACAGGTAAATAGTTCATTGAGTCATAGACTAAATACAGAATCTATAAATTGTCAGCCTTGATTAAGTAAAAAATAAATGGTCAGGGTGACCCCGAGGTCATCTTCGCATCATCTACTGCGAAATCTACTTGCCACCCTGTCTGAGTGTGAAAAAAAATTTCCCAGATTCATAAAACTGATCTTCTAATTAAGAATAAAATAGTCACATCTCATAACCGGAGAGCCGGAGAAAGCCCAAATCTGGATCCTCCTTAATTTAATATAAGATAAGATTACATCACAATATCTTCATTTTGGTAATGCACCGGTTGCTTGTTGCAATGCAAGCAAAGCAAAACGCGCAATCTTGGCACCGGGCTCACCGCCTTATTCTATGTGTGTAGAACACCCACGCATAGCCGTAGCAGAAGTCTCGATTCCGCCGAGGCGTTTCGAAGTTTCGACGAGTTCGCGAATTGTCCCTGTAATAACGAGATCGTTTTTTCACTAATGACTGAATCTTCTCTTCGACTTTCCGTAAACCGTTTTGTTGTCGGAGTTGTAAAATTTGTAATTACATTTTTGATATTTCACCTCCGTCGCTGACTAGCCCTGGCAGCATAAATAGAGCGACGTTAAATAACAAAAAAAAAAAAAATTTTGATATTTAATAGTCGATCTACTCATTTCAAGGCTTTGCTCGTGGTGATAAATCACTGTTGTACGGTACGGTATACGTTAATAGGCTCGGTAACGTTGTAAGATAGACCCTTTGTATAATGTACTACGAAAGTAGCCGACAGTAACAGCCAATTTTAAATTTAATCGTCGCATCAGGTAGTAGAGACTACAGCATACCTTGCAATAAAAAATTTAAAAATAGGAAAAATCACAGTCCTAATTGTAGTACTAATGAAATTACGGTAATATGTAGTCGATGTAGTAGAGAATTTCTCGGTCCGTCTTATTTATCAAACCATTTAGAGCCAAGTTCGTTTGATACGAAGCATTCGGTTTGTCAAAGTATAAGTATTTGCAAGCAATGTTGTAAAACTGTTTGGACTAACGAGCAAAATCTGCATAAATGTAACATGGCATTTTGTAAAATTTGTAATAAAAATGTGGAGATTGATCACATGTGCTACATACAGCCTATAAAAAAAAGTCCGAATACATAAAAGAAATTGACGTTCTACTTATTTTATGATTTTGAAACTCAATAGTTGGTGAGTATAGTAGGCATTGAGTCGTCAAAAATGCATGCACCAAATTTATGCGTTGTTCAGCAAGTCTGTACAGCTTGCATTGAAGATAACGCCATTTCACACTTTTGTAATGCATGCAGAATTCGTGAATATGTACTAAACATGGATCCGGTAAAGCAGCTATTAGACTTGGCACTATCACCAAGACAAACTTTTCAAGAAGTTATTTGCATCCCACACAATATCCAGGGTTTCGATGCACAATTTATTTTGAAACACCTACCGGAAAGAAAAGTTATCCGGGTAAAACCTTTAATATTTCCATGTAAAGTTGTTGGACAGTCTTAATTATTTACACTAGCTGTTAATTGCCTTACCGAAAGTCTGTGGACTTGGAAATATTGAAAAGGATACGTTCCCTCACCTGTTTAACACTCCAGAAAATCAAGATTATATTGGAGCGATACCATCACTATATGCATACACACCAAAATCAATGAGTGTGAAACAACGAAAAGACTTTTTGGTATGAAATGTGGCAAAATTATATTTATTTTGAATGTATTTTCAAAATTAGGAATGTATTTTTAACAAGTGCTTTCTTAACAAAGACATCGTATGACCTCCATCGCTGATTAGCACCGATTTGGGAGATAATTAAATATTATAGGCAGGATGTCAAAATACTAAGATTAGCATGTCTCACTTTTAGAAAGATTTTTATTGTATGTAGGTTAACAGACCCATTCCTAAAGTGTTGTACTATTGCGTCATCATGCAGGACGGTATAGAGAAAAAATTTTTAGAATAAGAAACGATTGGTATTATACTTCAAGCTGGCTATCGGTGTTCGAACCAGCAGTCGTTAAAAGCGATGCAGTGGATATGTTGAATGGAACAAATATTACAATGTGAAATTCAGTATGCAGTACGATCACAATCGAAAAGACTACCTGATGGTTCTTTAGTGGACGGATACTGTGAATTGAGCAACGGTGACAAAATAGTTTTTTTTCAACCGTGACAAATTAGTATCTCACCAATTTTACTGGTGCTAATGCCATGGTTGTGTAAAGTGTTTTACAAGAAGCAGAGACACGCACCTCATGAATGGAGAAGGTATTAACGAAAAATTCGACAGAACCGGGAAAACTTCACAGAATATTAAAAGTTCTGGCTACCGTCTTACCGAAATATGGGAATGTCAATTTAATCATGAATTGAGCGAAAATCTCGTGATGGCCAAATACATTACCAAGAAGACACAAAGTTTCCGTACACCGCTTAATCCCAGAGACGCATTTTATGATGGCAGAATCGGCAATACCGTCAAATTATAAGACGTTAAATAATGTGAAAAAAGTAAATATGTGGTCGTATGTTCGTTCCATCCATATATATGCAAGTATGGTCGCTACTCTGTTGGTCACCCGTCGTTGTACACTAGGGAATACGAGTGTCGTCGCATAGTGGCTATCGACAACGACATCAGTAAGATGGATGGCTTGATTATGTGTAAAGTCAGAAGAAGATATTTGTGCTGTGTAGATCTTGCGTGGAGACGAAAAACCAATCGTAGTGTAGGCCCAAAGACGTAAACGGCCGTGCTTTTACAGGCACCTGTAATGGTTTAAAATGTAGTTGTACAAAACAACATGACAAGGCAGTCTTTTCCATGGCTACATAGACAAGTTCATTATTGAAACGACTTACGCGTCGGGTTATCCGGCAGAATGTAATCTTTTTAAACGCCATTTTCACGATTTTAAGCGTAAAGAAGGGATTAAATTAGGTATGGAACGTATGGTTCTTAATCCTGGTCTTCGATCAGTGGCCTAGTTATATTTGAATTCTATGTCGGGACGTTTGGGAATGAGAGAAAATATGAGGAGAAACGAGTTGGTCAGCGAAACACAATGACTATGAATTTCTCATCAATTAGTCCCCATGTCGAGGTTACCGATTTGTTTTACCGGTCTACGATGATACTGTTTACGTAAGAGTCATAATGAAACCGAGAGTATTAAAACTTCACCGCTTCGTAATGTCGTGATTGTGGCTTATACCACGGCAATGTCACGGTTAGAACTCTTCTCCGAATTGGCGCTGTTAGGCTAACGTGTTTTATACTATGATACAGATTCTATTATGTACGTTAAGATTCTACATAACGGATAAGTCCGTCTTTGGTTGGTTTTACCGATGAGTTGTCATGTCACGGGGTAGGTACTTTCATTACATCGTTTGCATCTGCGGACCTAAATTTTATAGTACGTACAAGTACCGAAACTAGATGGTAGCGCATCTTGCGTTTGTAAAAAATAGGTATAAAATTAAATTATGCATCGAGTCAAAAAATTGATTTCTATGCGATACATAAATTGGTTCGTGGAGAAATACCTCCGATATTCATTACATTTGACGCTATATCGGAATGTAAGAAATGTAAACCAGTGTATGAAAAACCCTTCCGCCACAGTAAGGTAAAATATTTTATCGCGTATGATAATAATTGTGTTTATTGATTCTTATATCTTAAATAGGAGTTAGGTAAATGACAGCTAGCTCAGTGAATTCCACCACGATTACAGTCAGATTTCCAGGACAAAAGGCTAGTATCGCGGTCGCGTAATTAGCACGGCGATAGCACAGCTAACAACGCGGTCGCGCAAGTAGCATTTCGCTCACGCTAACTGTTGGTACGAGCCGGCTTAAAATGCGAGTGCCGCCGAGAGAAAGAGAGACAGAGATTTATTTTGCCTGGGGGTACAACCCCATAAAGCCCAAAATTTACAATATAATATATGCTTATTATAATACTTAAAAATTGTGCTGTACAAAGCTATTAAATCTATAACTCAAGGAAATATCGCGAAAAACACGAGAGTATAAATCGCATGTATAATTCGCGCATTTACCACGTAGAATTTTAAAGAGATATGACAATATAAACAATTTATGATGCAAGACAAAGAACTAACATGTATAATTGAGTGAATAACGCCCGCAAATATCAGACATGAATATAAATAAATCGCATAGGACTTGACTAGACTGTGTCGGTGTAATTTAATATACGTTGCTACTATTATACTGATTTTAGTTCCAAATTCAGTCTATGGATAACCATCGCGTTAGAACAGATTATAAGCGTCGTCTGTATTTTCCAACTATCTCCTCAGTAATATCTTGAACGCACTAATATTAGCTAAGTTGAAATCTGGAATGGGATGCGAAAGAGAATTTAAAAGGTATGAGCAGTACGTTACGAAAACACTTCTCTACGTTTAAGTTCTGAAAGGAGGTATGGATAGTGGTCTATACGGTAGCCGGGCCGAACTCCTCTGATCATTTCGCGAACTTGAGAGTTTGAAGGTCTCAAACAGATAAGATGGGATACCAGTGTTTAGAACTCTGAAAGCAAGAACGCCCGCATGATATTCACGCCTTCGGACCACAGATATCTAATCTAACTTTCTTCTAAACGGGGTAACGTAATCACGCCAGCATATGTTCCCGCAAACAAAACGCACGCACGCATTTTGAGCCCGTTGTAAGCGCAGATTCTGTTCACGGTTTAGCGAGAGATAAACTGCGGCCGCGTAATTAAAGTGCGAGAAAACCAAGCACGTACTAACAAGAGTCTCACCTTTCTGAATAAGGCGTGTCGGAATCGTCCCAATGAGTGTAGCCCCATGAAAATCTTCTACCTGACTGCTGAGATATACTCATTCCAACTTAGGTATGGGTTTAAAATAATGCCCAAGCTTTTTATGCTCCTATCATAAGGTATACATTTGTCATCGAGTTGAACGCGCGGTAATTCAAAGAAACTTAGTGAATCTAGATAGACCTGGCTCCCGAATATAATAGATTTTATCTTGAGTGCGTTAAGATTATGGTCATTCATTGCTGCCCAACTAGAAATTCTAGCAACATCACTATTCAGCAGGTTGAGTGCTGAATCAAACTTAGCCATCCTTTGATTTATCTTTCCCGGAGAAAATGACAAATATATCTGTATGTCGTCTGCATATATAATATGACGAGTAAAAACGAGTAAGAGAGAGAAAGGGAGGGAGAATAAATAAAGAGGTGTGAGCGTATGTCGTGTTAGTATCGGTTATGAACGAACGCTGGAAACATTCATGGACATTGATGATTTGTAGATCCTCCTTGTGCGGAAAACCATGTTTGTCAAGAATTATTTACAATACATTGACTGCATGAGTGACACGCATTTTGCAGCCTACTTGCAACGACTTGGGCGAAAATTTCGAATTTCACGAGGGTTTGTCAAATAATGAGGATTGAACAAAGACATTTCGTCGTTTTGAAGGCACTGTGTCATTTTAGTGATGTACACTGTGTGGCTTTACTGCGACAAGCAAACTTCAGACTGGTGATATTCTTGTGCGAGTTTGCTCTTAAGATGTTGCGAGGTAACGTACTGCTTAGCAAAACGTGTAAACAAAAACTACGTAAAAACGTAACATTATTGCGCGCACTGGTGGCGCACTGGTGGTACAAAGCGGCAGACCACAATACCGATCAAACACATAAAATCGTGATAGTCGATAGATAGAAAATATACTCGAACAACGGATTATCGACAGTATAGCAAAGGAATTTCGGTCAAATGCGAAAAATTTGATTAAACGGTTGCGAGAATCCGATAATGTTTCTTGGGACAGACGTGATGTAATCGCGCTAGATGGCGAAACACTTTGGCAAATCTCGTAAACGAGGCAATAAGGGGTAGAAAAGGATCACCAACTCGCAAGTTTGGTCAGTATGCTCGTATTCTTCGAAAAGTATCTGTGCCTCGAGAGTATATTGGCAATAGACATAATTAGTCGATTTATTGATGCTTAGTTTATTATTGTCCATTATTGATGATTCGACAACACAATCTTCGGATCTGTCCGATTTCGATAGTGCTCACGGTAACATAGGAGAAGAGAGGACGACGGCAGATCACAAGAAGAGGAAGAGGAACTGGGGAAGAAAACAAGAGACTTGAACTTTACATTTCTGAAGAAGAAGAGTTCAGAAAAAAGGGTGAAAGGTATAGATGATAGTTCAAATGCATCAGTATTACCGCTAAAATGAGTCAAATGAAATCAACTAGGGTAGATGTTAATGCCGACTGTAGCACACTCGACAGTATAATTAATGCGCTACCTTTTGTGACTGATATTAATTCGCTCGATAGAGCATGTCTTGAACACGATCTAACCTATTTGAATGAAAATTATGATCGTTCGCAAGCCGATCGTCGCTTAGCCGAACGTGCTTTTTCCCAAATGTTATCGAGAACTCTGGATGGAGAAGAGAAAGCTACAACTGCGGTTACGGTAATTTGCATGATCAGCCAAGTTGTAGTTGATAAAATTTTTAGACGATTTAAAAAAATATATAACACTACAAGACGACGTGGTAGAAGATCAATCCATAAGAGTAAAGTGAAGTGAAGAGAACTCTTGAACAACTTTTTTTTTATTATTTTAACGTCGCTCTTTTTATGCTCCCAAACCGGGTGAGTGTGTCATTTACATGAAAACATCGAGCAGGTATCGAGTAGGTATCAAGTTCCAGACAACGACCTACGATTCATATAAGATGACAAAAAGAATTTACAGATAAAGCCTAGAGTATATAATGATATTTACGCTTTAATTGGCATTAAAAAGGTTTGAAGTACAATGCGGTGGTTACGTATAAGTCATCTGAGAATGCAATCAAAATTGCAAAGTTTCGCCGTCTGTGTCCGTCTTAGGTCATCTTCTTTATATACCCTAAAAATCTATGCATCTTTCCTTGTCTTACGCTTTACTTAAATGACATTGCGTAATTTAATTTCTCGATTTTTCTGTGCTTACACGCGCTTGGACCGTTAGTTGTGCGTGAACATAAAATGATCGAATCCCATGCATTTTCTGTATCGCGTCGTAGTTAATACGGAGAATTTAGGACCCTATTTTATAACTGCAACATCACTCGAAAAGCGTCTTCTTTATCTCGGCTACTTAAATTATTGCTTCCTTCTAATGCTCTCGTTTTTAGTTCATATCGCTTATTACCGGCTCTTGTCCAAGTATCTGTTTTATAGTGCCATATACAGAAACTCTTGCGCAACACCTTCGTATTGATCTCAGTATCTGCAATCCCGCTTATGTGCGTATTGGTATTGAATAATATTAGAAACTCTTTGTATCGGTTTGCTTTTCATTTAAAATATTCATAAATTACTCTGTTTCTTAGCTCTACAAAATAAGGCTTTCTATTACTGCATTTATGTAGAATTATTCTGTATTAACTTCATTACGTTCGTTTTCTACGCCGTAATTTTATTCTATACTGCACAGTACGTTTTACAAAAAATAATAATATAATTTTCGTCGGGACGCGACAGAGTTAAAAAAAAGTAATATTAATGCAAGACTGGAAATTAACATTTAATAATCAAATGTATTTGAAATATTTGAATAAAGGTATAGCCTAGGTATACTACATATTACTAGAGTGAAACTAAATATTATATGAATCAAATACCAAATTAGTTCTCAATAGCATTTAACAAGTAAACTTTATTTTAAAAATATCAATGTGCGTAAAAAATGTTCAATAGACAAAAGTTTTCTTTTACTCTAATGAACATTTCTTACGTTTAAAATTTATACATAAATGTAATATTTTTTATAAGATATAGTCTAAGAAGCGTTTTTTTTTGTATATTTTACGCTTTTTCAACCATTTTTTATTACATATCTTTAAACAAATTTTCTGCTCCAAAACTGTTTCGTACAGAAAAGTTATATTTAACAAGGAGAGCATCAGAACTTCGGGAAAACAAATCTTTAAATAAAAAGACATGATCTCTTCGAGCTAATTTCATTTTATTGCCAACATTTCGACCGATTAACTCCTTAATACGGTGATCTTCAGGGCTCTTGTACTAAAGTTCAAAGTTGTACTTAAGCTAAAGTTTCTACTCCGTATCACAGAGGAGTCAAAGTTACAGTTATGTCCTGAGTACTCAAAACTTAACTTAAGCAATGGCCTGTCTCTAGCTAGAACTCATACTTACGTAAGCTAGGAGTATTTATATCACAACATAAGATTATTTATCTAGTGTAGGGAAGCTCTTTCCGCCCTAATGTTAATTTATTTTAAATAAATGACTTACTTACTTTGTATTTTCTTCTCTGCTTCCTTGGATTTTTGGGATTTCAATAATTTACACTTTGGTTATATAAATTGATTCTTTTAATTATTATTTTTTTTATTATACAATTTTTACAATATACTTTAAATGTAACCTTTAGTACTCTTAGTTTTTGACACTTAAGAGATGAGTCGACGTGTAATTCGAACAAACTGATTTTAGGTCAACATGTTCAATTTATTACAAGGAATATTTGAAAAATCCTAATCCTATATATAATTAAGGAGGATCCCGTTTTGGATGTTCTCCAGTTCTCCGGTTCTCCGCTTTTGCGAAGTGACTATTTTATTTTTAATTAGAAGATTATTTTTATGAATCTGAAAATTTTTTTTCACATTCAGACAGAGTGGCAAGTAGATTTTCCAGTAGATGGTGTGAAGATGATCTCGAGGTCACCCTGACCACCTGCATATCGTCTCCAGTAGGTGACAATTTTTTTCATATATTTAGTCATTTTGGCATGTAGGCTTTCTAGTAGACGATGTCTGGATGACTTGGAGGTTATCCTGGACACCTAGGCATTGTCTCCTGGAAATTACAATTTTACAAGTTACAAAGATGGGAGTATGAATTTTTTTTTTATCTTGAACAAAATTTTTTCTTGTTTCAACAATACCAATTAAAAGGAACTTCATCGTAGATATAGTTTTAATGAGAAAGAATTGAATTTCAATGCGACAGAAATGAAAATAATAGAACAAAATGAGGCCTGCGATGGCTCGGTCGGTAGGGCGTCGGGCTCGTAATCTGAAGGTCCCAGGTTCGATTCCCGCCCCCGGTCGCTTGATACAAGCACCACTAGCGAATGTATTTTCAACAAGTGCTTTCTTCACCAAGACATTGTATGACCTCCGCCGATGATTAGCACCGTTTTGGGAGCATAAAAAGAGCGACGTTAAAATAATAAAAAAAAAATAGAACCAAATTTTGAACAAAAAATAATAAACTTCTATAATAAAATAAAATCATTTGCGTTGATTCCATTACCCCAATGGATATATACTATGAAATCCCAACTTGCAGTTCATTTTGTCAAGAAAATAAAAATAAAAAATTAAATGATATAGAAGAAAACCAAGTAAACGAAAAGCAACAAATCCCGATAAAGAGACAAACAATGAATAATAACATAATGAAAACTAATCGAGAGTAAGAAGCAATGCGAAAAAGAGAAGCTTATATAGACAGTAAGAATAGTAATGATGGAAAAGTGGAAGAAAAACAAATAAAAAGAAAAGTACAAACCATCTTAAAAAGGCAAACAATGAACAGTGATGAAATAAAAAATGAACGAAAAAAAATGCATTACAAAAACAAGAAGTTTATATAATAAGTAACAATTACAATGATGGAAAAATAGAAGAAAAACAACTAAAGAGAAAACAGCAAACCATGTTGAAAAACAAACAATGAATAATGACGATTTTAAAAATAAACGAGAAAAAGAAGCATTGCGAAAAAAAGAAGCTTATATAAGAAGTAAAAATAGTAATGATGGAAAAATAGAACAGAAAGAACTCAAGAGAAAACAGCAAACTACGTTAAAAAGACAAACAATGAATAATGACGAAATAAAACGTGAACAAGAAAAAGAAGTTGTAACGTCGGTGTTATTTAATATATTTTGTTTACTATATATTTTTTTAGCCTAGATTTTTACTCTACTAGCTAGGGTAATTTTGCAAACAGTTTGTTGAATTTTCCTTTTCGAAGATTGAGACTTTTAATATATTGAACTAGGATTAAAATCATTTGTCCCGACTATGCGAGACCTAAATGATTTTAATATAAAGGAAGGGTAATAATAATTTCTCCCCGACTTTAGCGAGGACTGAAATTATTATTGGAGTAAAACAGTATAGTAAAGAATAAAATTGTAGGATTTTAATAAATAATTGGAAAATATAACATGTTCTTACTTACTTTTCTTTATTACTTTTCCTTAAAATATTAACTGATCGTATTATACAATAATAATAACGGTTAAAATAGTAACTAGTAAAATAGTAGTAAAATAATATATATATTCGTGCGACAACCTGCACAGGACGGTGCAGGACTTTGATGACGTTGAACTAGATGAAATGACGTCAGCCGCGACCAACACAGAGCCACAACCCGAACGAGAGGAAGAATGGCTGTCATTGGTCTCAGATGAGGGACACATTTTTAAAATCCCTCGATCGTTCTCCCAGACCTTGGTGCAGCTTATCCAAAAAGTGAATGACCTTACGAAAAAGGTGGATAAGCTGATGTCCGAGCGCACTCAAACCGCTCACAGCACGAGATTGGACGGCGCCAACCAATCTCACCATGTGCAATTTCTGGACACATATACGTGTTATGGTCCTGATGTGAGCGAGATAAGTGAGGCGCAAGTAAATGGCGAGCAACGACGCATAAGCGCCTCTCAGTCTAAGCCTGATGGAGCTTGGAAGGGGGGGGGGATGCGCGCGAATCCCAGAGGATTCCTCAAGCGCGCAGCTCGTCAAACAAGAGTCGGACATTTTCAACACAAAGCTTCTCTACGTCATCGAGGTTGAATGGAACACCTCGGGACGTCGGCGGCATTGTTAGGAAGTGGCAGGTCAAGTTCTCTGGCGACAAGAGCCAGAGCATCGACGCCTTCCTAACCAGGATCGAAGATTGCAGGATCCTTGCCAACCTGTCAGAGGACGAGTTACTGCCGTCACTCTCGGAACTTCTGACAGACACTGCCGCCACGTGGTACCAGAACGAGAAACACAAGTGGCACTCCTGGCAGGATTTCGTGACTTCGGCTAAACGTTGGTACGGAATGAGCCAACGTTTCCAGCAGAGGATCAACGCCGAGTCCAACGCATGGACTCAAGGACCCGATGAACCAGTTAGGGACTATATGACGTGCTCTATCGCAATAATGCGAAAGATAGTCCCTACGCCGACTGAAGCGCAGCAGCTCGATCATTTGTATCGGAACATGCTGCCACAGCTTCAACGGCTGTACAAGAGAGCGGAAGTGAGCTCAATTGAACAAATGCTGGACCTCACCACAGAAGCGGAGCAGACGATAGAAGGTGAGAAAGTATATCGTCCACCACCTACGGAGGAAGGGTCTCTGCTGCCCGAAATGGCGTATAAGCCGAAGCGGAAAAAAGGTTCGCCGAAGGCTAAGGTAGCGGCCGCTGAGGTAAGCCCAGCCAAACCAAGCGAGCCAGACATCGTCGACCGCATCGCAAAGATGCTGGAGGATGCGCTGCGGCCCATCGTCTCCCAATTGGCGTTAACGACCCGACAGTCCCGTACGAGACGCCCAAGGTCGGGCTCTCCGAAGAAACGCTCGCCGGCCAATCGATCTCCGAGGAGTAGGAGGTTTGGTAGACCTAATGGCCCGAGCAAGAGCTTCGGACACCCGCAGGAGAAGAAGAGTGCTACTCCACCGAGGGAAAAAGGGAAGAAACAGCCGAAAAATCAAATGGGCTCGACTTTCGATTCAACTATGCCTCTTACCTGCGCTGGCTGCGGGAAAATTGGATATTCCCTCAGGTACTGTCCAGTGTGCTCGAAAAATGCCAAAGGGAGCGGTTAACCGGGACGAAAACCGCGACCCAAGAGCTTGAGTCCCCGCTATCCCAGGTGAGTTCGAGACAGACCGGCTCCGACCGAAAGTATGGTCCAGAGAGGAGCGGAAATGGGCTTCAAAAGGAGGAACGGTCTCAAGAAGCCAGCAGACCAACCTCATCCTATAAACCAGAGGATGAGAGTCGTTGGTGGCTTCTCGTGTAGATTGAGGGCTTTTGTATAAGAGCCATCACAACCGTGATGGGACCCAGCGGTCTGCAAATCGCCGCAGCATTGGGCAAGGTGCTCATTGTGGCGAACGTCGGACGCGTCAAGATAGCGGATGGTAGTTACCAACCGCTAAACGGTCATGTGATCTTACCTTTCACTGTCGGAAATGAGACACGTGAAATAAGGGTAGCGATCATACCAAACCTTGACGTCGATTGCTACGTAGGAGTAAATTTCGTACGAGCATTCAGAGCCATATTGGATCCGGATAGCAACCGCTTGTTTCTCAAGGACAGCAAACAGCAGATCCACCTCGAAGTTGCTGCCATAGGGGGTATGGCCACCCTCTCGTCCGCTGGGATAGCGGACGCAACCGAGGCAGAAAGGGAAGAGCTGCGAGCGCTCGTAAGCAAAGTGCTGTCTAATGCTTCTCCCAAAATCGGGCGAACCCAACTCATCGAGCACTCGATTGACGTGGGATCAACTCGCCCGATAAAGCAGAAGTATTACCCGGGGTCGGAGAAGATCCAGGAGGAGATGCACCGCCAAGTCCAAGAGATGCTAGATTTAGAGATCATAGAACCCTCGGACAGCGGTTGGTCAAGCCCCGTGGTGATGGTACGCAAGGAGAATGGATCACGTCGGTTTTGCATTGACTTTAGGAAAGTCAATGCGCTAACGAAACCAGACGCTTATCCTCTCCCGTCCATGCAGGATATCTTGCGCAAGCTGAAGAGATGTCGGTACATTAGTACTCTGGACATGAACTCAGCCTACCATCAAATACCTCTCCAGAAGGAATCGCGTCCTTATACGGCTTTCACAGTCCCGGGGAATGAACTGTATTAGTTTAAGCGGATGCCATACGGATTGGCATACGCCGGCGCGACCTTCCAACGCATGATTGACCAAGTTGTTGGTCCTGATCTCGAGCCCAATGCCTTTTCTTACCTCGATGACATTATTATAGTCACCGAGACATTTGAAGGGCACAAGAAGTATCTCGAGATGGTGCTGAAAAGACTGACCGAAGCTAGCTTGACAGTAAATAAAGACAAGTGTGTCTTTTGTCAAGATGAGGTGAGATATCTTGGCGTGCTGGTCAATAGGGATGGAATTCGTCCCGACCCAGCCAAGACAGAGCCTATAAGGCTTTATCCGGCTCCCAAGAACTTCAAACAGCTTCGACGATTCCTTGGCATGGCGTCGTGGTATCGGCGTTTTATGCCGGACTACGCCACGATTGCCGAGCCGCTTACGCGTCTCACAAAGAAGAATCAAGGGTACGAGTGGTTAGATGAACAGGAGCAAGCCTTTCAGCAACTGAAGGCCCTGATCATGACTGCTCCAGTTCTTCAGCGTCCCAGTGCAGATGGACGGTTTAGCCTGCACACAGACGCGAGCGATACCGGCATAGGAGCCGTGCTCGTCCAAGAGATAGACAGAGAGGAAAGAGTCATTGAGTTTGCCAGTCGCATTCTCACAGCACCCGAGAAGAATTATAGCGTTACGGAGAATGAATGCTTGGCCATGGTCTGGGCTATTAATAAGTTCAGACCGTACATCGAAGGGTACCACTTCAAAGTGATAACGGATCATAGTAGTCTTTGCTGGTTGTGTAATATGAGAAATGCAACCAGCCGACTAGCGAGATGGGCTTTACAGCTTCAAGCTCATGACTTTGTCGTCGAGCACAGAAAAGGAGCTCTGCATCACGTTCCCGATGCCCTATCTCGCATGTATGAAGACGACCAGCCTACAGTAGCAGCAATGTCGTGAGCTCAAACTACTGAAGATCCTTGGTACCTAGACTGGACCAAGAACCTTTCCGACAGACCCCGTGATTTCTCCGACTGGAAAATAGTTGGAGGAAATCTATACATCTATCGCCCCGACAAGGAGTCAGAGGAAGTGATGGATGACGAGCAAGCATGGAAGCTGGTCGTACCCGTAGAGAATCGTCACTCTATTCTGAGAGAGTGTCACGATGACCCCTCAGCTGGCCGTCTCGGAAGGGAAAAGACATTCGCCCGGGTGGCCCAAAACTATTATTGGCCCCAGTTTTACGCAGAAGTTGCGGATTACGTCAGGCGATGTCAAGTGTACCAGCAATGTAAGGTCGAGCAACGTGCTCCCTCAGGGTTAATGGGTCACCGTCAATCGGACAGACCATGGCAGGTGGTATCAGGAGATATCACCGACTCGCTTCCACGCTCTAGCCTAGAATACGAATACATCCTAGTATTCCAGGATTTATTCACGCGCTGGATTGAAGCAATCCCGATAAGAAAAGCTAACGCAAAGATGATAGTCCGCGAGCTTCATGAACGAGTAATTAACCGGTTCGGCACCCCGGAAGTATTTCATTCGAATTCGACGACACCCCCTTATCACGCACAGGCCAATCCTGTCGAGAGGGCCAATCGGACCCTTAAGACAATGGTGGCGTCGTATATCCAGGATAAGCACAGCGACTGGGACGACAAGCTGCCAGAGTTAGTCTTTGCACTAAACACAGCGGTGCAAAGTTTCTACTGGATGGAGCCCGGCTATGCTGAACTATGGTCGCCAACCCGAGGCGCCTAGTACAGCTCGTCGAGAGCAAGACCGGCTTGCCCAGCAACAGTTTGAGAGTGCACGAGAACGCAAATCGTCAGTCGGCTGCCAGTAAGGCCCGGCAAGCCGAAATCTTCAACTCACGACGAAGGCCAGCGGAATTCGAGGTAGGAGATCTGGTGTGGAAACGCAACCGGAATCCTCTCGTCCAGCGCACAAGGTATCTCGGCTAAGCTTGCTCCGAAATACACAGGGCCATATCTGATCATCAATAGGAAAGGTATGAATACGTATGTCATACAAGATGATCAAGGGGACCAAGAAGTATCTCACATCGAGCATCTGAAGAGATACGTCCCCGAAAATGATGCGGACTCAACTGATGAGGATCAACGTGAGCAACCCCAACCGCCGAAGGATCAACAGGTGAAGTGCGACCCGCCTGTAGCGAGCGAATGCTCCCCTGCGAGGGAGAATAATGCAAGCGAGTCCCCTGGCGAGGGAACTCGGTGTAATCCGCGCAAGACGTCGCGTACGTCTTTAGATAGGTCCCGCGTTACCAGACGACAGCGTGGTCGTCCTCAGAAAGCAACCGCGACCGTAAAGCGCCGATCACCCATAGAGCGGTATGCCAATGCAGATTCTGAACCAGTTCCCTCGAGACGAGGACGAGGGCGTCCACCAGGCTCACGACCGAAGCGGACTTAAAGCGCAAAAGAGGATATACAGCGCGGCGCGCGCACGAACGCGCGAGAATCGTGCGCGCCCAGCTGAGAGGAAAGAAGGAGTACTGAGAGATAGTCCGCGAGCTTCACGAACTCGGCACCCCGGAAGTATTTCATTCGGACAACCGGATTGAGTTTAAAAATAAACTCATAGAAGAATACCTCGAATCTAAGGGAGTGTATCATTCGACGACACCCCCTTATCACGCACAGGCCAATCCTGTCGAGAGGGCCAATCGGACCCTTAAGACAATGGTGGCGTCGTATATCCAGGATAAGCACAGCGACTGGGACGACAAGCTGCCAGAGTTAGTCTTTGCACTAAACACAGCGGTGCAAAGTTCTACTGGATGGAGCCCGGCTATGCTGAACTATGGTCGCCAACCCGAGGCGCCTAGTACAGCTCGTCGAGAGCAAGACCGGCTTGCCCAGCAACAGTTTGAGAGTGCACGAGAACGCAAATCGTCAGTCGGCTGCCAGTAAGGCCCGGCAAGCCGAAATCTTCAACTCACGACGAAGGCCAGCGGAATTCGAGGTAGGAGATCTGGTGTGGAAACGCAACCGGATCCTCTCGTCCAGCGCACAAGGTATCTCGGCTAAGCTTGCTCCGAAATACACAGGGCCATATCTGATCATCAATAGGAAAGGTATGAATACGTATGTCATACAAGATGATCAAGGGGACCAAGAAGTATCTCACATCGAGCATCTGAAGAGATACGTCCCCGAAAATGATGCGGACTCAACTGATGAGGATCAACGTGAGCAACCCCAACCGCCGAAGGATCAACAGGTGAAGTGCGACCCGCCTGTAGCGAGCGAATGCTCCCCTGCGAGGGAGAATAATGCAAGCGAGTCCCCTGGCGAGGGAACTCGGTGTAATCCGCGCAAGACGTCGCGTACGTCTTTAGATAGGTCCCGCGTTACCAGACGACAGCGTGGTCGTCCTCAGAAAGCAACCGCGACCGTAAAGCGCCGATCACCCATAGAGCGGTATGCCAATGCAGATTCTGAACCAGTTCCCTCGAGACGAGGACGAGGGCGTCCACCAGGCTCACGACCGAAGCGGACTTAAAGCGCAAAAGAGGATATACAGCGCGGCGCGCGCACGAACGCGCGAGAATCGTGCGCGCCCAGCTGAGAGGAAAGAAGGAGTACTGAGAGAGAGTTCGCGCGCTCACGGCAATAACACGGGCTGGTGACCGGTGTATGGTTTTTTCCGTGAAAAAGTGAACAAAGACTGGTGCGTTTCGTGTGTGGGTGTGAGGTTTTTCACCCCACCAACCTCCACGTCGGCGTGCGAAGCAGCACGGCCCCGACAAAGGCAGAAAGAAGGAAGTCAAGAGTCGGCCGCTTTCCCAACCGTTGGAGTGAGAGAGAGAGATAAGCACGAGGACAAGCTATTTCTCCTTTGTCCAGTCGTTTCCCGCCGAGGCGCGATATTTAGACAAGCGGTAAGTGGTGCACCACGTTTAGACCCGCGTGTCCACTTAATATTTCGCGTCCCGATTTACCTTGTACGGTACAGGTGAGGAAGCGTTCCTCCTTTTCCCCCTCTCGTGACAATACCCGCACGGATAGACAGGTCGGTGGTTCGCGGGAGCCACTTCACGAGAGAAGGCGCGCGTGACGTAGGAAGCTTCTACGTCAGAGATACATACGTCGCACGGTGTGACGTATGCCATTAGGTTAAGCAGCCGATCATATCCGGATCGGTTGCTCGTAATCTACAGTTAAATTGATTTTAACTAACTGTTTTCGCGCTGACCTCGGGGGTAGTCATCGGTACGGCTCCCCGTAAATTGTTAACTTTAATTTATTGTTTATTTATTAATATTTACTTGTTAATTTAATAAATTGACTCGGCGAGACAATCTTTCTCGCCGATTAACGAATAATATCGATTCTTTATAGTGTTTTACCGGTTACCGTCCTATCCTACGAATACCGCCCTCTCCGGTGTTTATCCTATTTGGCAATTTTGGGCATAGGGCCCAACACGCGGTATCTAAGTCAAACGAGGTGTTTGACGTTGTTAACGGCATTGCACGGGAATCAAAGGGATTCCCGGCCGCATCGTGGGACTGCACACTTAAGGGGTCAAGCCTGGGTTAACTGCTCAAAAAATCGATTTTTTTTTTTTATTAACTTTTTTTAAAGTATTTCTTACATAAAACATTATCCCAAAATTTGAAAAAAAACAAAAAATTTTTTCGCAAGTTATAATTGAAATAAAGTAAGCATCAATAGACATTATTTCTCTAAAATTATTTTTGCAAAAAAAGACATTTTATTTCAATTTAACTAAAATAATATTTGCGAGGTTTTCGACGTTTACATACAAGTATATTAAACGAAGCAACTATCAAGCGTAGAGTTTGGTAAAGTAGAAATCTACTTTACCATACGATTCAAATTTAATAGTTAATAAATAAATGATTCCTTTTACTCTAATATACTGCACAAATACGTACAGTTCTATTTGAAGTAAATATTGTCTGCATTGATAAAGTATTTACATTATTTTAGTAAATACTCAGTGGATTTTAAATTAAAAGTATATTTTTAACTTTAAATTTTATTAGTTTTAAGAAATTAATTATAAGTTTATACAAAAAAAGAGCAGTAAAAAAAATGCCAGACTCAAGTAATAGAATACCTGGTACATCTGCTCATAAAAAAATTATCAACATCAGTAAGAACCAACTACGATGCACTTCCATCAACATTGATCCAGATCAAGTAAAAAGTTAAAAACTGATACCATTGAAGAAAGTAGCACAGAAAATAGAATTATTGATATATCACTACTTTTCCCAACATTAGAAGAATTTTTAGTTTGTCAGAATTGTCATGGTACAGTTAAATTTTCTGAAGTTGATGTGAGAGGTTTGGGAAGTAAAATAACAATAACATGTACAAACTGTTTTAAGGTATTTGTTATTGATTCGAGTAGAAAAGTTGGAAAAAAAGTAACGCTTATGAAATAAATAGACGTTAGTGTACACAATGAGAACTCTTGGTTATGGGCATGCTGGTTTAGTTACTTTTTGTGGAAATATGGATTTGCTGAGTCCAGTTTCTCACAGTAATTATGACATTATTAATACAGAGATAACAAATGTTTGTAAAGAAGTTGATAAACAGTCTATGAAAGCAACTGTCGAGCAAGTATATGATTCAACAAGTCAGAATTGCCATATAAGTCTATCAGGTGATGGTTCTTGAAGGAAGCGAGGATTCAATTCTCTTCAAGGTGTTGATACTGCATGAGAATGAAAAAGTAATTGACGTTCCTCCAAAGCAATCTTTCTGCAGAGCATGTGAATTGCGACCAGAAGAAGAAACAAAAGAATATAGAGAGTGGTACTTTACGGCATGAAATATACTAATTATATTGGAGGTTTGAAACACTTTCACAAATAAGTACACATAAAATAACTTCAACCACATAATATCGCACTAAGCACAAATACACTGAGCATAACAAAACACTTGTTTATAATTTTATCTGTATTCTGCAAATATTGTATATCTAAGTGTTGACACATTGGTTATGCTGAAATGGAGAAACAAAGAATCAATTTCTTGACATAAACAAAATATAAATTTAAGGTTATGCAAATACTTATCTGATATAATTTGTTCATGCAGTTTTATAATTGTTTTTTTTACTTATTTTATTTAGATATTATATAATATAATATATATAATATATAATTCTACTTGGTATTATAATAGCTTAAAACTGAACTACAAACGTGTGGCTGGTGCATACTTCCATTAGCAGCTGTAACACTATATATGCCTCTCTCTTTCTCTATCACGTGACAAGGCTATCCGAAAAATCAATAATCTTATGGAAGACTTGTCATGTGAGAGAGAGAGAGAAAGAGATATTGTACACAACTGTCAAACAGTATTTGTTTTTACTGCATTCTTTACATATTTTTAATTAAATTTAATGCTTATAATAAAAATTATAATCATATAATATAGTATATGATTTTTTATCAAAATATTTTTTAAAATCCATATAATCATGCATTAATATTCAATAATAGCAAAGTATTCTTGTAGTTTCAAAAAATTTTATTCCTCTTTTTATAAAGAAACTGATATTTGAAGTTGATTTTCTGTTATTTTAGATAATACATGTATATTAAAAAAATATACTGAGTATTATATTAATAAAACCAGAAAAAAGGCATTATAAACCTATTAAATATATATATTATTAAGATTATATATATATATAAATTGTATAATACCTGAAGAATACTGTATTAGAATTATAAAATAAGTAAAACTTTAAATCTAATAAGTGAAACTTTAAATGCATTTATCTCATTAATGGTTTTTTAATGATTTTAGCTTACTTGCCGCAGGATATTTCAGAGCCAGGTTGATGAATCACTTTGAAATTTTGGGGAAACTTTTAAAATATATATTTCTACAGACTTATGTTGCCCAATTTTCAAAAAGATAAGTTTTAGGTGAATGTTATGTACGTATACGTACATAACATTCACTATTTTTCTTATTATTATCAACTTTTATATTTAATACATTGTTATTAATTTTTTTTTTCAGAAAAAGAAAAACATAAGTCTGTTAACATATGTTCCATGAACATTTTAAGACTTATTAGACATCAAAAGATGCATTCAGTGCTTCAATATCCTGCGGCAACTGCAAAAATTGATCAATTTTTTAATATCATTATAAGTTTAATAACCAGGATTAAAAATACATAATAAACATTTTTTATATTGATAAATATAAAGTATAATATATATATATTATGTAAAAGAAAATAAATTTGTAAGAAGAATTAAAAAAAAAAATTTATTCTAATAATAATTGTTTATTTATTTAAAACATTTAACCCAGGCTTGACCCCTTAAGGTTGGTAAGTTGGGACAAATTGGGCCTAACCGTGGGCCTTACATATCCCCAGTACCTACCCCGTTACAATATATATACATACATTTAAATTTTAATATCATTAATATAACCATCTCGACTATTGACATCTCTAAATGTGTTATGCACTTAAAACGTGAGTGCTTAATTTTTATATAAAAACCTATAATTTGTTTATTTGGTATTTTCCTATATTTAAAAAAAAGTAATAAAAACGTTTCTGTGCATAAAAACTGTCGTAACTTCCTTAAAAATGATGCTAGGATAAATTTATAAAAAGCATTCGAAAGCTCTTAAAAAATGCTTTAATTTACATTGTATAACATTTAAAAATACACTTTTTCCTGAAAAATGCAGGCATTTATAAAGAGACTTGTTTTTTTAGTTTTTCAGTTTTAAACTTTGGTTTTTTGCGCAAGTAAGAAATTAAAAATTAAATTTTTGCACCAAGTCATTTTAAAGCTTTTTAAATTACCTTTCGAACGGTATGTAACAGATTTTTGTAGCATTAATTGCACCAAAGTTATAAAGCTTTGAAGTTGGGTCAATTTTTATTTAGGTGAACCCAAACTTTTAGCGGTAGTGTAGTTGAAATTTTCGATTATTCGTGAGAATCAATTTGGGCAAATAAAATCAATTTTAAAAATTATTTACTATTTTTATCTTCTACTGAAGTCATTGTTATTGGATATTCATACAAAAAAAAAAATTAATAGAAATAGCTAAATCCATCAATTTACTTCATTGTAAACTAATTATACAAAAATTTTCAAGGAAAAGGGTCAAGTTGATAAATAAGTTGATAAACCACTGATAAATCCAATGAAGCTCGATTATTTACGAGAAAAATTTTGTAAATGATTAATGAAATTTTCAAAGTTTAATAATTATATAATCTACGTTTATATATTTTAAAAAAATACATCTCATGCAGTCACTATTTAATGGCATATATTTCGATATATTGACGGGTAATAAGTAAAATATAATTAATTATGTAAGGCTCAAATGCAAAATCTATGTATGCATTAACAAATGTATTCGTTTTCTATAAATAAAGCTATAGCCTGAAGAGGATGACGAAAAATCATCAAAACGTCGCCATCTAATTAAAAGTTTGATTTATTTACCAAGATCGACCAAGATTTCCTCGAAAAAAATACTACGTGGATGTTTAAGAAAAAAAATAGATATATATATATATATATGTATATATACACATATACCTAATCAATATTGTTGAGCACTGGTAAAGATGAGTTGGAATATTCTTATAGCTCATGGAAACGATGAATGGGAGTTCCGTACGTTTATTCCAATGTTGTGGAGAAAAGTAAAAAATTAAAATTACTAGAAAAAGTGATTTAAAATAATAAATAAATTATCTTGTCGTTTCATTTTGACGATGTCTACCTGGGCTTAATGGAAAATTTACATTCAGCGTCAATGGAATAGTTTTTGACTATCTGTTTATTTTTTTAACGGTAAATTTATGTATAATTTTAATTCTTTGAAACAGATATAACGTTATAAAATAATGACCTTTTACATCAACTATATTTCTTAAACTTTATTAGAGAGTATCATCATTTTTCAGGTTTTTCGTTATGCAATACTAATATAATTATCGAATTATTATAAATAAATCACTGTAATTTAACATTTTTATTACTTTAATAAATAACATTTGTCATTGGAATTTAGTAAACTTCAATCTTACCTAATAATATGTGAATTTGCTAATTGAGTTGATATGGCCAGAGGTAAACCAAAACCAACAAAATATAGTTAATTATATTCAATGAACGTAAGTCGTCTATGTAATTCCCAACCCATATTAAACCACTTATATTCAAATGAATAAAGAGCATAAAGAAGGCACATATGAATGAGTGCAAAAATATATCACCAATAGGTGGCAATGGTACTTTTGATACTAAAACTCCTTGTCCTAGAAATAAGGCTTGAATGAAATTGAAATGAAGTTATAACATTAATCCTTCATTAATATTATAAGGTCAAAGTGTGTATAACCTATGAGGGGTTATCTGGGTATTTGGGTTAATGGATAGTTGGGTTATTGGTTTTTATGCATTATTAATTCAATTAACATGTTCTCCTGTGAATATAAGTTTATTAAAATATTATTTAACCTCAGAAGACCAATAAATTAATATATATCTACCTATATTATAAAAAAAATTAGGTACAATCAAAATACACCCGAGTGAGCGATAGCAAGCGAGGTATCTGGTGCTAGTATATAATTACTGTACAAACTTTAGTCGAATTTTTTAATGATCTTATTTAACAAACTGCTGAAGTTGTAAATTGGCCATTCGTTCGACTGATTGTTAATATCTAGGTCATTTACGAAATTCTACTTTCGTATTCTTTAAGTTGCATTACGACTTGTTGTCGATTTAATAATTGCTAAATTAAAAATTATACGTTTTATGACGTAACATTACAACTCATCTGTACTCAGTTGTAACTTTGACTCCACTGTGATACGGAGTAGAAACTTTAGCTTAGTGCAAGAGCCCTGAAGATGACCGCAATAAGGAGTTAATCGGTCGAAACGTTGGCAATAAAATAAAATTAGCTTGAAGAGACCATTTCTTTTTATTTCTTCACCATACAAAAACCAGCATAAACAATTTACAAAACAAATCTTTACCATACTCTAGGATATGATTTCTACTATAGAAGTGTATAGAAATCCGGAGTTACAGATGCCAATGCCCCTTTTTACGGAATTTATTAGCAAATAAGAAAAAATTCAAAAATAAAATGTTTAGATTTGGCCGTGTATAACTCTTAAACAAATAGAGATATGCTCTTTAAATTATGTCCACATAATAGCTGAGGTAAAGTAGATTTAATTAAAAGAATAATAAAAAGATAGTTTCGCCGAAAAATCATTACATTTAACCCATTACGGCCCAAACGGATACAAATTTTTTTCGTATTTCTTACTTATTATTTATGACATAAATCATACCCTATCATAATGCCGATTTTTTCTACGTAGTTTTGGATACCTTCAAAATAGGCCTATCAAATTAAGAAAAAAGTTTTTTCTTTACTTTATATTATATTTTTTTTTATTTTAACGTCGCTCTTTTCATGCCCCGAATCGGTGCTAATCAGCGATGGAGGCCACATGGTCTCTTTGTAAAGAAAGCACTTGTTGAAAATACATTCCCCAGTGGTGCTTGTATCAATCAGCCGGGGCCGGGAATCGAACCTGGGACCTCCTGATTACGAGCCTGACGTCCTAACCGACCGAGCCACCGGAGGCCTCTAGAAAAAAAATATAAGTAATTTTTTAATGTAAAAAATGCAAAAAAAATTATTATTTGCTTTTTGTATTTAATTTTTTTTAGAACAAAAAATTCTTTTTCATTCTTCCGTTTGTGAACGAAAGTTTCCTTGCTAGCTATACTTAATGCTATATTTCTTGTTTTTCATTATAAGCTAGTCAAAAAATTTGGTTTCAATAAATCAATTTTATTGATTCATTTTTATTATAGACTTTTCTAAAGTATTTATAGAATTTAAGGCAAAACTATCTTTTTATTCTTCTTTTTTGCGTAACTTTTGACCAAATTAAGATATTTGAGCTTCCATTTTTTAAATCAAATTTACTCGATCTCAGCTTTGTTTTGGACTTATGTTTAACCTTTAGACTACCGGGATTTGAATGAGCATGTCGCTCTCAGAAAACTGGTATATAAGGTATCTTATATCAACGATTGATCATGCACAAAGTGTCGATCAGGGGGTGCGTCAAAATATCGATTTTCCGGCAGTCTAAAGGTTAAGAGTATATCTTCATTTGTTTAAGAGTTATACACAGCCAAATTTAAACATTTTATTTGTGGAATTTTTTCGAATTTGCTTATAAATTCTGTAAGAAGGGGCATTGGCATTTGTAATTCCGTCTTTCTTCATATTTTTATAGTCGAAATCATATCCCAGAGTTTGGTAATGATCCGGTTTCCGAAGGCCTGATGCTCTCCTTCTAAGATAAAGACTTTTTACAGTTAAACTTACATTTCAACAGTATAATTAATATTCTTCTTTATAACGTACAAAAAACATTTTTTTTTCTCTATTTTGAGAGTTTTGTGCATTTAACTTGCCACATGTTACAAAAGTAAAAAATTCCAAAGTTATAATGCAAATCTATCAAATAATTTGTTTATATAATTTCGTAGAAAAACGTTTTAGCATCATTTTAAAAAGTGCTATTGTTCCAAACCTATTTAACCAATTTGGTCCAAAATTTGGTCCATTTTGGTCTGACAAGGAACGTTTACTTCTCTACTCATATAGAAAATACCATAAAAATTTCTGCAAAATCGGTTCAAAATTGGCTGAGTTATACGATTAACTTGATTACGTAGAAACATACACACATATATGTATTTTCAAAAACGTTTGAAATGGCTTCTTTTTATGTATAAATAAACAATTACTTATGTTATTACGCTTCGCGAAAATATAAGATACTCTAGTGCATAAATCGTGTCTAAAAATTAAACTGAAATTAAATAGATTTTTTGTAATAGTGTTGAATTTTAAACTTTGAATTTTAAAAATTGCATTTACGCCTCCAATAACAAAAACTAATATGCGTGACACGTAATTTAAATATGTCAATTATAACGGTAAGCGAGTTGCCGATCAAGTGAGCAACGCGAAAGAGTATATACAGTGCTGCGCGCTCACGGACGCGAGAGAGCCGTGCGCACCCAGCTGTTAATATAGAGATAGCGCGCGCTCGGTGTTATTCGTGAGGCCAATACCTCGTGTATTTTATCGGGCTTACGAAGGAAGTGTCGGTGTCGGTGTCTGTGTCTCGGTGTGGGTGCTGAGAGGTTCCCCCACACAACGCAACACTGCCGAACCAAGCTGTACACTTCCACCTTTTTCTATCCGCCCACGGGAAGGACGGAGAACCAAGGGGGCAAACACCATGAGAGTGACAGAGAGAAGGATAGAGACGAGGAGTCTACCGCGCGGTCTTTCCCGTCTGTTTAACGTTGTTCAAGCGGTGATTCGAGTACATAGCGGTAAGTGGTGCACCACATTTGAACCCGCGTCTTTCGTCTGTATTTTCCCTGATATTTCTGGGAGTAACTTTGCGAGCGATGGCGAGCGTGACGTCGCTGACAGTACGAGTGTACAGCACGATGAACGCAGAACACGGGACGCGGGGGGATCGCCTGTCGCGTGTCAAGGCGGCTATCTTCTCAGGTGCGCGCGAAGTTGATTTCGCCCGTGTAGCCACGACGAACCGAGCCGAGCCGAATCTCGCCGGCCCGAGCCGATGCGAACCTTACGATACTGTTCCCTCGTGTTGCTCGAATTCGTCAAACGGTCAGGTAAACAATACCTTACCGTTACATATTATAATAATATTTTGTCAGGAATTGTCAAGAATGTAGTACTCTTGATCCCATGTATAACCATATTTACTATTACTTAAATTCAATCACATTTTCATAATATGAAATCCACTGAATGACTATCGCCTTTTTTTTTAAAAGTATTTATTGTTAAAGTTTTAAATAACTTATTATATCAATAAACTTAATATTTTTAACAATCTGCATAATTTTCTCAATGGTGATAAAATATCAATTTACTTAAGTTTTTATTGCAGTTCTACTAATTATTCGTCCACTCTGTAATTTACAGGGTTAAAAAAGTATATTTAAAGCAAGTTGTATGATTTTTTCTGACATAGTAGCTTGGACCGAAGCCACTTTTTTACAATGTTAATGATTTCTTTATAATGCTGAATATTTCTTGTATCCTCAATGATCTTGGACAATTTTGTTCTTGAACTTCATGTAATTTACAGGAAAAAAGGTCTTTTGTGTTTTTTGCACTGAATTAGCCCATTTTGAGTTATATAAAAGGTTAAAAGTTAAAAAAAATCAAGAAAATGTCAATTTAACCATTTTTTACCTTAAATATCTCTAAAACTGCTAATATTTTGCTTCTAAAAATTTAGACCATCATCCAAAACATGTAATTGAAGGTATTGACAAAGTTACAGAAAAAAAAATTTTTTTGTCTCTCGATTTGACAGAGAATTTTATCGCCTATATATATTGTGACATCCTAATTTTGATATATAAAAATTCGAACGTTTATTTCAGCTAAATAGCATAAAAATAAAACTACATAAGCTAACACTATCAATTATTTAATGTAGACATATAAAAGTATCTCATATAAGGGAATGAGATAGCTCTGTGGTAGAGTATCTGACTGCCACGCGCTACGACAGGGTTTGATTCACGACTAGGGCAGTTTTTGTTTTCTTTACATTTAATGTTTAAACCATTAGTTTAAACATTAAAAAGTGGAAAATTGTAAAATTTATAATTGTATTATTTTTTTTCACATATTTGCCAGTTTTGGTTAAAATATCAATGCGATACGACCAAAACTGACAAAGATGTTAATAGTTATTATATCAAACAATTGTTATTAAGTATTAAAATTTATTTATATATTTTAAATATAATTAGACTAAAATATAAAATCTGAAATTATTATTTATTACAATTTATAATAAAAATTGGCATTAAACCAATTTTCAAAGAAATTATAAGTTTTACAACAAATTAGGACTTGCGTAAATAAACTTATGTATAAATTATATATTTTGTAAAACTGTATACCGTAATTATTATAATTAAATAATATAATAATTGATACACTTATAATATAAAATAAAGTATATTGAGGTACAGCGATTAACGACATCACAGACCACCACCACATATACATCGACGTATGTACATGAGACGTCCGATGGTGAGGGAATCAACTTCTCAGCAAAACCAAGCCGAGCCCACCGAACTGGAAAATTTCCCCCACTACTGCCAAGCCTGGATAAAACCAACGGCTCTCACTGCCTCAGGAGCATTTCGTCAAGAACGACGAGCCTTTCTTGCGGCCTCTGCGCACTAGCAGAGTCCCGCGAGACTATGTATATCATTCTATTTCTTAGCTCTGAGAGCGAGCAAATGTAAGAGAGTCTTTCCCTAATAATAATAATAATAATAATAATAATAATAATAAAATGATAAACTATTATAAACTCACTAAAAGTATTTAATTAAATTTGTTTTTTATAGTGAAAGTATGAATAACTAATCTTGGTTTAGGTTTGTGACTTATTAAGTCTATACCATCGCAATACCATTCATAAGGTGACGCGTGATGAGAGAATTTGGTTTCTCTTTGACCTACGTCACTGAATGGAAATTCGGATTTTTAGACTTCGATTTTTAACACTCTTCAATTCATGCTGTGACGCGTAATAAGAGAATTTGTTTTCTCTTTGACCTACGTCACTGAATTGACACGGGGTTGAAAATCATAAGTAACACCTATTAAATATTTGAATGATGAAATACTCATTCATCAGTCTGTTGTTGGATGGGAATCTTTCTCTACCCTACACTGACAATTTCACTTTTATTTTTATTATGTGGACAAACAGGACCGTTACAATATAGACACACACACACACACATACTCACACCAAAAAACGTTACTTCAAAAGTATTCGAAAAAGTATTCGATCGAATTCTTTTTATAATGCCGAGTATTCCATGAAAGTATTCGAACGATTACTTTTTCGTATCGCGAATATTCTGTGGAAGTATTCAATCGAATACTTTATCAAATACCAAGTAACATTTTTTAATATAATTAAATTTTATATAATTGTAACTTTCATTTTTAAGAAGACGCTGCACTGACACACGAACCGACGTTTGCAGGTTCAAACTTTACAAAACCAATAATCATTTTTTTGACGTTGTATGAGTTATTCCCCTTAGGTTTCGGTAAAACCTAGCGGGGACAATTCATAAAATTTTAAAAGGATCTTATGAAACACTATTTTTTCCACTATAAATATATGAAGAAACCCCGGACTACAAATTCTAACGCTTTATTTTACGATATATATAAGCAAAAAACGAATATTTTCGCCAAAAATACTTTTGGTTTTGCTTGTAACTCTGGAACGAATAAAGGTACACATTCAAACTTAAGTTAAAAAGAAACTGAAATCAAGTAGATATATTTTGAAAAAAGAAGCTTAAATATCTTAATTTGATCAAAAACGAAACCTTAACGAACATTTAGCATTAAAATTTAATATTTTTTTAGGCCTAACTTTCGTCTAATTCTTATTTCTTCCATAACGTTTCATCAAATTAAGATATTTGAGCTTCTTTTTTCAAAATATATATACTTGATCTTAGTTTTCTTTTGAACCTAAGTTTGAATGAACACCTTTACACGTTTCAGAGTTACAAGCAAAATCTAAAGTATTTTTGACGAAAATATTCGTTTTTTGCTTATATCTATCGTAAAATAGAGCGTTAAAGTTTGTAGCCACGGGTTTTTTTTCATATATTTATAATAGAAAAAATATCCGAGTGTTTCATAAGGTCCATTTCACGCAGATGTGACACCATCCTAGTAAGAGGATTTTTAATTTAATTAAAAATTTTACGAGTTGTCCCTGCTACCATGGTTTTACCATAGGTTATATATGTATATATATATATATATGTATATATGTGTGTGTAAATATATATTGTGACAAGATATTTCATACCTGTCATAAAAAAAGCGAGCGAGTCCCAATATAAGCTATCCTACCTGCCCTCACATCTCCAAACCTACCTAACCTAACCGTAAGCTCCCCAAATTCCCAATTCTTCCCCTGGTTTCTCCAACGTAGCACAATGAGGTAGCATATCAGGAGAGGCTAAACGGCTTCCAGGAGGCATCGCTTTAGGACCAGTGAAGCAGCCTACGATGGCCCAGGGTGACAGGCTGAGCAGCTCAAGCAGCAACAACTCCAAGCAAGGACTCCAGGAAGCTGTCACATATTAAATAGTCAATAATAATCCCAATTAGTAGGAGACAAGGAAGCATGTAGTTGCACACAGTAACTGACAGCTACATCAGAACATTACCATAACCCTCAATTAATAACTAATATTAAATACAGAGCACTCCCTCGAGAACTAGATATTTACCCAGAAAGCAACCAGAAATCCCCGCAGCAACGCAGCCTTCAAGAAAAGCAGCAGCATGGTCCGACGCACACCAGCTGAGCGGCCACCGTGAGAGCGAGTGAGACAGAGAGTCGAGTATCGGCCGTCCCGTCTGCACCTGTAACGAAGTGGACTTATTAGCCTATGTTTATTCTTGCGGACTTATTAACCTATTATTAATCCATAAGTTAACACCAAAGGAATGATCGTAAGGGCTTACCTGGTAGACAGCATCACCAGCAACACCGTCCTCTCCGTGGGAAGCAGCGGCTCAAGCAACATCGTCCGCCTCGTGTAAACATGGTCGCGAGCACTCACTACACGGCGCGCGCGAGACGACGGCGGCCGACGGGCGACTGGACGGGAGAAGCTGCGCGTGCACGTCGGGCCCGAGCAACGAAGCAGCGAACGAGCCCGAGCATCGGCCGACTGGTATATATCTATCTTCCTCACCGATCTTTAATCGTGTGTGTGTGCGTGAGAGAGCAGCAGACTGCAGCAGCAACCTCAGGAGACGATCTCTACGATACGAAGGTGGGTGTACGCCTTGCAGCAGGTACATCCGTAAGCTCCCCCGCTCGTAAGTGTGCTTTCCCATTACTCCCCTCCCCACCCCTCGTGCAGCAAGTAGCAGCAGCTCGCACGCAGCCGAGCATAATTATATAAATTCGCCGTGCTTGTACGCGGCTGGCGCCCAAAACGTATTTTATTGTTATAATAAATCAATATTATTTTATTTAATTAAATTGTTTATTTCGCCTTTGACGCCACGCCCTAATCCCCAGCGTGACCGTTACAATAGATACTAGGGGAGCTTCGCCCCCTTGCGCGCTTCGCGCGCCAACCCCCTATTTTTGAAGGTTTTTCATAATTAATTTATTTAAAATAATGTTTTAAATTGTATTATTTTTCACTACCATGGACATCTTAGAAATTAAACAGATTCACACAACACCTTGGAGGTACTGTTATAGTTCATTGGGTTCTCCACCAAAATTTTAATTTTTTTTTTATATACGATTATAATTTATAAATAAAAGTTTTTACCAAAATTTAGGGTAATGAAATCAGAATAAAAATAATAAAAAAGAATAGAGACATATTAAATGTTAACTGTAAATTTTAAACTATGTGAATTCTTATAAAGCTTAAATTTATATTTTTAATGAAAAATTAAATTATCAAAAATAGTAAAGTGCATATACTTACTAAATTATAGTATTTAGTAACTACTTATTAAAATTTTGGATTATTTTAAACGGATCTAACAGAACTTCACCTTCTAAAATTAATTTATTTAATGACGAAGGATCATCGCCAAAAGTTCTATGTCATTAATATTTTGTACTTTTAGAGTAATAAAACTTTCTCTTAAAATAAATAAATTTTTGTATTAATTTTAAAGAACTATTTATAACATTTTAGCGGCATATAAATAAAAACCTGTTTCGTCCATTTCTCCCGTAATTCGTAATTTGCACCCTCTTTCAAAATTTTGCGTTTTAATCTACAATTATATCCAATTTATTTTTCCTTTTATTTACAGAGCTTATATATTTATTTTGATTATTATAAACAACTTCATTCCTTACTACAATATCTGCGTTCAGCTCTGAGGAAACTGCTGCTAATTTACGGGTTTTTGTATGCATTGGATCAACATATGCATACTTTGCCAGACCGTAATTTTGAATGACTGGTGGAGGTTTGTACGTTTCATCCATTAAACGTCTTGCTTCCTCCTTTTTACCAAGTCGCTGCAGCTGTCTGAAATTATCGAAATGGTGTCTTTCGATTTTTGTTCTGTAGCTAGGGTGCAGGTTCCGATGCGGTCTATCCAGCTGTTCGGATTGAGGTATTGTTGGTTTAACCTGATCTAGCATGCCTCTTAGCTTAGTGAGGTATGTGGAAATATCCTCATTCGGGCCTTGTATCCTATTTTCAATAGCTTGTCTAAGCTGACTCTGCGTTTCCTCTGTTCCATATTGTAGTCTTAGTGCATCTACAAAGTCTAGGTAATCCTTCCAGCTGCTTTTCTCACGCCTGAACCATTCCCATGCTTCGTCATCTAAGACTGATGGCAATGCTTTAAATATATCCTGAGTCGAGAGACCATAACTTTCTCTACATTCCTCAAGATTTGATAAGAATGTCTCCGGATCATTCTTTTTCGCTCCTTTGAATTGGATATGGTGGCGTGAGAATATCTGTGCTGTCCTTTTCTTTCTTATAAAGGTAGCATCTTCTAAGCATGTTTCATACGAACGGCTATACCTGAATGCCAAATTTGGGATTGAGTACGTTTCGTTGTTCTCCTGATGCACTGGCGAACTGCTATTCTGTCTATTTTGCTGCTGGTTACTTTGCTGAGTGCTGTGTATTTCGATTAGTTTGCTGTATAACTGCTGCATTTGCTGTAGTTGCTGCTCCAATCGTCTGCATTGTTCATCATATTTATTTTCGGGCTCTTTCTCATTACTTTGTGTTTTCTCTTTTGGGACGTTGGGTTCCGGAATTCCATCGTCTTCCCAATGGACACTCGGTACATTCCTATGTACATTGCTCAATTGTGTGCTGCTTCTCGGGTTATGTCTGTTTTGGTGTGCCTGGCTGACTCTTATCTCCTGGGTCGCTATTTCGGGTTCCGCATTCCTTTGCGGTGGCGTATTCGCTCGGCTGACTGGTCTTGGTACGAGTGAAGTAGGGGAAAAGGGGCTTGTGCTTATTGAACGAAAAGCTGAAGGTTGGATTGATTGGGTAGATCTAGGTTGGGTATCTGTATAAATACTGGTACTGTATGTGGTAAGTGTAGCTGTATATTGGATAAATGGGTTATCTATGAGGTTTGGGTTGGTGGGAGATGAAGGGGCTAATGTATGGATGGGATAATACGAAGTCGAATTTATGCTTAACTGTGTCGTTGTTAAGCTTGGTATTGTGTGCGTTAATTCCATCATCAAATTATTGCATTCTGGTGACGGTGGACTCAATCTATATGCTGTAGATTGTGCTTAAAGACGATTAGCTGCGCTGCTTATCCTTAAATTTTGATTATTTAACCACTACATGTCTTCCATCGCGTTGCTGTTTTCCCTTACAGCCGATTGCATTTTCGATCCGCATTCCATTTCCGGCAATGACAACAAATTCTCATTACTTATGGAGATTGGATCTCGGTATTGTCCTCTTGATTGTCCCGTTGGCAGTTAAATATAAAGCATTCGTCTTGCTTTACTACTTCTTGCCAGAGCTGTATCTATAGCGATATTGGGGATATTTTCTCGTTCTGACTGTGTTAGGGACAAATCTGTTTCAATGGTCGGGTTAGCCTCGTCTACTGCTGCATTCCATGCAGCAGACGATGGTCCGAAATTACGTCTAATTTTGTACCTAGCTAACCTATCTCTAATAATTTTGCTATCCGCGTCTATGTTTATTCCGATTTTACTCGCGTATACCGAAATTCTACCGTCACGGGTATTATTTATGCTGCGTCTTATTACACCGGCACCTAGTGCTGGTTGTAACACCGATAAGTCTTCTCCCAAAATTAAATCAAGATCATCACCGTTGTGAGACATTTTGATTAATTTACTGTAGCTTATTTATATTAATAATTAAATAAATATTATTATTAATAGCTCTTTTTAGCTCGATTCCAGTGAAATTTCTTAGCTCTTGTTCATTTAATATCTAATGTGAATTAAACACACCAAGCAAAAGTAAAAGAAAAATTACCAATGAAAAGAAAAAAAAACAATTTTCAAGTTAAGCTAATTACATTAGACTTTTCACTAAGCAATCCACAAACAACAAAAAAAAAATAAACAAGCTTGCTTTATTATAAGCTGGGCAGTATAGAAAATAAAATATAGCGGGGAAAATATTTATATATATATATATATATATTGGTTATTAATTATTATTGTATGATTATACGCAGCGTTATTATTTTGGGAAATAATATATACAGCCTTATGTACACACCAAAATATTCATTAAATATTTAATGTTATTAATATTAAAATCAACAAATATTGGGGTATATGTGCAAGGGACGTGCAAATTGTGCTTATATAAATAAAATATTAACTGGGTTAGGCAGGCAGCAAAACAACAAAACATATAAAATTTTATGCAGTATCAATTATATAAACTAACTATTATTATCGGGAAGCAACTAGGGAGAAATTAAATTTTCATTGCAATGGGTATTTAGGATAGACAAATTTTAATTATTATTATATATTATGTTCACGATAAATAAATAAAGCAAAATGTATATGTTAATTCAATTAGCGTTAATTGTATATAAGCAAAAACACAATCTACCCATACGTGATAGAAAAGGAAACATTAAATAGCATTCATTTGTAGTATATATAACCAAAAGAAATTAATATGCTTAAAATATTATAAATTATGCTTAAAGCAGCTTAAGTTATTACTATAACTATAAAATGCAAATTGGTTATCAAATTTATATGTACTACAATTTAAACAAAAAAAAATATTCTCTTATAGAAGCATACAACAAAAAAAAACAATTATTATCAATACTTGGCTATATAGCTGTATAAGTTAGAAGGAGAGGGAAAATGAATTATTTTTTTATATATTATTTTAACCAGGGTACCCAAAAAAACAACTATACATAACCAATTACATAAAGCAGTGCAAATAAATTATGATAACAAAATTATAATTTCCGTTCACGTGCTCAATTATTACTTGCTGAAAATGGCCGTCAAAATGGCCGACCGGCTTCTTCCGGTATGTGTGCGAGCTTTGTTGAAGGAAGGGAATGGCAATATGGCCGCCTTTTTGCGTCGCGCCTCGACGCTTACAATAACTACACTGCCAGTCACTTACTTTTACCCCCCCTGGAGCAAAATAGGATAAAGTTTAAAGTTTTGTATCTTTGAAAGAGATCATCGTACAAAAACCTGTCGGAGACCATTTGAAAGCTTATTTTAATACCTTTCGATTGGCCTAAGTCACTTATAAAAAATACTATTTTTTGAAACTATTAAATGGCAATAAACTAGTTTCAAAAAAAAAATTTTTGGACACCTTTTTGAATTCAATGCAGTTTTCAAAAGATTGACGAAACCAAAAAGTTATCCAGATAGATTTTTAGCTTTTTTCAACAGCTTTCGACTGGTTTTTTTTTCATTTTTGTAACTTTATTTTAAACAAAGTTACGGTAGTTTTTGCTCGAAAATAGCCTTTTTTTTAAAATGTAAATATATTAAAAACTTTTATAGATACAAAAAAATGATAAAGAGAAAAAATGTCACTTTTATATCGTAGAATACGAAAATGTTTTAAGTAAGAGCAAACAAAAAAATTTTTTATTAACTGTATATTTTACCTCTGCAGGTTGATTTTTTTCAAAGATGATTGTACTTAAAAAAAATACAGGTAATAAAAAATTTTTTTGTTTGCACTTACTTAAAACATTTTCGTATTCTACGATATAAAAGTGACATTTTTTCTCTTTATCATTTTTTTGTATCTATAAAAGTTTTTAATATATTTACATTTTAAAAAAAAGGCTATTTTCGAGCAAAAACTACCGTAACATTGTTTAAAATAAAGTTACAAAAATGAAAAAAAAACCAGTCGAAAGCTGTTGAAAAAAGCTAAAAATCTATCTGGATAACTTTTTGGTTTCGTCAATCTTTTGAAAACTGCATTGAATTCAAAAAGGTGTCCAAAAATTTTTTTTTTGAAACTAGTTTATTGCCATTTAATAGTTTCAAAAAATAGTATTTTTTATAAGTGACTTAGGTAAATCGAAAGGTATTAAAATAAGCTTTCAAATGGTCTCCGACTGGTTTTTGTACGATGATCTCTTTCAAAGATACAAAACTTTAAACTTTATCCTATTTTGCTCCAGGGGGGGTAAAAGTAAGTGACTGGCACTGTATATTCGCTTGCTTTTTAGTATGCACAAAAAAAACTACTATTGGTGTACGCCACTTTAATGCTGTACTTCAATTTTTCGCTAAACTATTAATTTATTTCGCTTTAACAAAAAGATCCCTTAAAAACAACCACGTTGGGCGCCAATGTAACGCTGCATTGGGGATTAGGGTGCAGGTTGATAAGGGTCAGCCATTTGTGAGTACTAAAATAAATATTTATTAATAAAGATCTAATAATTAATGGGTAGGCGCCAGCCGCGTTCTTACGCGACGTACTCACGATAAGACGCGGATTATCCTAGCCGAACAATATTTAAACCGGCTGCACTCTCGCCGGCCCTATACGTGGCCGGGTTTAGGTTACACCGGGTAAGCTGTATGGAGGGAAGGGGAAGGACGGGAAGGAACGGGATGCTCGCACGCACTTTATACGGTACACGGCGATACCGTTAGCAGAGAGAGGTAATTTCACCCACCTTTACAGGAATCCGGGACACTTGATCGCAGTGTTGCCAGATAGAGGTATTTTTTCTTTGTTTCACTCACACAGTACGACCCCATTTACATTAGATAATAGAGGACAGAAAAACCCTAAATGGTAACCCTGCTTGGTCGGGAAGCTGCTACTCTGTCTCTCTCTCTCTCTCTTTCTGTCCCGCTTGGCTCACTCGTACTCATAAAAACCCTTTCCCAAGCACGGCACACAAATATTGAGGTTAGGATGCTTTACACAAACAACGTGTACAGCAGACCTCTTAAATAAGCAAATCTACAACTAACAAGGGAAGTACATGACCTCCGGGAAAGGGATCTTATCGTAACTTTGGTATGTCTTTTATAATATAAAAATATGAAGAAAGCCAAGTTATCTCTTGCCAATGGCCACTTTTACGGAAGCTATTCGACATCCAATAATAATAGCAGTAAAAAATACTTCCAATTCGGTCGCTTATAACTCAAAAACAAATAAAGATAAACAATCGAACCAAAAACCGGAAGAAAGTTGAGTTCAAGTAGATATGGTTTAAAAAAAAAGAAGCTCAAATTGCTTAATTTAAAAATTGTTTTAAAAATTTCCTTCCCTACATTTTTAATGTAATTATCATTTTTTATTAATAAACTATCAATTTTATGCATTTAACTAAAATTTATTATATTTGATCGACAGTATCGATATAGTATCTTATATAGTATTATAAATTATTTCTACGTAATAACCTTAACCAAGAATTAATAAACTTGGAATTAAAATAAATAGTAAATTCTTTTACTAAATTTTTGATTATAACATATAATTCGACAATTAATATTCTTAATGTAATTAATAACGCACGTCCAAAGAAATGAAAAATATCATGGAATTTAAATAATAATGAATCAAAAAAATTATTTAAAATAAGAAAAGTATAAATATTAGACATACATAAATATCTCTATATTATAAATACATTTTGCCGTCGCTGTGTATCAAAATTTTGATATTTGTATGACGGGGTTACAGTAGGTTAAATCTACCTATAAGAAAGTGTTTTTAGTGTTTTGGAATAACTACAAATGAATGCATTTTTGTTTCTAATTAACTTATTTCAACAAACAAAAGACGAGGAAAAAGGAACATGGAAAAAATTTTAAGAAAGAACGTACTACTTTAGGTTTAATATAAGTTCTAATTTTACAAATACTCAATTGAGAACATTTTTAATAAAAGGCATTATATAAATATAAAGATAAAGCGTTTGAAAATAAATTAGTTATATTAATATTTTATTTAATCCTAGAAAATACGTATTTTAAATCCGAAATATGCTTCATAGTGTAGGATTCTACTATCTCTGTAGTTGATTGGTCCGCCTCATCTGTATCTACGTAATTATAAATATTAAATTTCATTGTGTTTAAAAGTATAATTTATAATGCATACACAAGAAGAATGATTAAACAGCTAAGAACGAATTAAAGTAATTGTATGTATTTTAAAAATAAAAAAACTATATTATCATGCTTCTAAAGAAAAAAACTATTTTCCATGCAATAATGACAAATTATACCTTGTAGAAATTGCCCATTATGAAACAATTTTTCTCACATTTCTTAGCCAATTTCTAACGATTTGATCAAAATGTTAATAAATGGTCTAAAAAGTGGGTAAACATTGGGCGATTTCTACTTGGATTGCATTTTGTACATAAAACAAAAATTAATCTTTATTTTTTTTCCAGTAAAAGAATTTTAAAACCATGCAGCATTTTAAAGCAACTGTTAAACACACACACACATGTGTTTATATACATACAGGATATATATATATATATATATATATATATATATATATATATATATATATATATATATATATATATATATATATATATATACTAGGGGGGCTTCGCCCCTCTGCGCGCTTCGCGCGCCAACCCCCTATTTTTAATTTCGAAAAAGGTTTTTCGTAATTAATTTATTTAAAATAATGTTTTAAATTGTATTATTTTTTCACTACCATGGACACCTTAAAAATTAAACAGATTCACACAACACCTTGGAGGTATTGCTATAGTTATTATAATTTATAAATAAAAGTTTACCAAAATTTAGTGTAATGAAATCAGAATAAAAATAATAAAAAAGAATAGAGACATATTAAATGTTAACTGTAAATTTTAAACTATATGAATTCTTATAAAGCTTAAATTTATATTTTTAATGAAAAATTAAATTACCAAAAATAGTAAAGTGCATATACTTACTAAATTATAGTATTTAGTAACTACTTATTAAAATTTTGGATTATTTTAAACGGTTATAAATAGAACTTCACCTCCTAAAATTAATTTATTTAATGACGAACGATCATCGCCAAAAGTTCTATGTCATTAATATTTTGTACTTTTAGATTAATAAAACTATCTTCTTAATTAAATTAATTTTTGTATTAGTTTTAAAGAATTATTTATAAAATTTTAGCGCTATATAAATAAAAACCTGTTTCTTCCATTTCTCCCGTGATTCGTAATTTGTATCCTCTTTCAAAATTTGCGTTTTAATCCATAATTATATCCAATTTATTTTTACTATGCAGAGCCCAAATATTTATTTTGATTATTATAAACAAATTCATTTCTTAAATATCCTTCTGTTTCTAATAAATACATACTTGTTTATTTAAAATATTGTGTTATATAAATATAAATTATCTACACAGTTATATATCCAGATAATTTTGAAATATTAATTTAAAAAATATTTAAATTAAATGCTCCTAAATTAATAGTTTTTGAAAATGTATTCAAATGTAATTCGTATTTTATATTGCCTCTGTTAAAATTTGAATTTTCTTTTGCCTATGCGGTTTATAATAGAATTATCTTAAAAATGCAATAATTAATATATTTCATTGTTTATAATAGAATTATCTTAAAAATGCAATAATTAATATATTTAATTTTTAACCCATTGTATATATCATTTGGATATTTGGAAAAGTGTATGTTATACTTGATTAATATTTATTTCATCTTCAAACAATTTTGCATCTGTATTTAAAGTATTACATTGAATTTTAGATCCGTTATTATTATTGAGTATACGTTTAAAAATTTTATGAGTTTTATCAAGAATGAGTAAACAAATACTCATTCTTTCAAGTTATGTTCACAACTTTTTTTTTGCGCACGGAAAAACTACATATATTATGTATTCTTGAAAAAACAATTTTAAAATATATATATATATATATTATATAAATATTCCGCCGCACGCACACACACCCACATACATACATACATATATATACATATATATGCGCTATTTCACGTCAAGTGGTACGATGAAAATTTTAAATCACTCCAAATTTTGTGAACAGACTGGAAATATCTTCCAGAAAATAGAGTTAAAAATAATTTGCTTAAGAGTTATTCGACCATGAAAAGTGGAAATTTTTCAATTTTTTAGAAAAATTTCTATTTTTAAAGCCATTTATCTCAAAATCAATTGATTTTTTTGAAAAACATTACAAACAACTTTTGTTTAAATTAATCTTTAGAACTTATCTACCCTGGTTACATTTCTTAATTTTAAAATCACGAAGAGATAGAACACCCGGACATATTGAATATCAAAAAAAAGGCTACGACACCATAATCGATTTTAATCTAACACCTCTCAAAAGTTCACATTTTTCGCGAGCTTTCGAATGGCTTGGATTAGCTTATTGGCCAAAATCTCTGTTGTAAGTTATGCCTCATAAACCTCAGAAAATCACTAATTTTCACGTATTTTAGGACATAACTTACACCAAAGGTGTAATATATATAATATATATAGGGTAATGAACAATTAACTTACCAAAAATAGTAAAGTGCATATACTTAATTGTAGTATTTAGTAAAATCTATTAAAATTTTAGATTATTTTAAACGGATCTAAATAGATTTTACCTACTAAAATTAATTTATTTAAGTCATCGCCAAGAGTTCTATATGTCATTAATATTTTGTACTTTTAGAGTAATAAAACTTTCTTCTTAATTAAATTAATTTTTGTATTAGTTTTAAAGAATTATTTATAACATTTTAGCGGTATATAAATATAACCTGTTTCTTCCATTTCTCCCGTAATTCGTAATTTGCACCCTCTTTCAAAATTTGCGTTTTAATCCATAATTATATCCAATTTATTTTTCCCTTTAGTTACAGAGCCCATATAATTATTTTAAAATATTATTTTATATCAATATACGTAATCTACTTACTTATATATCCATACAATTTTTAAATTTTGATTTGAATAATATTTAAATTAAATACTACTAAAATAATAATTTTCGAAAAACTTTTTTATTTGAATAATATTTAAATTAAATTCTACTAAAATAATAATTTTCGAAAATGCAATTCGTATTTATATTGCCACTGTTAAAATTTGAATTTTCTTTTGCCGTTACTGTTTATAATAGAATTATCTTAAAAATGCAATAATTAATGTATTTAATTTTTAATTTATTGTATATTTCACGTATAGATATTTGGAAAAATGTATGTTATACTTGATTAATATTTATTTTATCTTCGAAAAATTGTGCATATTTTAAAAACATTACATTAAATTATAGGTCCGTTTTTATTTTATGAGTTTTATCAAGAATGAGTAAACAAATACTCATTCTTTCAAGTTATGTTCACAACTTTTTTTTTGCGCACGGAAAAACTACATATATTATGTATTCTTGAAAAAACAAATAACACGTATACACATACACGCACACGCACACACACACACACACACACACACACACTGGCTGCACCGGAGCTAAAGGCACTAGAAGAACGGGTCACACGTATCAGGCGCACCAGGGCTGGAGAGCTCCTCCTCGAACTGGGGCGACCCGGAACGGAAACGGCGGAGCTGAGGACAGTGGTCTCGTCCACACTGAGTGGATGGACGAGTCCACGACAACAACGGAGGTGGCCGCAGCGATTGCGGCAAAGATCGGGCCAAATGTGGTATCCCCGGATATATTAAAACCAGGGATCCTACAGTGGCACCCTAGCTGCGACCATCCAGCTTCCGGCAGTAGCAGCCAAAAAACTGCTGCAAGACGGGAAGCTCCGGATCGGATGGGTCAATTGCAGAGTTCGACTGCGAGAGGTATCCTCGCGCTGCTACCGATGCCACGAATCGGGACACATCGCGAGGGAGTGCAAGAGCGCAGTCGACCGTCAGCGCAATGCTATCGGTGCGGCCAAGAGGGCCACAAAGCAGTGGACTGCCAGGCCGAAGCCAAGACCTCGCATGAGGAAGGAGCACACATCAAAAATGATTAAGGTGCTCCAAATAAACCTCAACCACTGCGCTGTGGCCCAGGACCTGCTGTCCCAGCTGGTCAGAGAGGAGAGAGCGGACGTAGCGATCATCAGCGAGGAGTTCCGGGATCTCGAGAAGTCGAACTGGGTAAGTGATGCCACGGGCAAGGCGGCCATCTGGGTATGTGGAAATATACACATCTCCAGAAAGATGGTCGCCCCCCTTCCCAGCTTCACCTGGGTGGAGGTGGCGGGGTACGCATGTTCAGCTGCTACTTCCCGCCCAGCGATTCCACCGAGGACATTGCGAGATCTCTGGATGCAGTCGTCACCAGTGCTCGGTCCTCACGGCTACCGGTCGCAATCGGGGGGACTTTAATGCTTGGCGACGGACTGGGGCAGCGCCAAGACCAACGCGCGTGGTCGCGCACTTCTCGAGGCGTTAACTCTACTGGGGCTGGAGATCGCTAACACAGGGACAACCCCGACTTTCACCAAAGCCGGCAAGTCGTCCATAGTCGACCTCACCTTCGTCAAGTGGTACGATGAAAATTTTAAATCACTCCAAATTTTGTGAACAGACTGGAAATATCTTCCAGAAAATAGAGTTAAAAATAATTTGCTTAAGAGTTATTCGACCATGAAAAGTGGAAATTTTTCAATTTTTTAGAAAAATTTCTATTTTTAAAGCCATTTATCTCAAAATCAATTGATTTTTTTGAAAAACATTACAAACAACTTTTGTTTAAATTAATCTTTAGAACTTATCTACCCTGGTTACATTTCTTAATTTTAAAATCACGAAGAGATAGAACACCCGGACATATTGAATATCAAAAAAAAGGCTACGACACCATAATCGATTTTAATCTAACACCTCTCAAAAGTTCACATTTTTCGCGAGCTTTCGAATGGCTTGGATTAGCTTATTGGCCAAAATCTCTGTTGTAAGTTATGCCTCATAAACCTCAGAAAATCACTAATTTTCACGTATTTTAGGACATAACTTACACCAAAGGTGTAATATATATAATATATATAGGGTAATGAACAATTAACTTACCAAAAATAGTAAAGTGCATATACTTAATTGTAGTATTTAGTAAAATCTATTAAAATTTTAGATTATTTTAAACGGATCTAAATAGATTTTTACCTACTAAAATTAATTTATTTAAGTCATCGCCAAGAGTTCTATATGTCATTAATATTTTGTACTTTTAGAGTAATAAAACTTTCTTCTTAATTAAATTAATTTTTGTATTAGTTTTAAAGAATTATTTATAACATTTTAGCGGTATATAAATATAACCTGTTTCTTCCATTTCTCCCGTAATTCGTAATTTGCACCCTCTTTCAAAATTTGCGTTTTAATCCATAATTATATCCAATTTATTTTTCCCTTTAGTTACAGAGCCCATATAATTATTTTAAAATATTATTTTATATCAATATACGTAATCTACTTACTTATATATCCATACAATTTTTAAATTTTGATTTGAATAATATTTAAATTAAATACTACTAAAATAATAATTTTCGAAAAACTTTTTTATTTGAATAATATTTAAATTAAATTCTACTAAAATAATAATTTTCGAAAATGCAATTCGTATTTTATATTGCCACTGTTAAAATTTGAATTTTCTTTTGCCGTTACTGTTTATAATAGAATTATCTTAAAAATGCAATAATTAATGTATTTAATTTTTAATTTATTGTATATTTCACGTATAGATATTTGGAAAAATGTATGTTATACTTGATTAATATTTATTTTATCTTCGAAAAATTGTGCATATTTTTAAAAACATTACATTAAATTATAGGTCCGTTTTTATTTTATGAGTTTTATTAGGAATAAGTAAACTACTACATATCCTTTCAAGTTATATTCACAACTTTTTTTGCGCACGGAAAAAAATACATATATTATCTATTCTTGAAAAAACAAATAACACGTATACACATACACGCACACGCACACACACACACACACACACACACACACTGGCTGCACCGGAGCTAAAGGCACTAGAAGAACGGGTCACACGTATCAGGCGCACCAGGGCTGGAGAGCTCCTCCTCGAACTGGGGCGACCCGGAACGGAAACGGCGGAGCTGAGGACAGTGGTCTCGTCCACACTGAGTGGATGGACGAGTCCACGACAACAACGGAGGTGGCCGCAGCGATTGCGGCAAAGATCGGGCCAAATGTGGTATCCCCGGATAATATTAAAACCAGGGATCCTACAGTGGCACCCTAGCTGCGACCATCCAGCTTCCGGCAGTAGCAGCCAAAAAACTGCTGCAAGACGGGAAGCTCCGGATCGGATGGGTCAATTGCAGAGTTCGACTGCGAGAGGTATCCTCGCGCTGCTACCGATGCCACGAATCGGGACACATCGCGAGGGAGTGCAAGAGCGCAGTCGACCGTCAGCGCAATGCTATCGGTGCGGCCAAGAGGGCCACAAAGCAGTGGACTGCCAGGCCGAAGCCAAGACCTCGCATGAGGAAGGAGCACACATCAAAAATGATTAAGGTGCTCCAAATAAACCTCAACCACTGCGCTGTGGCCCAGGACCTGCTGTCCCAGCTGGTCAGAGAGGAGAGAGCGGACGTAGCGATCATCAGCGAGGAGTTCCGGGATCTCGAGAAGTCGAACTGGGTAAGTGATGCCACGGGCAAGGCGGCCATCTGGGTATGTGGAAATATACACATCTCCAGAAAGATGGTCGCCCCCCTTCCCAGCTTCACCTGGGTGGAGGTGGCGGGGTACGCATGTTCAGCTGCTACTTCCCGCCCAGCGATTCCACCGAGGACATTGCGAGATCTCTGGATGCAGTCGTCACCAGTGCTCGGTCCTCACGGCTACCGGTCGCAATCGGGGGGACTTTAATGCTTGGCGACGGACTGGGGCAGCGCCAAGACCAACGCGCGTGGTCGCGCACTTCTCGAGGCGTTAACTCTACTGGGGCTGGAGATCGCTAACACAGGGACAACCCCGACTTTCACCAAAGCCGGCAAGTCGTCCATAGTCGACCTCACCTTCGTCGATCCAAGATTGATGGGGAAGGGGGACTCGGCTGGAAAGTTAGCGATCGTTACACGGGATGTGACCACCAAGCACTCGTGTACCAGCTCCAGCTGACCAGCGGGAGGACAAAGAGAGCAGGAAGAGAAGCAAGAGAGAGATGGGCACCAGCCACGTTTGATCGTGAGACGTTCCTTTGCTCCCTTGAGGGGGCAAAAGTGGAGGGAACCGCCGAAGAAAAAGCACAAGGCCTCACGAATGCCCTAACAGCGGCTTGCGATGCTCTATGGCCGTAACTTACACCAAAGGTTAAATATATAATAGATATAGGGTAATGAACAATTAAACTTACCAACAATAGTAAAGTGCATATACTTCATTGTAGTATTTAGTAAAATATATTAAAAATTTTAGATTATTTTAAAGGAGTCTAAATAGATTTTTACCTACTAAAATTAACTTATTTAAGTCCATGCCAAGATTTCTATAGGTCATAATATTTTGTATTTTAGAGTAATAAAAACTTTCTTTACTTAAATTATTTTTGTATTAGTTTTAAAGAATTATTTATAACATTTTAGCGGTATATAAATATAACCTGTTTCTTCCATTTCTCCCGTAATTCGTAATTTGCACCCTCTTTCAAAATTTGCGTTTTAATCCATAATTATATCCAATTTATTTTTCCCTTTAGTTACAGAGCCCATATAATTATTTTAAAATATTATTTTATATCAATATACGTAATCTACTTACTTATATATCCATACAATTTTTAAATTTTGATTTGAATAATATTTAAATTAAATACTACTAAAATAATAATTTTCGAAAAACTTTTTTATTTGAATAATATTTAAATTAAATTCTACTAAAATAATAATTTTCGAAAATGCAATTCGTATTTTATATTGCCACTGTTAAAATTTGAATTTTCTTTTGCCGTTACTGTTTATAATAGAATTATCTTAAAAATGCAATAATTAATGTATTTAATTTTTAATTTATTGTATATTTCACGTATAGATATTTGGAAAAATGTATGTTATACTTGATTAATATTTATTTTATCTTCGAAAAATTGTGCATATTTTTAAAAACATTACATTAAATTATAGGTCCGTTTTTATTTTATGAGTTTTATTAGGAATAAGTAAACTACTACATATCCTTTCAAGTTATATTCACAACTTTTTTTGCGCACGGAAAAAAATACATATATTATCTATTCTTGAAAAAACAAATAACACGTATACACATACACGCACACGCACACACACACACACACACACACACACACACACACTGGCTGCACCGGAGCTAAAGGCACTAGAAGAACGGGTCACACGTATCAGGCGCACCAGGGCTGGAGAGCTCCTCCTCGAACTGGGGCGACCCGGAACGGAAACGGCGGAGCTGAGGACAGTGGTCTCGTCCACACTGAGTGGATGGACGAGTCCACGACAACAACGGAAGTAGACATCCTTCGGGGTGTACTACGTGCAGCGTCAAAATACTGAGGTGGGCCTTTCGAGGTCTGCCTTGGGGCACATCCGGACCGAAGTAGTTTCTCATCCAGACGAGTCGCTGGGATGTCTCATAGAAGGGTGTCCCTTTCATCAAAATTCTCTTCATATAAAGTCAGTAAGTCGAGATGTGATACACATCCGAACTGAAGGCTTTGCGTTGAGTGAGATGTTAAAAACACCGTTGCGTACAAGCTTTTGCTTGTACGCATTTTTTCTCTCTTTCAAGGGATTTTTCGAACGGTATCCCTTGGAAGGCTTATGGAAGGATTGTCGAACGTTTTACCTTTCATAAGCAATAGCGTACAAGCCTTTTGGTTTGTACGCTTTTTTTTTTCTCTTTCAGGGGATTTTTGAACGGTATCCCTTGGAGAGCTCGTGAAGGGAGTGACGAATGCTTTACCCTTCACGAACCGTCGAACGTTAGGCTACCTACCGCAAAAACTCCTCGGGGATCCGGGGAGTAATAGGGAGGCGTGCTTCGGCATGTCGACAGTTGGACCAGGATGACTTTACTTTGGTACGCAGGGACTGGGATCCGAGCCCCACGTTGACGTACCTCTGTGTCGAAAGTGAAACGCCAGCGTGTCCCCAGTATTGGGTTGGACTCTGCGGGGTGTGTGGTTGCAAGCAGGCTTGACGGGTGAAGCGATTTGACCCGGATGCTGCTTATGTTCGAAAGCAGAAGACGGCGGGGAGCTAAACACCGCCGCATTCATACCGAGAATTACGGCCCCAGGCTAGCCGCCTAAGTGTGCGGTGGGCTCAAATAAAGGGCTTCGGTACACTTATCTAAGTGGCCTCTTATCGCGGTTAACCGATACCAGAGGAAGCTTCAGATAAGCTTGACAATTCGAAAGCATCGGAGATCTTTAGGCACCATCGCCGAAAAGTGAAACCGACGGGATGTTAAACCTAAATGACGAAGGCTTCCAGGGCAGGAATACTACAAGTCGAAAGCGGTAACACTGCCCTAAGGAAAGACTCTAGAACAGTCATAGAATAACTGCACCCATCGACCCTTGGCGGAATCCTGTTCGTTCAGGGAGTACATCCTGAGTTGGACGAGGGGAGTGACGCTGACTAACACGGCACACACGGACAGTACCACAATTTCCGAGGGTCCGATATAGACCTCCTGCGATAGTGGAGGAAGAGGAGTGCCACTAGTGCGCCTCGAAAAGTCGAGTGCTTCGTCGAGCCTATGTCGGCGATCAACTGTTTAACATGCAATATTTCTTGGTTACTATACGCTTGGTTATCGACAAATAGTGCCGTTAACGATTCTGCTATTCATCTGGGCGAACTCGTCAAGGGAGACTCTACCTAGGAAAGAAGGGGACGGCCGCGAAATCAAGAAGTAGACATCCTTCGGGGTGTACTACGTGCAGCGTCAAAATACTGAGGTGGGCCTTTCGAGGTCTGCCTTGGGGCACATCCGGACCGAAGTAGTTTTCTCATCCAGACGAGTCGCTGGGATGTCTCATAGAAGGGTGTCCCTTTCATCAAAATTCTCTTCATATAAAGTCAGTAAGTCGAGATGTGATACACATCCGAACTGAAGGCTTTGCGTTGAGTGAGATGTTAAAAACACCGTTGCGTACAAGCTTTTGCTTGTACGCATTTTTTCTCTCTTTCAAGGGATTTTTCGAACGGTATCCCTTGGAAGGCTTATGGAAGGATTGTCGAACGTTTTACCTTTCATAAGCAATAGCGTACAAGCCTTTTGGTTTGTACGCTTTTTTTTTTCTCTTTCAGGGGATTTTTGAACGGTATCCCTTGGAGAGCTCGTGAAGGGAGTGACGAATGCTTTACCCTTCACGAACCGTCGAACGTTAGGCTACCTACCGCAAAAACTCCTCGGGGATCCGGGGAGTAATAGGGAGGCGTGCTTCGGCATGTCGACAGTTGGACCAGGATGACTTTACTTTGGTACGCAGGGACTGGGATCCGAGCCCCACGTTGACGTACCTCTGTGTCGAAAGTGAAACGCCAGCGTGTCCCCAGTATTGGGTTGGACTCTGCGGGGTGTGTGGTTGCAAGCAGGCTTGACGGGTGAAGCGATTTGACCCGGATGCTGCTTATGTTCGAAAGCAGAAGACGGCGGGGAGCTAAACACCGCCGCATTCATACCGAGAATTACGGCCCCAGGCTAGCCGCCTAAGTGTGCGGTGGGCTCAAATAAAGGGCTTCGGTACACTTATCTAAGTGGCCTCTTATCGCGGTTAACCGATACCAGAGGAAGCTTCAGATAAGCTTGACAATTCGAAAGCATCGGAGATCTTTAGGCACCATCGCCGAAAAGTGAAACCGACGGGATGTTAAACCTAAATGACGAAGGCTTCCAGGGCAGGAATACTACAAGTCGAAAGCGGTAACACTGCCCTAAGGAAAGACTCTAGAACAGTCATAGAATAACTGCACCCATCGACCCAGTTTTTCTGGAAGAAGTTGTCCGCCACCTGTTTCCAGAACATTGGAAAAGGGCAGCAGAGACGGGCCTGATGGCCTCCATTGGTGCAGCCGAGTCGCCAGACATTAGTGAAGCCGAGCTGAGGATGTCCGCTAAAGGTATTTCCGTACGTAAAGCCCCAGGGCCGGACGGAATACCTGGTCTGGCCGTCAAGACAGCGGCGATGAGTGCTCTGGGCTTGTTCGTGGACGCATTCAACGCATGCATAAGAGAAGGTTGCTTCCCGGCCCAGTGGAAGACGCAGAGGCTGGTACTCCTACCGAAGGGAAACAAACCCCCGGAGGAGCCATCATCTTACCGCCCGCTCTGTCTACTGGATATATTCGGGAAGCTCCTGAAGCGGGTGATCTGCGCCAGGCTCGCAGCGGCCATCGGTCGGGCCGGAGACCTCTCCGACAACCAGTTCAGCTTCCGAAAGGGTCGATCGTCCATGGACGCTGTAGGCAGAGTTGTTGGTATAGCCACAAACGCCATCAATGCTGGTCGGAGTGCTAGGCGGATGTGTGCCATCATCACCTTGGACATCCGTTGAATTCTGAATTCTTAGACACGGCGGCGGCGGCGGCGAAATATTTATATATTATAGAGAGATATATATGCTTACAAGCAATTTTTCGGTACTTAAAAGTCAAGGAATACTCGTTTAATACTACCTTTACTTACGTATATTTTTTATAATTATCTACTGGAAATTCTTTCTGAAAATAATTACTACAATTTTTTGTAAAGGTATGAAAATCTTAATATTTAAAGCTAATGCTAATTTATTTGTATATCATTTAACTACAAAATTGCGCCTATTCATTCAAATCATTTGGCACTTTCAATTTTTATACTTTATAATTAAAAAATAAGTTGGAGAATATATATGTATAATGTTATTAGTGACATCTACAAACATTTATATAACGTTCCCTAATAGAAAATGAAACAATTGTTAGAATGGAGACAGATCATTTTTTTAAATTTAATTAATGGATATCACAAGGCAATTATGTACTATTTGTTGAATTTTCTATTAGAGATATTGTTGCTATTTATATTAACTTGCTTAGAAAAATCACGTTGGATTATTCTTACAAAAATTTAATCACAAATTATTAAAAATAGACATTCTCCGTTTTTTTGTTAAAAGTATGCTTGTGTAGAGTTGCCGTAAATAAAAGAAATTTCACACAATTGTAGAAGAAATCTTTCTTTATAAATAAGTAAATAACATTCACTTCTACACATATAATTAATTTTTATTTTCAATGTTTTATTAACATTTGTTTACTATTCAAAACAGGGTTACCATTTAGGGTTTTTCTGTCCTCTATTATCTAATGTAAATGAGGTTGTACTGTGTATGTGGAAGAAAGTAAAAATACCTCTATCTGGTAACACTGATTCAAAAAAGTGATTTTTAATAAGCTTGATTTACATACATGCAAAAAAAGTTAAGAGATTAAAACAGACATTTATTCCCTGGGGTGACGTTTAATTCAGCCAAGGGACCTAAAATTTTTTATAGTTTCTTAATTTTTAATTTGAAAAATATATGTACAAACTAATTTCTGGATCCATGAAGTGTGCGCAATTTCCAGTAAATCCACTAATTGAAATATATATGTATAGAGATATGTATGTATGTATATATATGTATGTATGTATGTATCTATATATGTTTTTTTTTTTTTTTTTTTTATAAGAGGAGGCGGACAAAAATGCACTTACGCACTGAGTGTGGGGCTCGATCGGCTTGACGTATACCCACTAAAAACCACCCTGCCAGGGTTGCCAGATGGCGATTTTTTCTCTATGTTGCTCTTGCTTAGTGAACATTAATGTACGTAAGAGAGAAAAGGAAAAAAAATCGCCAACTGGTCGCTCTGCACCCTGCTATGATGGAACTGCAGGGCTCCTCCTCTCGACTGATCATCCCCCCTCGGAATCCGCCGCGAGGCATTACTTCGAGGGGGCAGTCTTGCCACATTGAGCCTCTCCTACGAAACTACCGACTCACATTAGCGGACGGCTGATGTTATTACCGCCTTCTTCCTCCTTCCTTATGTGGTTCAGCCGTTTCATAATGGCAGCTGCAAAGGTCACCACGGCATCCCAACCTTCCTGTGAACGAAGAAGGCATGTCCCGATGCCCTCCAAGGTTAAAGGCCCCTTCCACCAAGTTTGGAACATATCCCTTTCTTGCATGAATCGAGGACACCGGAACAGTACATGATCCACATCTTCGTCAGCGCCAAGGCAGGCCGGGCACTCTCCGTTCCGATATATGTGAAAACGGTGCAGATAGCTGCGGAAGCAACCATGGCCGGTAAGCACCTGGGTCAGGTGAAAGTTGACGAAGCCGTGTTTCCTACCTTTCCACTTTACCACATCAGGGATGACGCGGTGGGTCCAGCATTCTTCGCGGGCAGCATCCCATCTCTGCTGCCACTGTTCGGTAGTCTTAATTGAACCCCAATTTCTGCCGCCATGTTCATCTTGGCCTTCCCGTTGTGAGGAACGCCGACCTTCTCTGTAAGTATCAGCCCTCTCCATCGCTAAGAGATCGATGGGCGGGATTCCGGCGATCACCGAGAGGGCGATATCGGACACTGTTCTGTACGCATTAGCTACCCTCAAAGCGACTATTCTGCAGGCTTGTCGGCAAGCCGCACCATAGGTTTTGTTGCTACTTATCGGACCTACCCAGATCGAAGCTCCATACAAGATTATAGGGCTTACAACTGTCGCTAAAAGGGTCCGGCGAGGTTGCTTCGGTCCTCCGATATTGGGCATTAAGCCCGACAGAGCCCCAGCTACTCTTGCCGCTTTCGCCCCTGCATTCAAGAGATGTTCCTTGAACGATAGCCGCGCATCCAAGGTGACACCCAGGTACCTCATAGTGTCCACCGATCTTACATTTACCGACTTACCGTTTACGGTAAAGGTGGCGTACCTCCTTTGCTTCGTTCGAGATATAAGCACCGTCTCTGTTTTTTCAGCCACCAGACGCAGCCCATGGTTGCTCAACCATCCCGCTACTACCTCAGTAGAGGTATCTCCAAAGTATTGCACCTCTTCGATACTCTTACCGACGACGACTAACGCCACGTCGTCTGCAAAGGCCACCATCGACGCCCCATGGAAGCTGTTTATTCAACAGCCCGTCGTACACGACGTTCCAGAGAAATCGCCCCAAGGCGATAATGGCGCACATACGCCTCGAATTCCGGGTACCACTGATGGCACTGGCAGCCAGCTCAACAACTCGGCTTATGGCGTCGATGGTTGAACGCCCCTTTCGGAAACCGAACTGATTATCGGACAGGTTTCCTACAAGTGCAATAGTTGCCTGCATCCTGGCACATATCCGCTCGAATAGCTTCCCGGCTATATCCAGCAAGCAGAGCGGAATGTACGAGGATGGCTCCTCCGGAGGTTTATTCCCCTTGGGGAGGAGCACCAGTCTCTGCACCTTCCACTGCGCCGGAAAGCATCCCGCTTTGAGACAGGCACTGAATGTCTCCGCAAAAATATGTGGCACATTTAGCGCAGCGGTCTTAATGGCCAGACCAGGTATTCCATCCGGTCCTGGGGCTTTGCGGATCTGTATTTTCTTTGTAGCCATTGTCAGCTCGGTTACACTAACGTCTGGCGGCACGACTGCATCGTCTGTCACCGTCAGACCCGTGTCAGCTGCTCGCTTCTGATGTTGTGGAAACAGGCAGCGCACGATTCTGTCAAGGAAGTGCGGACACGTGGGTATTGTGGCGCCCCTAGGTTTGATCTTGTTAATCACCGTTTTGTACGGTTTACTCCAGGGGTCGCGGTCCACTTCGTCGCAGAAATTACGCCAGCACTTACGCTTTGCCGCTTTGATGGCAAACTTAAGCTCTTTGCGTCTTAATTCATCATCCGCAGTTAACTTTTGATACTGCGGCTTATTCCGAACTCTCTGATGCAGTCGCTGAGACCGCAGACACTCACTTCGTTTTTCTGCGATGCTCTCGTTCCACCAATAAACTGGTGGACGGCCAAGAGGGTTTATTTTTCTGGCCATTGATACATCGCAAGATATTATTATGGCACGCATGATTTCCTGGACTTGCTCTTCCGGTGTTCCTTCTACTGTTACCTCTTAAGGAGCGCAGAGAAACATCTCCCGGTCGAACGTAGACAGTGCCCACCTCCTATACGTTGGCTTGTTCCGACCTGCTACTCTGTTGATCAGCTGGAGCTGGTACACGAGTGCTTGATGGTCGCTTCCCGTGTAATGATCACTAACTTTCCATTCAGACCCTCCCCTCATCAATCTAGGATCGATGAAGGTCAGATCTATCATGGAGGACTTACCCGCTCTAGTAAAAGTGGGAACCGTCCCGATGTTAGCAATCTCCAACCCCAGTATCGCGAAGGCCTCGAGGAGTGCCCGACCTCTGGCGTTAGTTCTTGAACTGCCCCATTCCGTCGCCGAAGCGTTGAAGTCCCCTCCAATGACTACTGGCGGTCGAGAGGACCGCGCGTTGGTGACGATGGCATCAAGGGATCCCAGGAACTCCTCGATGTTGTCATTGGGTGGGAGGTAGCAACTGTATAATCGTATACCCGCCACCTCCACCCAGGTGAAATTGGGGAGTGAAGTGGCCATTTTTCCGGATACATGGAGGTTTCCACATACCCAGATGGACGCTCTATCAGTGTCATCACTCACCCAATTCGGCACACTGAGATCCCTATACTCCTCGCTGACGATGGCAATGTCGGCCTTTTCTTCCCTGACCAACTGTGGCAGCAGGTCCTGAGCCACTGCACAGTGGTTTAGGTTGACTTGCAGAACCCTAGCCATTTTTGACAGGTGCTTTAACCCCGCGCGTGGCTATGGCCTTACTTGCCACGCAATCCACTGCTTTGTGGACCTCTTGGCCGCACCGGAAACACCGCGATGATCGGTCAACTGCACTTTTGCAGTTCCTCGCGATGTGGCCAGTCTCGTGGCACCGGTAACATCGCGAGACAGTCTCGCGAAGCCGAACCCTGCAGTTCATCCAGTCTATCCGAAGCTTCCCATTTTGCAGCAGCTTTTTTGCTGCTGCCACCGTAGCAGAACGCTGGTCATTAGAGTGCCTCCGTAGGACCCTCTGAACTTTATTTCTGCAGAAGGCACCACTTCTGGCCCGATCACCGCGGAGATTGCCTCCGCTACTTCTTCCATCGTGGTAACCTCGTCCATATCCTTTATTACAATGGACTCCTTGTGGGACAGTAGCTGGACCTCCGCTGTACCACCTAGCGTGGACGGGACCGCGGCCTGGAGTTCCGGAGCTGTGACTCCCGGCTTACCCAGCTCTATCAAGAGCTCCTCCGCTTTTGTGTGCCGGATATTCGAAACTCTCTCTCCGAGTGGCTTGAGGTTTGGTGCCGTTCGAATTTGTCTCAGGATGTCGGCGTAAGACCGCCCTGCCACCGCTTTGATCTTGATGGCATCTGGACGGACTGGCTTCAAGACCGCCTTTGGTCCTTTAACCACCCCAGCCAGCCCTCCGACATCTTTGGTCTGCTCCAGCTGCTTGCGCTTTTGGCCTGGTTTCTTGGCCTTGCGTACAACTGTTGCCCACTCGCGTGACTTCAGCTGGTCACTGTTGTTTCCGGTACTAGGTTCGACTGATCCGGTTTCCTTGGCTGGTTGTTTTGCCTGTCTCTCCCTCTCGTCTGCCTTATTTTGGCTCGTCTCTTTGCGAAAGATAGGCGACGTCTGGCACGTTCCATCTCTGCGCGTGCTTGCCGAGCTATCTTCGCTTCCTCTCGGGTTCTGCGCGTTTCTTACCCGAGCATACTCACGTAGGGCCCTGATAGTAGCCCTCGCCATACACTTTATTTTTTGTGGATATTGTTCTTGTCAAGAACAAACACCACCAGGGTGTATATTTTCTCACGCAGACGGAGGAAGGCTCCGTCAGCGTCACTCGACATCCCAGTCGAGGGCAGGTCACACGTAGCATTTGATGCTACAGAGGCCGAGTGACCAACCTCCATAGCACTTACCATTTTAACGGTCTGAGTTTGCCCCCCCCCCCAAAATCCGTGGGACCAGCACTGACATCGGGGCTTTCACCCGATCGGAATCAGTGGCGGGATTTGACAGGATTGCCATGCCCGCTTGGGGTAGTGTTATTTTAACCTCACTATCCATAATTGGTTTAATTTTGGGGTGCCTTCCCCTATCTGGTTTTGGTTCGCCCCGAATATTTGATTTTTTCGGTACCATCCATATCTGGAAAGTATTCCCCTATCCACCACCTGGGGAGGCGCCACCATGCGGGACCAGCAAACCCGGCACGGGATGTATTTATGTATGTATGTATGTATGTATGTATGTATGTATGTATGATTCTAAGATAGATAGATAGATAGATAGATAGATAGATAGATGTTGTTTGTACGATGGTGATATTTTAACTCACATTGTTTTTTTATGTAGTTAAAGCCTTCTTGTATCCTATCCACCGGTACTAATGCTAGGGCAGTTAGCTTTTTTACTAGAATTATTTTCCCGGATCGCTTTTTTTTCAATTTATTCAAAACTCTTCCTTTGGTAGCATTTCTATAAACTGCCTATTTATTAATAAAATAACGTTTTACTTTAATAAAAATTATTAATTATAACGAGTTCAATTAAAGAGATGTCAGACATTGAAATTAATTTAAATTGAGTTTATAATTATCAAATATTTAACTCTTTCGTGACGTGTATTATCTGCTTACAATATAAATCTTTCTGCAACTTATGTAAATTTTTTATCAATTTTTTCAGAATTTCAAGTTAATTGTTCTTCTCAAGAACATAAACCTGTATAGTATGGTTCCAACATTTCCTTGCATGAAATTCATGTACGTTCGAGTACAATACTTGCGCAAAATGAAAGGACCATCCAATTATAGTCGTTTCCGGAAAAATTTCTTTCAATGCGCCTCGCAAACTTTTTTAAAGACGCATGAAATACTTGTAGGATTTAGGTCTGGGAAAGCTATTCGAATATAACTAAAAACAATTTTGTAAGAAGTTCTTACTTTATTATCCATTAACACCCAAATTATGGGTATACCCTGTAATAAAATATTCTTCAATTTACATACAGTATTCATTACTGTCGGTGTTACATTAAAAATACCAACAGTATAGTGATTATTGTTATACTTGTTTTTTTTAAACGACAATACAATACAATATTTGAGAATTAGACTATAAAACGCATCTTCTTGATAACTTATTAAAAAGGTATTATAGAACTTCAAATGTAAAACATGAAAATCTCGCATATAATTAAAAACAATGAAAGAAAAAAAAGGAAAAGACGGTTGCGGTCGATATTTAAGTGGCGACGGAAAGGGTTACTTTATTTTACATGGTTTATACATAATAGGTTTTACTCACCTTGTTGTTATAATCAACTGTTATCGTTAAAAATTGGGAAGATTTCCTCCAACTCATTTTGGCGGGGCGCGATTTAAACGTGCCATCCATAAAAAGCGATACATTTTTAAATTTGCGTAGCAACTCACCATCGTATAATAATAAGCTGAAAGCCTCTTTCCCATCTGACATTCTTTCAGCTGGTACTAGGGTGCTCGATAGTTTTAATACTCTATTACCCCAACAGCATCATTCTTTTAAAGAATTAATATTTTTTAATTGGCCAACGTACAACCTTCACTTTTCGCCTTTTGCCTACGTCGAAATGCTGTACGTTTTATGGCACTATATGGGCATTGCTTCGTAACATCTGCAGGGTATCTGCAGAGCAATTAATTAACCAATGATATAGAAAATTAGGAATTAACCATTATATAGTATTGAAAATGCAATAGATTGATATTTTGAACACTTTAACTATTTCTTGGATCTAATTAAAAAATCTCATTCAGCACGACTGTTGAAGTTTTATTTTGGCAGAAAACATCTGATTTGGTAAAAGGAAACTGTTGATAAGGAGTGACGAAATGTACTATTAATTTTAGTTACAAAGTAACAAAACATTACTTAAAAATTAGATGAAGATTAAACGTTATTTAGACATAAAATATATTTGCCACAAATCAATTTTTAAATATTAAATATTTTAAATTTGAATATTTTTTCATAAGGTTTTCAATTTCTGTAGTTATACTTAAAGAAATTGCAAAATTAAGTATGTTTATGTATTGTCCATTATTAATTTTGTATATACATATGTACTTTACGTATTGTGAAATGATTAAATAGAGAAATATTGTCGTTAAATATGACTATGTAATGATGAATTGAAGATCTAAACTAACCGTAATTTCTGTAAATAATAATAGTAAAAATTAAATTACCCTTTTTTTTACAGTTATGGTAATAATTACACTAAAATTTGGTTATTTGGTTAAACTTACTTTTTTCGTCAATTCAACATATACTTTGTACAAAGCACCTACTCCGGGGTTGGCGGCTTTCTCAAAAAACTCTTCTTTAAACCGTTTAATGTTTTTTATTTGTGGAACGGGTCTACAAACATCATTATTATGCGCAGTTATAATTTCCAAATTAAAAGAGTTTTTATCTGCATCAAAGTGTAAACGTGCAGAACCGTTTAAACATCCATAGTGCCTGTATAATTATAGTTGCTATTCAATTAATCCTATCAGTAATTTACAAAATATATATAAAAATTCATCAAATTGTTAAAACTACTAATTGATATTCTGTAATTTTCGCTGTTTTTAGCTAATTTAACTTTAATGTCAAACTTATATAGAACACTGTGATCGATAAAAATCAATATTTTCAAAAATAGAAATTATTTATAAAATTATAATATACAAAAGTTTATTAAGGGTAAAAAAAACTTTAAACAAGTGTAAATTCCCGTTTTTACTAGTTTTTAACATTTTTAACGGTAAATTGGTTATCTTTACGTAAAAATGAAAAAAAGAAGTTTCTTCTTCAAAATTGGTACTGCATATGATTTTGTGTAACTGTATAACATTAAAGTGATAATATAATAATAATAATAATAATAATAATAATAGTAATAATAATAATAATAATCCGCGCGGGGTTTCCTGTTCCCGTATGCGGAGCGTCTCCCAGGTGGCTGATGGGGGAAAGCTCGTCACGCTTGCGTGAATGGTAGAGGTGAAACAAAATAGCCTCCGTGGACTAAACAGTTGAAGAAGGATGATGAGCAAGCCAATGGAATACCTACTACCCCAAGCGGGCCAAACTAGGAGTCAATCCCGCCGTCGGTTCCGATCGGGTGAAAGCCCCGGTGGCCGGCGCTGGCCTGTCGCGAGGGACCGTACGTTTGCTGAAGTCTTGGGGAAGCTCCGAAAGGAAGTCCACCCGGACGACAGCTGCGCCCAGGTTCTGAGCGTACGGCCGACAGGGCGGGGAGATGTCCTGCTCCGGCTGGGCAAGAAGACGGACGCAACAGCATTCGCGGAGAAAGTACGTATAGCTACTAAAGGTATGGAAGAAGTTAGGATCCGAGATCGAAGGGTGATCCTGGAGATCAGAGACCTGGACGCTCTCACAACGAGGGACGAAGTGGTGGCGGCCCTAGATAAAGTTCTCGCGTCTCCGCCTGAGAGCCGAGAGGTAAAGCTTTTGGGTCCCAACCGCAATCAACAAAAGACAGCCATCGTGAAGCTAGATTACGAGACCGCTGACAAGCTAAAGTCGATGCGACATCTTTGCATCGGCTTTGTAAGCTGTCGCGTTCGGGATCGAGTTTTGGTCGAGAGGTGCTATCGGTGCCTAGACTTCGACCACACGAAACGGAATTGTACGGGAGTGGACAGGTCCTCGTCATGCTACAAGTGCGACGAGCCTGGACACAACCTTAAGAATTGCAAGGATGCTCCCCACTGTTTCCTTTGTCCTTCAAAGGGTGCTCTGGGAGTATCACACATGGCGGGATCCGGAGCCTGTGCCATCTTTCGGCGCGCGCTCGAAACCGCAAGGAAGGCCGTTTCACGATAAGTGGCAGTCTCAACGTGAGAGGATGGAATAAGGAACGAATGACACATGTCACAGACACGCCTCCCAGCTTAAAGTAATGTGAAAAACAGTTCCGGGCTGGGCAGGTGAAAGCGTTGGGTTGGGAGTTTTAGCCGGTAAGAATTCGGAGTGCGGACCCTCGTCGTCGTCTTATGTAAGATTTCTCCAGTTTCCCACGAAAAAAAAAAAAAATAATAATAATAATAATAATAATAATAATAATCCAAAGCCCCGGTGGCCGGCGCTGGCCTGTCGCGAGGGACCGTACGTTTGCTGAAGTCTTGGGGAAGCTCCGAAAGGAAGTCCACCCGGACGACAGCTGCGCCCAGGTTCTGAGCGTACGGCCGACAGGGCGGGGAGATGTCCTGCTCCGGCTGGGCAAGAAGACGGACGCAACAGCATTCGCGGAGAAAGTACGTATAGCTACTAAAGGTATGGAAGAAGTTAGGATCCGAGATCGAAGGGTGATCCTGGAGATCAGAGACCTGGACGCTCTCACAACGAGGGACGAAGTGGTGGCGGCCCTAGATAAAGTTCTCGCGTCTCCGCCTGAGAGCCGAGAGGTAAAGCTTTTGGGTCCCAACCGCAATCAACAAAAGACAGCCATCGTGAAGCTAGATTACGAGACCGCTGACAAGCTAAAGTCGATGCGACATCTTTGCATCGGCTTTGTAAGCTGTCGCGTTCGGGATCGAGTTTTGGTCGAGAGGTGCTATCGGTGCCTAGACTTCGACCACACGAAACGGAATTGTACGGGAGTGGACAGGTCCTCGTCATGCTACAAGTGCGACGAGCCTGGACACAACCTTAAGAATTGCAAGGATGCTCCCCACTGTTTCCTTTGTCCTTCAAAGGGTGCTCTGGGAGTATCACACATGGCGGGATCCGGAGCCTGTGCCATCTTTCGGCGCGCGCTCGAAACCGCAAGGAAGGCCGTTTCACGATAAGTGGCAGTCTCAACGTGAGAGGATGGAATAAGGAACGAATGACACATGTCACAGACACGCCTCCCAGCTTAAAGTAATGTGAAAAACAGTTCCGGGCTGGGCAGGTGAAAGCGTTGGGTTGGGAGTTTTAGCCGGTAAGAATTCGGAGTGCGGACCCTCGTCGTCGTCTTATGTAAGATTTCTCCAGTTTCCCACGAAAAAAAAAAAAATAATAATAATAATAATAATAATAATAATAATAATCCGGGAACCTCCCTTTTGGAGGGTAGAGCACTTTGCCATGCTACCGGACGCGTCCACAGGTTGTGGATAGTGGAATGGCCAGAGAGAGTAGTGGTCATAGGAGACTATAACCAGTCTCTCTGGTCAGTCACTAATATACTGAATACGCGACCGCGGACAGTGGGATACAAACGCAGCTGATAGTGGTAAGTTGTTGTTTTTACACCTACTCACACACTAAACACACATACACTTCCGCTTGATCTAGCTGAGTCCAAGTGCAGTAGGAAGCCCTATAAACGGGTATTTTCCAAGCGGGATATGACTGAGAGGCGTCTCTATAAACGAGACCGACCTGTGTTAATGGGGAGACCCCTATAAATGAGTGTGCTCCGAGCGTGGCATGACTGCACTGGGTTCTATGCTAGGGGTAGCGGAGACACAGCAGGTGTTATCAGTGGGTGGCAGAGCGATCAACAGGGAGCTTTCTTTCTCGTAACTGCAGGCTCGTTCACTCTGAAGGGTGCTGCCGTTAACACCAGTATCGCACTCCTGGGCCGCCACTAGTTCTTGGGCCCGAACCCGAAACGGCGCAAATCTCGCTTCTCGTAGTAATGCCGACTGGCGATCGGATGGGACCTTGCTGCGAGTCGTGGGGGAGGAACGGTCGATGCCACCGGACTGTAGGGAAACTAAGTTATCGGGACTGCTTAGGACGGACCGCGCAAGCCACCGCCTGGTGACTATCTGACCACTTTACATAAACACACACATATAGGGGGGACGGAGATTAATAAAAAATATAATAATGGAAAGTTGTATTAAAATTGCAGGTACTAGAGTGTTGCCTGCGCCATCCGACTCAGGAGGGTCACGGGGGCTTCCCAGCTCCCCCATCACGCCGGTAGGTAACCTGGCTGGCGTGGCGGAAACTACTACAGGAAATCTCGCACGACACATCGGAGGGTCGCCAACTAGCTGGGAGGCTGCCGAGAGTAAGCTGCACGAACAGCTGCACAACATACGCAGTAGCCTGGCTAGGATGACCGAGAGAACGAATGTCCAAAAAAATGTAAGCCGCGTAATCACAAACGGAATGAGCGAATTAAATGAATCGGTTGAAGTTGCGATGCACCAATTGTAACGTATGAAACTGCTCCGCAAATCGACGATTACAAACGCTGACTTGTGTATGGCTGAAGTTACTCCTCAGCAACAACAGAAACGGAAACGCGTAAATCAGACCCCTACACCTGAACAAGCTACCGTTCATCACAAAGACGCAGCCCAGATAGAAAGTTGGTCGACGGTCATCCAAAAAAAGAAAAAAAAGAGGACGGTCGCGGTCAACCCACGACCGGACACGCAACCTGGGTCATCTACTGCCCACCAAAGTCGGCAATCGAATCGGCCAAATCCTAAACAGGGAAGAGGCACCTGTTTAAACCGGCGGAGGGACAGACGCACGCAAATGTTTTACAGACCATACGTCTAAAGGTGGATCCCGCGAAGACAAAGACGGACGTGCGACAGATCCGCAAAACAAAAGAGGGTGGAGTTCTGCTATGACTCGGTAAACAAGAGTCGCGGCAGGATTTCCAACGGATCTTACAGGTCGCCCTCGGAGAAAGTGCCCAGGTAAAAGATCTGACAGCTACGACAACGCTAGAGTTCCTTGACCTAGACTGCATTACAAGCCGGAACGACGTAAAAGACGCGATTAACCGGGAACTCGGGACAACCGCAGAACGTAGCGTCCATGTCTTTGGGTCTAACTCTCGAGGCCTGACCCTTGCGGTATGTGACATTGACGCAAGGGACGCGACCGAGATCCTTAAAAAAAGAAGCATAAAAATCGGTTGGCTTAACTGCCGCGTGAGACCTAGGCTTCGTGTACCTAGGTGCCACAAATGCTTCGGATATGGGCATATTAAAAAAGACTGCAAAGGACCGGACAGACACCGATGCTGCTGGTGATGCGGCCGAGAGGAACACGATGCACGGGCGTGCAAAAACACACCTGAGTGCTTCCTCTGTCCTAAGAAGGACAACAAATGCCTCGCACGCGTCACTGGTTCGGGTGCGTGTGCAGCATTTAAGGCAGCTCTGACGACAATGAAGACCAAGACAATAAAATGCCGGTAACTGTTCTCCAATGCAATATTAAACGGAGTAGCGTAGCACACGCGCTGCTCCCTCAGATTGCGGCGGAGCAGGACGCAAACATCCTCGTCATCAGCAAACAGTACCGGGATTTAACACCGCCGAACTGGCTCGCTAGCAGCACGAGTACAGCGGCATTATGGGTGCGCGAGGAATGGGTGCGGATCCGGGGAGAGCTACGTTTGGGCAACGGTGGGCAATGTCACCTACGTCAGCGTCTACCTTAGCCCGAATTATAGCGCTCTCGAGTACGCGGAGAAGCTGGATACTCTCGAAGACGCCGTGAGAGACGTCCCTGGCAACAAAATCGTGGCGGGCGACCTTAACGCGCGCGCGGTGGAGTGGGGGATGCCCGAGACGAACAGACGCGGACGGCTGCTGTTGGAGATGGCCGCAAGGCTTGAACTGACAGTGGCAAATGAGGGAAACACGCCGACGTACAGACGACCCGGCTTTGGGGACTCTGTGACCGATGTGACCTTTGTTTCGGACAGGATGACACAAAGACTGTGGGCATGTAGAGTGATCGAAGACTACACAGCCAGCGATCACCAGTACATCACCTTCGGCCTTATAGACGAATCGCGTACGAGCAGTACTCGGGTAACTCGTCCCCCTCGTTGGAACGTGAAACGGATAGACTTAAACAAACTCGACAGACAAATGACGCGCGGGGAACCACTGTCACAGGTGGAACCTCGCGGAATGACTAATCGCGACAGGGCTGAAGCGCTTGTCGGGGAAACAGCCCAGTTTCTTCAAAAATTGTGTGAAGCCTCTATGCCGCGGAAACGTTACGCACGCAACAAACGAGAGACATACTGGTGGACAGCCGAGATCGCGGACATCCGACGTAGTTGCCTAGCACTTAGACGAAAGGCCCAGCGGGCTCGCGGCCGACAAACCGCACTAATTCTCTCCGAAGAATACAGACAGAGTAGGAGGCGTTTGCGGTACGCCATAAATAACAGCAAAATAGAGTACTGGCAAAGACTGACGGACGAGGTGGACTCGGATCCCTGGGGCGCGGGTTACAAGACCGTGACTCACCAACTAGGGAGACGGGTTCCGCCGATAACTAAGGACGCAGAGACGATGGACAAGATCGTCGACGGTCTCTTTCCAACTCATCCAGTGAGGAGGGAGGAAACCGTTGAACGTACAAACGGAGAATGCCCTCTATTCACGAGTGGGGAGCTTGCCAGAGCCGCAAACTTGTTAAAACCTAACAAGGCACCGGGCCCTGACGATGTGCCGTCGGAAATCTTACGTTTCGTCGTTTTGCGACGACCGTCGGTGTTCCTCGACACATTCAACGGGTGCCTGGTGGAAGGCGTTTTCAGCAGACATTGGAAGACGGCTCAATTGGTTCTCATTAATAAATTCAATTTTAGATCGTTTAAAACTATTTAATGTATCTGCAGTGTCTTTTATCGTTGATATCAATGTATTGTTTATTGAGATAGAATTACTATAAAATTCTTCATAGTTATATATTAATAAATGAATTAATTAATAATTAATTAACTGCAGCTATTATCATTTTTTTTTTTTTTTTTTTTTTAAAAAGCTATTATCATTTTTATTATTATTATTATTATTATTATTATATATTATAATATATAATATATTTCAGCTTCAGTTATAATTCATATAATATTTTCTAATATTATTATAATATTAATGTAAACATTTTTAAATAAATCCACTTTATTATACTGAAATTTTTTAATTATTTTAATATTATTATTTTACTACCACGAACTAATTATTATATTACATACAGACTAATGTCTAATCAATTAAAAAAAAGCTTTTGCACCAATATCCGTCTTGTTTATATCTAATAAATAGTGGCTTAATCCTGCTGAACTTGAAGAAAAGAAAGATTTGAAATGATTAAGGTTTTAAATATTTTATTTAAGAAAAATTATAAATTCTGCATTTGGAATCTTTGACATACAAAATCCATTTTAATAAGTCAAAAAAATATTTACTTGCTACTTAATGAGAAACAGGAATCATCATTTCATGATCCTGCATATTTTTAAAAAGAAAAAGCTAATATTCATAATTAATGCTTCTTACATTAAATGAACACTTTAAACTGACAATTTTAAATTGCCAATTTCTAAAATATTAGCATTGCATTAAAATATTAGATTATTGCTATGTATGTAAATAAATAAAACTAAATACTCCCACTCTTGATCAATTTCAGTACTACTTTCAAAAACTTCCGTTCCGTGCAAAATAAGACATCACACATTTCAATGGCTGGATCAAACTTCAATAAGTGTGTGTGTGACGTCATTATATTTGCATGTAATTAATCGAAGTTTTTTAAAATTAACACTAAACTTAGTTGAGAGTGGAAGTATTTAGTCATTTATATATTTATGGGTGGTTTTCTGTGACATCGAAGATGAAAAAAATAAATATTGCTATAACTGTGGGAATATGTTTTAGAGGTATCCAGTAGTTCTCCTGAATTTTTTCAGATTTTTTCTGGGCCATTATTTTAAGTTACAGAGAGTTAAAGTTGACATTTTAGCACTTTTTTGCATTATATGCCTATTTTCATGAATTTTTAGCTCCCAGGGGATGCATTTTTCACTAAAAACATAAGTATGACTTTTTTTGTAAAATTTTCCGAACTTTTCATTAAAAATACTTTTAAAGACAAAATTGTATGCTGTCACACTCTTGTAAGCCATTTAAACCTTAAATAGTGAAAATCAGCAATTCTGCTCCGGACTCTGGTAACCTAATACTGTCTAAAAGATGTCTTTTTATAGTCAGAAAATGCCTAAAAATTTCCAGAGTGGGTCTAAATCATTAAGATCACTTATGGTCAAAATATCCGGGAAAAGTGCCCGAAATATTAATAGAAATGTATATTTGTTGCCTTATAACGATGAATCTAGCATGATCATTGCAAAAAAATTTGTGCACTTACCTTGGAGTGGTAGAAAAGTATCTTCACTTATTTCAGTATCCATCTAATCCCCTGTAAGCTGCTAAAAATACAAATATTATTATACAAATGTAAAAAATTAATTTTTAAACATTTATAATGCTGAATTTTTAGTTTTACATCCCTTACAAGAATTATAATACTAATCTGAAGGATTACTATAAATATATAAACATCATTATTACAATAACTGAATATACGTATTTAATACAAAAGATATATAAATAAATCGAATATATAATTATAATGAATAATATGATAACGTGACAGTTACAAGTTTGTGAAATCTAAACAATGTATTGCTGAATAATAATAATAATAATGTTGATACTTTTATAGTAATCCTTCAGATTAGTATTATAATTCTTGTAAGGGATGTAAAACTAAAAATCCAGCATTATAAATGTTTAAAAAATAATTTTTTATAATTTTATAATAATATTTGTATTTTTAGCAGCTTACAGGGGATTAGATGGATACTGAAACAAATGGAGATACTTCTCTACCATTCCAAGGTAAGTGCATAAATTTTTTTGCAATGATCATGCTACTAGATTCATCGTTATAAGGCAACAAATATACATTTCTAATTATATTTCGGGCACTTTTCCCGGATATTTTGACCATAAGTGATCTTAATGATTTAGACCCACTCTGGAAATTTTTAGGCAGTTTTTGACTATAAAAAGACATCTTTTAGACAGTATTAGGTTACCAGAGTCCGGAGCAGAATTGCTGATTTTCACTATTTATGGTTTAAATGGCTTACAAGAGTGTGACAGCATACAATTTTGTCTTTAAAAGTATTTTTAATGAAAAGTTCGGAAAATTTTACAAAAAAAGTCATACTTATGTTTTTAGTGAAAAATGCATCCCCTGGGAGCTAAAAATTCATGAAAATAGGCATATAATGCAAAAAAGTGCTAAAATGTCAACTTTAACTCTCTGTAACTTAAAATAATGGCCCAGAAAAAATCTGAAAAAATTCAGGAGAACTACTGGTACCTCTAAAACATATTCCCACAGTTATAGCAATATTTATTTTTTTCATCTTCGATGTCACAGAGAACCACCCATAAATATATTTACTAATTTACATAATTATTCTATTAACATTAATATTAATATCCCCCACAAACGATTTTCAATATTTTTCATTTTTAACACTGCACCCTCAATGAGCACCCTTAAAGTAGGGGTTAAAATAAATAATAAGTAGGGGTTAAAGTAGTTTCACTTTATAACTGTTCACCCTTAATTATCGCCCTAAAAGTAGGGGTTGCTGATAAAACAGTAATCATATTCTTATTCGGCGTCGACGAAAACCCCCCATAAATGATATTTTTTCGATATTTTCATTTTTTAATACTACACCCTTAATTTCCACCCTTAAAATAAGGGTTGCTGATTAAAATAGTAATCATATTCTTTTTCAGCGTTGCCATAAACGTCCTACAAATGATTTTCAATTTTTTTATTTTGTAGCACTTCACCCTGTTACCACCCTTAAAGCAGTGGTTGCTATACACATGAACCGTGTCGACGTGCCGCGTACACACACCCCCTGCGTCCCTGTAAACACCGACCTTATTAGTCGAAGGGTTAGCAAGGAACGAGAGAAATATTTACCTGGCAGACAGCTTACGTCGTCATCAACGTCATTGTTGTTGGAACTGACGAGATGTACACTACGACAGACGGTGCGGGCGGCCATGTTACTTAAGCCGCGCTCAAGTAAGGCCGCGTACGCACCGCAAGTGGGCTGTTACGACGCATGCGCGCACGCAGGCAATGCGTCGACCTCGCCGAGGAGAGCAGAGCTCTTCCGATCGCTGTAAAGCTACGACGCCCGATCTTCGTGAGATATACGTCGCCGATCCGATACAGAGTGTAGCAAGCGCGCCATTTTTTGTGTTGAGCAAGAGTTAAGCGAAAGCATCGGAGCAACAAAAGGTTGGTGCATCCTAATCCGTGCCTCCTTTATTTTCACATAATTTAATCCCGTGCTTCCCTATTGTGTGTGTGCGGGTTATCGCGTTTCCATTCTCCCCCTCCCCTTTTCTGAGCAGCTTTCGATACTGCGATCGTTTGTCGCAGCCGCGCCGTTGGTCAACATTAAACTCGTCGAGGACGTATATTACACCATTTTAGCCAGCAATTCGCGAGGTTTGAATTACAGATTGCATCCGTGCAGTCAGCAGTAAGCCCACTTTGCTCCTTCCTAATTTTGCCCCCTCCCCGAGCCGATCGCAGCCGAGTTCGAGCCCGCGTAAAGGACGCGACTGCCACCCGTGAGTTTATAAATTTGAGCGGATAATAAATTATCGGCAAATATTAGAACCCTGAAATCTTAGACAGGACGGCAGCGAACTATTTATATATAATATATATGTATATATAATGCTGTTATACAAGTTTATATGATTTGTTAAAGCCTTAAACTCAAATAATGAAAAAGTATTCGAAAATGGGTGATTGACCACTACTTACCCAACCCTGGTTAAAACTATTCTAGTGCCGAGAAGTGTCCACAAGCCGACGCCTTAAAACGCTTTAGTGAGGCCAGGCCACAAATTTCTGTCGGTAAGGAGTTCCATAGATGCGCACCTTGTACCTGGAGGGAGCGTTTACCAGTCTCCGTACGTATCAGGGAAGGTACATGTTATCTTGTTATCCCCCTTCCAGAACTTCAAGGAGCACATCTAGATAAGAAACTTTCTAGATACGTTGAAACGCGCAAAAACACAATTTTGTACATAAGTACCGCCATGAAATATTGTCTCCTAGAATCGGAACGTCTCATGATCATCCCTCCTAATACCGCAAACGTAACGCACAAAAGTATTTTGTAAAATCTGTAATCGGTTTCAAATCTCCTCTAAAGCATCCAGCCTAATTAATAAACAATAGTCTGTGTGGGGAAACAACAGCACTTCGACGAGTCGCTTTCGAAAAGCCTGGGTAGTGTACTTGCTAAAAAAACGCATACTATACAACACTCTATTTACTTTTTTGTGATTTTATCTACATGTAGCTTCCAAGATAGTTGCGAATCCAAAACCACACCAAGACTCAGAACCCTTTCCACAAACGGGATGTGTACGCCATCACCCAAGTCAATGCCACGACGACCATGGTTGTAGAAATCTGAAAAAAATTTACGGCAACCAAACAATATAGCGTGACTCTTGGAGGCGTTAAGTCTGAGTGAGGCGGGCACAGCTCAATCCTGTATTTCAATTGCGACTCTCCGAAGCTCTGCTATCCCACCCAGATCAGAGTATGGGAATTGTAAGTAGACCTAGAGAACCCCATTTGCCTTAGACGATCAAGTAAACGAGTAGGAGATATTGTGTAAAATGCCTTGCCTAAGGAACAGCAGGAGTATTGTAACAAGTTTTCTGTCAATCCCTCTACGTATGGCTTCAATCAACTTATACAAAGCGGTTTCTGTTAAGTGGTATGGTCTAATACCGGTTTGCATTGGGTCCATAAGCGAGCGTGACTGCAGAAATCCCTGCAGCTGGTTTAAGGCAATTTTCTCTAAAACCTTATAAAGGTAACATAAGAGTGCAATCGGTCTGAAATCAGAAGGCGATGATGGTGTTTTGCACTTTTTCAAGGGGATAATATGATCTCTTTGTCAGAGATTAGGGAAAATGTTTGTCGAAAAAGAAGAGTTAAATATTTTTACAAGAAAATTACCAACAGCGGCGGTATGCCGTCCGCCCCAGAAGCCTGCGAGGAAATATGCGAGATCGCCAAGACAACATCATTTATATTAATCTCTATACAAGAGAAACCTTCATTTGTAGCCTGTTGAATTATTACATGACGGCTCTCATCGTCCTTTACTGAGGAGACACACCAGCAAACTGCCGGTTCAAGTCCTCGAGTGAAAAATCATTTAAGTCAACCGTTCGCCCATGAAGAAATCCCAAATTTCGCAGCTCTTTCTAAGCAGTGTCATTATCAAGAGCCTCAGATATACGACTCTGATAATACTCTGTTTTCAATACAAATAGCCTTTGAGAATGTAACAATTGTTTTTGAAATTGAGAGAAAGATAGCTTAATTTGTCGGTTTTAGGATTGTAAATCGTTTAATGCAGATCGATATTCAGCCACAAGTTCTGACTATGCATTCTATCAACATCACCCAAAATTTTTATTATATTTTTTAAATTATTTTCAAATTCTGGCATAACTTTTAAAGATTGTAGAATTGAATCAAATCCAGATGATGTTGCAGACAAAATGTCCGACAAACCATCCGAAAACGAGCTTGCAGTGGTCGCCTGTGTTGCGACGGTAGCGCCACCTTTATTCGCTGAAAAGTCACCTACAGGTTCGTCGAGATTTGAAACTAAATTTTTCATATTATTTACCGCAATCGATATGTTGAGAGCCTGCACTGCTGCATCCTATACATACAGGAAGTCCCCCGCATGTACATCCGCAACCGGTAATACTCTTTTTACTTTGCTTGGTTTGTTACCCGGCCTTGAGGAAAGCAGTTGAGGAAAGCGATGTGCTCAATGGCAAGGAATTGAGAGAGATAGAAAATGGCGAGACTAACCTCAAAATTTCCCAGCACTGCAGAAAATCAGATGAACATTATCAGAAGCATCATGAAAAGCAAAGAATTTCTGCTCAGCGCGAAGCTTGCATAAAGGCGCATGCAAGAACCTATAATAAAAACGCTCGAAGGCAGGAGGCGACAGTATCAGGCATATAAAGTAGAGCCTATAAATAACGTGGCTAGGGCTACTTACTGCGCAGAGAGAGAGAGAGAGAGAGAGATTCAAAACTTTATTGGTTACTAGGGGTAAAAGAACCCCAAAAACCCTACAAGAACACAACTTGCATAAATATATTACAATTTTGATAAAATAATAAAGATAAAACTATATATGAATAATAAATATATAAGCGGTAAATAATAAAAAATGCAATTCAATGATTTTACAATAAGTAAAATAACAAAAAATAATTAAAATGAAAGAATATTAAAAAATGAAAATTAAATAAATAAATAAATAGATAAATAAATAAATAAAAAATAGGTAAGTGAATTGATAAATAAAAATAAATCAAAATAATCAGAACAAAAAAAAATAAAATGATAAATAAATAAATTCATTAAAATAAAATAAAATATGGACAAACAATAGAATAAAATTTATCACATTTTTATCGAGGTGATGCAGTGAGGTAAGGGATGTGTTATGATACCCTCGCGCTAGACTCTGGCTATCCAAGCTGTCTAATCGAGCTCTAACAAATGATTGGTTAAAGACATTTTAAATGAATTAAAGGCTGAAATATCAAATGAGATGAGTGGAAGTTTATTAATGATATGTGAGGCATTGATGAGAAAGGATCTGTTGAAAGTCACGGTGCAAGAGGGAATATAGGTGAGTGTTATAGGAGAGTGACAAGAGGAAGTACGTGAGTTAGATGAGACTTTGCCAAGCACGATGAAGTGATCAGAGAGATATCTAAGTGAATTATGAGCAATAACAATGAAAGCTAGTGAGCCAATCGTAAGCAAGCGTCTGGACTCAACAGACAACTACTTCAGAGCCAGCCTAAAGGGGGTAACATGTTGCCTCCTAGAAAGATTGCCCCAGACGAATCTCACACAGGCATTAAGTAAACGTTGGGACTTAAGATTTCTAGTCTGATTAACGTCATGGTTGGCCGTATCAAGCATAATCGAAGTGTGGCATAATTAAAGCATCTACCAAATCTTTTCTTAATTTACGAGGAAGCTCACGCTTATAGAAACGGAGCGAGTGTAAAACTCCATGTACCCGTTGATAGATCGATACAACGTGCTTCGACCATTCATGCGTACAACCATACGTCCAATGACTTAACATTAAACTCATATCTCAAAAACTCAGATCCAACTCTAGCTCTCGAGGTAGTGTTCAAATCAATTCGCGAAACATAAGCTTGACTACCCAAGGGCATCATTTTCGTTTTACAAACGTTAATCTTTAATCCATTAGAGGAAGTTCACGAAGCAACACGGTTTGTATCATGGACAACATGTTAAATGCCCAATTCTAATTCTGCAGGAATGAACGAGTAATAGACCTGGGCGTCATTAGCAAACAGCATACAGTTGCTATATTTAAGTACATCAGGTACCTTATTTATAAAGATAGAAAATACTATTAGACCCAATACAGTCAGACGATCTACCGACCTCATCAACCACCGACTGTATGTGATTCACCAGGTACTGAGAGAACCAACTCAACACCGTGTGTTCAATTAATCAATTGCCCTGCGAATATCATCAATGACGCCCAAGAGTGCCGTCTGGGTACTGTGACCCCTGCGAAATCCCGCTTAGCGCGATGTTAAAAGATTATTACTTTCCAGGTGGAATGAAAGTTGTTCATGTACCAGCCGTTCGAGAATTTGAGATATCTCACAAAGTTTCGTAATGGAATGAGTGTCAGAACACGATTCAATCCTGCTCGACTTCGCTAGAGGGACCAAAAGTATTACTTCTAATAACCAGGAAATATTTCCTTATCCAGCAATTCATAAAATAAGTATACAAATAAGATTAAAATAATGGTGACTACTGCGGCTCAAGCATTTTTATCATCTTCACCGAAATCCCATCCATAGCCACCGCCTTCGACGAGTCACTAGAAATAATCCTCTGGATACCATTAGTGGTGATAGAGGAGAATTTAAACAGCGGAGAAGTGATAGATGAATGATCCAGCGAAAAAAAGTCAACAAAATAAGGAGAAATCGGTGAGGCAACATTAGAGACAGAGGCACAGTGAAGGTTGAATTGATGAGTGGAAAAGTATGTTGAAGGTGATGATGGGGTTTGGCACCCAGGCCTATATTTTTAAGGATTTTCCATTTCTTATACGCCCCCAAGCCTATCAGTAAGGTACCGGCATTTCATTGAATCCAGGGCATTCGAAACACGGTTGTGAAGAGATTTAAACACTCGATAGTCAGTGTACAGGGTCGTCCTTGTGAATTTGTTATACGCAGCATTATTTCCCTAATAACAAGCCTAATCGCACGTGTAACCCAGGGTTTGAATAAAGGTTTAATTGTAAGAAGCCTTTTAGGTGCCATGGTGTCAAAAGTAGATATAAGTGAATTATTCAGATGAGAGATGACATTATTGAAATGATGAAAAGAATCGATGGCAAAAATTGATGATTGGTGGTAATAGTCAGTCGAAGGGTGAGTAGAATTAAATGAAGAAGTATGCCTAGAACAGGAAGAAACGGAATGAGATATATGTTGTCTGTCCATCCATAAATGATTATTTACAGATAATGGCGAAATGGCATAAATTGAGGTAAATGAGAGGGTGAGTAATGGTTGAATCCAAGTGAACGAAAATGACATGGCTAGATCATGGAGAATAATCTCTTCAAGATTACGTGACCAAAACCTTTTTATCTTAGAAGGCACACTAGTAAAGTTAAGCGAAAGTTCAATGGCGTCATGTCCAGCAGCAAAAGGTACATTCGACTTCCTATATTCATAGTACTGATAAGGGAAGTACTTAACCTCCGGGAAACGGATTTTTTCCTAACCTTGGCATGCCTTTTGTAATTCAAAAATTTGAAGAAAGCCAAGTTATTACTTACCAATGGCCACATTTACGAAAGTTATTCGAGATCTAACAATATTTTCAATGAAAATTACTTCCGCTTTGATCGCTTATAACTCGAAAACAAATATCGATAGGCACTCAAACCCAGAACTGATAGTTGACTTCAAGTAGATATGGTTTGAAAAAAAGAAACTTAAATTGCTCAATTTGGAGCAAAGTTATGAAGAAAATAAGAAATTAAAGAATTTTAGGCCAAAACAAAAAATAAATTTTGGTTAAAATTTCTTTTATTTCTTATTTTTTTTTATAACTTTCTTCCAAATTAAGCAATTTGAGCTTCTTTTTTTTATAATCATGTTTGCTTGAAGTCAACTATCATTTAGTTCTGGGTTTGAGTTTTTATTAATATTCGTTTTCAAGTTATAAGTGATCGCAGTGAAAGTAATTTTCATTGAAATTATTGTTAGATGTCGAATAACTTTTGTAAAAGTAACCATTGATAAGTAATAACTTGCCTTTCTTCATATTTTTATATCAGAAAAGACATACCAAAAGTAGGATAAGATCCGTTTCTCGAAGATCAAGTACTTTTGAGAAGACCTTGTGAATATTGTCACAAACCATGAAGAGACCAAGCCATATATTTGAGACCCCAATTGACGTTATTGCATGATGGGTTAATTCAGAGAGAACCAGAGTTAGGCCGAATGCAGTCAGATTAACGCGCATTATAGCAGAAGCACCGCAGGAGAACCCCATGTCTGTATTCAAATCACCCGCAACTTGAATATGGTCATATAAATGTAGTACATCCGCAAGAGCATTAAAGAAAGAAATAGGATATGCAGCTGAAGATCTCCGATAAACAACGGCCATTAATATTGAGATATACTTTGCAGACAGATGGAGAATAAGAAATTCAGTGAAATTAGAAAATACAGGGTCAGAGTGTGAGTGTACTCTGACCCCATACTCTTCACGGACATAGGCCGCTACTTTTCTGCCCTCTTTACCAACCCTGTCAAGTCTATATTGTACATAACTTGGAAGGTTCAATATATCAGAGGAGTCACAATCCGTAAGGAAGGACTCGGTAATCGCAATTACATCAAATAGTCTGGGATGAACTAACAATTCTATGGATAAAAAACGTGTTTCAAGTCGATTAATATTAACAAGAAAAAAAAAAGGAAGAATGATTTTGACGAAGATGTGAAATGATTGACTCGACCAACGTGATCTTATTGGAGGCGAGGGCGCGGTAGTGGGAGTAAGGTGGAAAAATCAGCTTCAGTGTTTACACAAATAAGAGGTCTATCCCTAACCCATGCATACATACATTCAAGTCAGTAACAAAAAGTCTCGCATAACCTAGTTCCGATGATTTGCGGAGCACCTTAATCCAAAGATCATGCACACGCTTTGGCCATAATGGTCGAAGATAGATTCAGGAGTCGCCGCCTATTCCAAGAATAGCATTTGCCGTTTTACTCTTTGAAAGATAAGCTTTAGAGGATAGCCGAATAACTAGACCCCTGTTATTACTTGCGTGAATTGCTGTTAAGTCCTGGCTTAAGTCACGGTTTTGAGATTGGGGGGGACCACGGCCGTAAACCAATAATTTGATTTGTCATTAGCGGTAAATTTAAAATATTAGAGACCCGACGTGCAACCTCGAAATCCGAAAGGGTGGTATTATCCTGCGGTAAGCCAAGCAAGAGAATTTCAGTTTTCTAACTCTGAACCACGGCTCGTCATTTAAGAGGCTTGCGATGAACAACTGTCAAGCTCACGAAACTTCGCCTCGACCCGCTTCGACTCGACACATGTCGTGAAAATAGTAAATCCCTCAGCCATAGTACGAGAGATGTTCAACTCAGGGCTACGAGCGAATTAGTCGAATCAGGCCGGAGGAGTAGAGATAAACGCGGTTTCACTATTTGAGATCAACTCGGTATTGCTGAACGAGAGCACAGCGCCGTGTCCTTGCTTAGTAACCTGCGAAGGCGAAGGAGGCGAGGCAAAGCACTTAAACGTGGTGATGAAAGCAGAAATAATGGACACGCCTCGGCAGCGGTAGAGACGAGCACGGCGACTGGGATCGGTAACATTAGGCGGTATCATTATTGGTAACAGTAGGCGCTCACCTGACCCCGGCAGAAACGCAAAACAGTATGTCTGCGAAAGTTGACTACACTTCGCACATTTCTGTATAGTCCTTACGTGACAGATGTCCGCGAGGTTATGGAGGCGACGGTTACGACGATGTCCTGTAAAAGCGCTGACGAGCCAAGTTAGATGTTCAAACAACAAAATTCAAGCCGCCAAAAATTCCCTCGAAGCGTCCATGGATAACCTCACTTATATTCGTATCGAGGATTAAAGGAATTCAACCGCACAGCTGACTACAGCGGGATGCTTTTATTAAATAAACAAATGCTGCAGTCAACCAACGTTCAGTATATCTCGCTGAAAACAATCATAGAGGTCGGTGAGTAAGTAAAAGAGAGTGAAAATTGAGAAGCGAATAAGTATGAGTCTTGTACTCACCGAAAGCGCGCGCAGAGAGAAAGAGAGAGAGAGACTCAGTGCAATCGTGTATGAAATAGATTATTGATTGAAAGTTTATTAGGATACGGGGTAAAATCCCCATGTAGCACATACCATAATACAAATGTATACCATGGTACGAATGTAGCAATAGTCAAAATTTGACAATAATGAGACTTAAAAGTAAACTCTGTGACATCTATTACGTTAATTAAATAAACCATTAAGATATGGTGAAACAAAATATATTACCATCTAAGATTAAAAGATAAAATTGTTGATAAGTTAGATATCGAAACATGTATAAAAGATCACTTAATAATATACCTATTAGAAAAGTAGTCTTAGTCTTAGTCTTGTCGAGGAGATAACCTGGCGGCCGTTTCTCAGGGACGTGCCTGTCAAGCACTCAGGCTCATTTGCCCATTGTGCTATATGTCCGTTTACTGATGTTTCCTTTGCACTTCCTTATTAATGTCTCTAACGATCTTGCGAATGGTCGTCAGGCTGTATTCCCTTACTTCCTCCATTTTTAGTAGAGGCCTTCCACATACCTTCATTCTGATGCCCATTAAAGCTGGGCCTATTCACAAAGGCGCCCTGGCACCCAAAGTAACTTTAGTACGTTTGTCTCTGCTAAGGTCTTCAGTACACCTCTATACTTAAGCACCTCTTTTGAAGTGATTGTAGTGTTTTATAGTGCCATTAAGGCTGCTTTGCTATCCCAACAGAAGGTAACAGTTTCCTGTTTTCTCCCTGTCTAACATACCATCAGCCACTTCCGTAATAAACTTTACTTCTGCTTGGAATACCGTGGCGTGCGTGTCAAGTAAGCATACTATTTCTAACATACTCCTTCTTACTCACGCCCCAGCCCCAACTCCTTTTTCATTCTTGGAACCATCAGTGAACCGCGCCATGCTGTCTTTTAGCAGATCGTCGGATCCTTCCTCGCATTCCTTCCTATCCGGATAAGTGACCTTATACGGCTTAGAGAAGAAAATTCTTCCCAACACTTTGTTTTCTTTCTTCGATAAGTGCATAAGTTTGACTTATCAACTCTTTATCCTTCGTAAGCGTAAGTTCTAACTTCTAAGTTTAATGTGGGGAAATCTAACAAGATCTCTAATGCGACTGTTGGTGCACTCATGGACTCATTTAAAAATTATTCATCCTTTCAATAATTCCGCGTCTTCTTATGAATTCTTTTAAAATAATAATAATAATAAAATTTTAAGCCATGCAAAAATAAAATATATGCAACTTCGTAGCCAGGCAGGAACAAGCAGCAAAAGAAAATTAAAGCAAGGCAAAAAAAAGAAATTCGTATGCATGCATTAATGAGTTTAATGTTATTTATATATATTTATCGAGGCGAAGTGATCGACGATGACGGTGAACGCTCAGAAGGGCCTCGAGCAAATCTTCAAAAGTGCGGGATTGTTAGGTTGCGAAAGAAAAAATAAAATCAGAAAATTTAAGAATTCATAAGCTTTTCTTGACTCGTTCTTATTTTATTTCTAAGGACCCGCATAAGGAAAGGAAATTTCAGGGAAATTAAGACCGAAATAACAAGTCATAAATTATTTGTGGTGGCCAATGGCATCTTTTGTCTTTATTTTTTTTATTCATTACCAAACTCTGTACATATTTTTTTTTATTCTAGATTTTTGTACCCTCTTTTTCCTGGCACTTCCTACCGTTTATCCCCTGGGGACTTTAACGGTGTCCACCTACCACCTATGTGTAGGTGCTTTATCCCTCCCTTAAAAACCCCACCATCTCGCATTCGCCCGGGGTTATGCCCGTGGATGAGGGCAACCTGTGAAGCAGGGAAAACCTTACCCGAAATGGCCGGTGTATTCGAAACATTCTTTTTGTGTGTCAAAGTCACATTGCGTAGGCCTTGACACCGAAACCGAATGTTTCACACGTCCCGCTCACGTTGTGAAGTGTGAAAAAATACCTAACCCGCCACGAATGCCAAGCGATCGAGAGCGTCACCCATCCTCTTGGGTACCGCGCTCAATACTGCTTAACTTCCGTGACCGGCTGAGGTGCGTCTCCGCCACTCCGCCACCGCGTCGGTCTACATATATTTTAATTGTTCGCGGATGACTCGAAATCCAAGATAAAATGATTAATTTCGCAATCTCGGATCGATTCCGCGATTACTCGGGGCTTATGACCCGGTGGTTATCCAGCCCCTTCAACGCGAAATAGATAAATAATTAAAGCACGAAAATATTGATCATAGTTATTTTTATTTTAAAAATTGAATCGGCGTGGAAACCCGATCAGCAAAAGGTCCGACAACTGAAATACGCGCGATTGGGAAACCGTTTGGTTCACCCGGATCTAGCCTCAGGCATCGATCACGCATGGCCTTTGCAAGCCATGGATCCACAAACGGGTAAGAGTTAAACTCTTTTCTACCCAAAAAAAATAAAGGGGTGGCAACTCCCGGGCGAACTAGGAGTCACTTAGGGCTTGTCGCCTGTTAGATACCCGGCCCCTCGATCATACTTACTCTCGTTGCTTTCTATCTTCGGGAGTCCTCGACGATGTCTCCGCAAGACTGACTATATTTTCATTGCGAGAAAAAGCCTCTGAATGGAAAACTCTGAATGCTTAAGAATGAATGCGCGAGCCCTTATAAGGACTAATCTATCTAGTTATCTATAAGATAACTATGTAAATTTTTTTTATTCTTATTTTATTGTTATTTTAACAATTAAATTAATTATTAAACCATAAATTAATTAATTTGATTGACGATTCATATTTAATAAATTATTTATTAACGTTATCTTAACGTATATCCGATTAACATGATTTTACAAAACGAAAAACCCGTTTTACAATATTTAGTTGATTATTTATTCATTAATTTTAATAAATTGCTATTTTAATATAAATGAGAATAAACAAAATGATTCTTCGGATATTCGGGATATATTAAGATTAATTGAATTGATAACAATGTTAATTAGACAATAAAAAACATGTTTAATTAAAGTAACACAAAGTGTAAGCCGGCCTCATCTTAATTGCGTAGTTCGCGCGGTGAGGGGAGAGCGTTTGCGTGCCGCGCATCAATTTTGACGATTAGTTTGCTGAGCCGTTTACGCGCGATATTTAAAATACAAAATCTTTTATTTTATTTATTTATTTATTTAATTTACCGATACTTGGGTAGGTTGCAATCCAGAGTTTTCATGTGTGCCTTTATTTCGCAATTTACTCCGCCACACTGAGGCTTCATAAGTGAGCCTATGATGATGGTTTAATGATGAATTTACTTTATCTGGTCCTAGTCCCCAAAATTTGCAGAAAGCTCTTTTACAAACCGAAAAGGTACTTATTGCCGCGTCAAATTTTGGCTTTATACATTCCCTCCAGTTTAGCCTAGAATCAATTACTGCTCCTAAGAACTTCACATCTTTGATCAGTTCAATTGGGGTCCCATGTAGTTGAAGACCTACAATCGGTTTGGTCTTATATCAACCTTACTTGGGTTTACTCCAAGTTTTACCTGTTTACACGAATTTTCCAAAATATTAATAGACCATAATGAAGTTTTGAATTAAATAATTATTTTTTAATTAAAATATAAGAAATGTAATCAGAATATCATAAGAAGATACAGGATCTTGAAAAATCTATTAAATAATCAAACGAAAAAGTAATTGAAAGCAATCATACAATTAGTTTAATAGAATAAATACCTAAAATTAAAATTGATTTACCTAAATTCTCATAATGAACGACCGATTCGTGTTTTAGTTAATTTAGAAAAATGTGTAATAATTTATGATCTTAATTTTAATGAAACCTGTGCTAGTATATCACCATCATTAACAGATTCGGCAGAAAAATGGTAGTATATACAAGAAAGAAACATTTAAAGATAGATTTTGGATCAAACTTAACAAAGATCATCAAAAAAAAGTGGAATTTGGCCAAATATAATGAAAATAATAAATGGACTAGAGTATAATATGCTACATATATTTTTGGTCTAATTAAAGAATTAGACATAGATTTTTCTAGAACGGTAATGCTAAATAAATTAAGTGAATATTTTGATAAATCAATAAAATATACAATTTTAAGCCAACAAGTAAATAACAAAAGTAATTTATTTTAAATTATAGTAGATTTTGATGCAGATAAAATTTGTGAAAAAAGAAAGTCTAATTTTCAAAACAAATATGAACAACAAAATAGATTTAATGAAAATGATAACTATAGAGACAACTTTAAAGAAAAAGAAAATTTTATAAGATACATTAAACCATATAAATCGTGGGAAAGTATAAAGAAATTCAACTGATATAAACGTTATTATGACTGTTAAACCAACTAAAAGATTAATTAAACGAATATATATGATCATGATAATATAAATGTTTAATTGTAAGTTTAAAAAACGATTCAATCATACAAATCCGTAAAACCGATTCGGGAACTAAAAGAAACTATATTTTGCAACTGGAATAAAGAAAAAGAGCACAATACAAATGATAAAATAAAAGAATAAAAAAAATCGAAATAAATACTATATTTGAAAATCCGCGCAAAGATTTAATCTATAATATTGAACCAAATAATGAAAATAATAAAAATGAAAAAAGAACTGAATAATGTCTTGAAGTAAACATGAAACTCGAAGGAATAGATATCAAAGTGTTAATAGATACTGGAAGTAAAATGTATTTAAAAAGAGTTTTAACAAATTATATACAAAGTTGGGTAAGAGATCGATAATATACAATTTATGAAACGCAAATAAACTCAAAAGATTATGCAACTATATTAATTAAAATCGAGTATAATTTAAAAGATGAAGTGTGCAATAGTTGCTTGTAGCCTGGCATCAATGGCACGCTCGAACAGCTTTCCAGTTATATCCAAAAAGCAGGGTGAAGTTAAAACAAGCACCAAATGTGTCTGCAAACAATTGCAGCGCAATCAGGGCAGCGGTCTTAATTACCAGATCTGGTATTCCATGTCTGTGGCTGTGACTGGACCTGTCGGTCACTATTAGACCTGTCTAGGCTGCCCATTCCTGATGTTGTGGAAACAGGTGACGTTGCACTCTGTCAAGAAAATGTGGACACGATGGTTTTGAGGCGCCTCTGGGATTGATCTTATACATCACTATTTTGTACGGCTTACCCGAGGGATCACTTGCGTTTAGCCGTTTGATGACAGCTTTAAGCTCTTTCCATTTTTCTGGTATACGCTGCAGACGTATTTTTGCGATATTCTCATTCTATCAATAAACAGATAGACGGCCACGGGGGATAGATTTCCCGGCCATAGAGACATCGCAAGCCGCTGTGAAAGCACATGTAAGTTCCTCAGTTGGTTCTTCCGGTGTTTCGTTAAAAGTAACTTCTGCTGTCGAGCAAAGAAACATTTCTCGGTCGAAGGTAGAGGGTACCATCTCTTATATTTCAAGCTTTTGTCTGACCTGCTATCCTGTTATTCATCGTTTGGAGCTGGTACACGAGTGCTTGATGGTTGGTGGTACTGTCCAGGTAGACCCTCCCTTTATCAATCTAGGATTGATAAAAGTTAGATTTATTATAGACCCCTCCCCCCCCCCCGCCTTGGTAAAAGCGGGAGTCATTCCGGTGTTAGCAATTTCTAACTCCAATATCGCAAAGGTCTCGAGGAGTGTACGACCACGAGTGTTGGTTTTCGTACTGCCCCATTCTGTCGCCCAAGCATTAAAATCACCTCGATGACTATTGGCGATCGGGAGGACCTCGCACTGGTGACGATGGCATCAAGGGATCCCAGAAAGTCGTCGATGTTGTCACTGGGTGGGAGATAGCAGCTGTATATTCGCATACCCGCTGCCTCCATCCAGGTAAAATTTTGGAGAGGAGCGGCCATTTTTCCGGATACATGCAGGTTTCTACATACCCAAATGGCCGCTCTGCCAGTGGCATCACTCACCCAATTCGATTCTGTGGGATCCTTGTACTCCTCACTGACGATAACAATATCAGCCTGCTCTTCTCTGACCAACTGTGGCAGCAGATCCTGAGCCTTGCACTGCTCGCTCCGGAATTTGACCAGGACCTGACGTTCCTTCCTAAGGTTCCGGACATGGTCATCTCTGACCCCGTGGATCCCGTGGATGATTAAAGCCGAAGGATGAGCCTTAGCAAAACCCTTGAATTTCGTCAGATTTTCCTCTTCAGCTGCCCGTAGCTGGACCTTCTGAGCTTTCATTTTCCTGAGGACAGCCTGCATCGCCTACCACTTTTTCTCCAGCGTTCAAGGTTAGGAAAACTTTGGAGTGTATTCCATCCAGTAGCGGATTCCATCAGAGCCTTCGCCTGCAGATTCGACTGTTTGGGAACAATGTGTTCCTCCTTCTCCGCTCCCACGTATGAAGGGCATTCTGATGGCCATGGTGTGAGCGGGATGGTCCCTTTCGCCTGACAAAGCCGGTGCGCAGGATGAAACCTCGTCGAGGTATGTTTCGGTTAGCCGTTTCAGCACCGTCTCGAGATACTTCTTCTGCCCTTCAGATGCCTCGGTGACGATGATAATGTCATCCAGATAAGAGAAGGGATGGGGCTCAAAGACATGACCAAAACTTGAAAACTGGAGATCTTAGTGACGAGTTTTAAAAAAACGTGCTCTGGGAAATTCCACCAACCATAGTGCACAAAGAGTACAATAGGCATGCTTTATTCTAAAGTAAAGCATTTAGTTCGGAGAGACCGATATCATATATTATACACATATACATATCACCAAACGATAAATTCATTATGTTTAAAATTATGATACTTATCTCAAGGATTACTATAAATGTATCAACATTATTATTTAATACAAAAATTATATCATTAAATCAGATCTGAGATTATAATGATTAATATGATTAATTGACAGTGACAAGTTTGAAAAATTTAAATAATGTATTGCTGAATAATAATAATAAGAATAATAATAATAATAATAATAATAATAATAATCCGCGCGGGGTGTCCTGTCCCCGTATGCGGCGCGTCCCCCGGGTGGCGGATGGGGGAATGCTCGTCACTCTAGCGTGAAGGGTAGAGGTGAAATACAATAATCTCCGTGGACCAAACAGTACAACCAGAAGTATGAGCAAGCGAGATGAAAACATACTACCCCAAGCGGGCAACTCCAAACTAGGAGTGAATCCCGTCGTCGGTTCCGATCGGGTGAAAGCCCCGGTGGCCGGCGCTGGCCTCATGGATTTTGGGGGAGGCCACAAACCGCTTAGTTCTAACATCACGTCAGAGGCGGGGTCCTCGAAAGATAACCCCCAACAGCAGCCGCTATCCCAGATGCTGAGTCTTCCTTCTGCAAGCAGGTTACGAAGCGGTAGCGTTACCAGCATTGGTAGCGCCATCAGCGGCATCTCTGCCTATAGCAGAGAATCTCAAGAGGAGATAGAAGTGTTCCGTAAGGAATACGAGAAGGTGGAGAAGGCGCAGGAGGAGATCGACTCCACTTACGACCATCTGAAAAAAGAACTTCAGGCAATGTTGGCAGCTTGTGCAAAGCAGCCAAACATTTCCATGGTTGTCAAAACAGGGTTGAAAACAGTAGACGCTCTTGTACAAGAGCTCTACGGGAAAACGAAGAAGATGTCTTTAGCAGTCGATGATTACAAGTGCCAAGTCGAGGATTATCGAGTTGGCCACGAGAATCGTCGGCGGCCTAAGAGAAGAGGCATCATTGCTAAAGCCGTCATCGCGGCTACAGCCAAGATACAGGCTCAAAAGAGGAGTAGGGAGGGCCCTCAAAGCCCACCCGAGGCCTCTAAAACCCGTAAGAAGAAGAAACCTCGCAAGGAGGTGCCACCACCTGGTAAGGACAAGGAGCAATCCAAGTCCAAGCCTGTGGTGGAAAAGAAGAAGCCGACGGTTAAGTCGGGACAGGCGCCTCTTGACAGGAGAAAGCGCCAGAAGGCGCCGGTATCCACCCTGGTGGTCACAATCGCGAGGAACCGAACGTTTGCTGAAGTTCTGGGGAAGCTCCGAAAGGAAGTGAATCCGGACGACAGTGGCGCGCAGGTTCTAAGTGTGCGGCCCACAGGGCGGGGGGACGTCCTGCTTCGGCTAGGCAAAAAAACCGATGCGGCAGTATTCGCGGAGAAAGTGCGTACTGCTACCCAAGGAATGGGAGAAGTTCGAGTCCGAGATCGAAGGGTTACCCTTGAGATCAGAGACCTGGACGCTCTCACAACGAGGGACGAAGTGGTGGCAGCCCTAAATAAAGTGCTTACTTCTTCGCCTGAGGGCCGAGAGGTGACGCTTTTGGGCCTAAACCGCAGTCAACAGAAGACAGCCATCGTGAAGCTGGATCACGAGAGCGCTGACAAGCTGAAGTCGATGCGGCATCTCTGCGTCGGCTTCGTAAGCTGTCGCGTTCGGGATCGAGTCTTGGTCGAGAGGTGCTATCGGTGCCTAGACTTCGGCCACACGAAACGGAATTGTAAGGGAGTGGACAGGTCCTCGTCGTGCTACAAGTGCGGCGAGCCTGGACACAACCTTAAGAATTGCAAGAGCGCTCCCAAATGCTTTCTTTGTCCATCAAAGGATGCTGAGGGAGTGTCTCACGTGGCGGGGTCCGGAGCCTGTGCCACCTTTAGGCGCGCGCTCGATACCGCCCGAAAGGCCGCTTCACCATAAGTGGCAGTCTCATCGAGGGAGGAAAGAAGAAACAGGACCGACCGAATTGACGCATGTCACAAGACACGCCTCCCAGCTTGAAGTAATGTGAAAAACAGTTCCGGGCTGGGAAGGTGAAAGCGTTGGGTTTGGAGTTTTAGCCGGTAAGAATCCGGCACTGGCGACGAGTGCGGACCCTCGTCGTCGTCTTATGTAAGATTTCTCCAGTTTCCCACGAAAAAAAAAAAAAAAAAAAAAAAAAAAAAAATAATAATAATAATAATAATAATAATAATAATATTTTCCGTGGGAAACTGGAGAAATTTAAATAAGACGACGAGGGTCCGCACTCGTCGCCTGTGCTGGATTCTTACCGGCAAAAACTCCAAACCCAACGCTTTCACCTGCCCAGCCCGGAACTGTTTTTTACATTACTTCAAGCTGGAAGGCGTGGCTGTGACGTGCGTCATTCGGTCCTATCTTATACTTTCTTCCCTCGCTGAGACTTCCACTTATCGTGAAGCGGCCTATTCTTCTTGAACTGTTTGGTCTTACGCGGGTAATACGCGGAGCGTATTATTATTACTGTTATTATTATGATTATTATTATTATTATTATTATTATTATTATTATTATTCCGCGCGTGGTGTCCTGTCCCCGTATGCGGCGCGTCCCCCGGCTGGCGGTTGGGGGAATGCTCGTCATTCTTGCGTGAAGGGTAGAGGTGAAATAAAATAACCTCCGTGGACCACACAGTTCAAGAAAAATAATGAGCAAGCGATTTAAACACCTATTACCCCAAGCGGGCAGCTCCAAACTAGGAGAAAATCCCGCCGTCGGTTTCGATCGGCTGAAAGCCCCAGTGGCCGGGGGTGGCCTCATGGATTTTAGGGGAGGCCACAAATCGCTTAGTTCTACGAAGACGTCAGAGGTAGGATCTTCGAAAGAAAACCCTCAACAGCAGCCGTCGTTATAGATGCTGAGTCTTGCTTCTGCAAGCAGGTTACGAAGCGGCAGCATTACCAGCCTTGGCAGTGCCATCAGCAGCATCTCTGCCTATAGTATGGAATCTCAAGAATAGATACAAATATTCCGCAAGAAATACGAGAAGGTAGAGAAGGCACAAGAGGAGATCAACTTCACCTACGACCAACTGAAGAACGAACTCCAGGCTACGTTGGCTGCTTGTGCAAAGCAGCCTAACATCTCCATGGTTGTTAAGACAGGGCTGAAGATCGTAGACACTCTTGTACAAGAGTTCTACAGGAAAACCAAATAGATGTTTTCGGCAGTCGACGATTATAAGTGTCAAGTCGAGGATTATCGAGTTGGTCACGAGAATCGACGGCGGCCTAAGAGAAGAGGCATAATAACTAAAGCTGTCATAGCGGCTGCAGCTGAGATGCAGGCTCAAAAGAGGAGTAGGGAGGGCCCTCAAAGCTCCCACGAAGCCTTTAAAAGCCGAAAGAAGAAGAACCCTCGAAAGGAGGTACCACCACGTGGCATGGATAAGGAGTAATCGAAGTCCGAGTCTGTGGCGGGAAAAAAGTCGAGCGGCAAGTAGGGACAGGCGCTTCTTGATAGGAGAAAGTGTCAGAAGGCGTCGGAATCCACCCTGGTGGGCACCATCGCTAAGGATCGTACGTTTGCTGAAGTTATGGGGACGCTCTGAAAGAAAGTCAATCTGGACGACAGCAGCGCGCAGGTTCTGAGCGTGCGACCGTCGGGGCGTGAAGACGTCCTGGTCCGGCTGGATAAAAACGCGGATATAGTAGTATTTGCGAAAAAAGTCCGAACTGCTACTGAAGGCTACTCGAGTCCGCGATCGAAGGGTCACCCTGGAGATCAGAGACTCACGTCTCCGCCTGAAGGTCGAGAGGTGACACTTTTGGGCCCCAACTACAATCAACAAATGGCAGCCATCGTTAAGCTAGATCACGAGACTGCTGACAAGCTGAAGTCGATGCGACATTTTTGCGTCGGCTTTGTAAGCTGTCGCGTCCCGGAACGACTTTGGTTGAGAGGTGCTATCGGTGCCTGGATTTCGGCCACACGAAACGGAAGTGTAATGGAGTGGACAATTCCTCGTCAAGCTACAAGTGCGGCAAGACTGGACAGAAACTTAAAAATTGCAAGAGTGTTCCCCAATGCTTTCTTTGTTAATCACAGGGTGGTCAGGGAGTAACTCATATGGCGGGGTGCGGTGCTTGCGCCATCTTTAGGCATGCGCTTAAAACCGGTAGAAAAGCCACTTCGCGATAAGTGGCAGTCTCAACGAGGAAAGAAAGTATAAGGTAGAGCCGAATGACGCACGTCACAGACACACCTTCCAGCTTAAAGTAATGTAAAAAACAGTTCCGTACTGAGTAGGTGAAAGCGTTGGGTTTGGAGTTTTAGACGAGAAGAATCCGGCACTGGCGACGAGTGCGGACCCTCGTCGTCGTCTTATGTAAGATTTCTCCAGTTTCCTACGAAAAAAAAGCTAAAGCTGAACCAGGTTATATGTCGAGTGACTGGATGGATGAAAGACCACGGACTGTAACTTGCGTTACAGAAGACGGAACTTGTGCTTCTAACTAGACGAAGAATCGATACGGGGAAACCGTTGACAGTCGGACGCAAACGTGTGGTGGTCCGAGACGAGGTCAAGTATCTAGGGGTGACTCTGGATACGAAACTGAGTTTCTAGCCTCACATATGCACGGTGACTAAAAAAGCACAATAAATGACAAAAGCCTTGAGCAGACTCATGGCTGATATGAACGGACCGAGACCGAGCACTCGACGACTACTTATGAGCGTTACCCTCTCGATCATGCTATATAGCGCGGAAATCTGGGCGGACGCGTTATACGTTAAGAGATGGGCGAAAGCGATGACTAGCATACAGCGGGTGGGCGCGTTAAGAATCGCGTGCGCGTACAGAACGATGTCCGAAAACGCCGTTCTAGTTATCGCAAGCGTAATTCCAATCGACCTATTCGCGACGGAGCGAAAGCGCATATACGATCAAAGCGCGGACACGGGACGGGTCGACGCTGCGACAGACGAACGTACGAAAACAATGGAACTCTGGCAAACACGGTGGACAAATACCCAACAGGCGCGATGGACACGTAGACTTATCCCTGCGGTTGCTCCGTGGAAGGGGAGAAAGCACGGTGAGGTAGACGTCTATCTCACCCAATTTTTCTCTGGACACGGATACTTCCGCGGCTATCGACACAAGATGGGCAGACTTGCTTCACCTAAATGTAAGTACTGCGGATGGGTCTATGATGACGCTGATCATGTGTTCTTCGCCTGCAGGCAATGGGCATATCAACGTCAACGACTTGAAATGGACATAGAAGCGATCACGCCGGAAAACGTGACGAGACTTCTGACGACGAACTGGCGCCTGATCGCAAATTACGTTACGAATGTATGGCGGAGCACAAAACAGATAAATGTCTGATAGATTGAGCGAATGTGATTCGAGAATGAAAGAGTAAAAGAATGAATGTGTTTTTTGGACATGCAAGGACAGCCGCCCAGTCTGAGGTAATGTGAATCACAGTTCCGGGCTCATGTGGGTGCGAACAGAGATATGTGGGTTTAGTGGGTATTAGTAGTTTGCTCCTACTGAGTCCCACACTCGGTGGACTGTTTGCTCTTGCGAGGGGATGGATAGTTTGCCGGTTGTGCGTAAAATGTCATTACCACAGACTCCAAAAAAAATAATAATAATAATAATATAATTCCCTTCAGGAGTTTATGCAGTCCGACATAATACATTTGGATCTTTTATGTGCTTCCCACCACTGGCGGGGGGCGTGGGGTTTATACAGCCCGGGCTACTTAATCCGTTTTTCTCCTTCGCACTATTTAAACTACGCATCTTCTCTCTCTTTCTTGGGCTGTATAAACCCTCGTTAGAAGGAATACATATATATTATATATTATTATTATTATTATTATTATTTATTTTTATACATAAGTAAATATGGTTTGTTTATTTAAATTACAATATTGGTTGTACATTAAAATATTATTCTTTATTAATCCAAATAAGTATCATTTCTGTATTGATATCAGTTTACAACTAACTAAAAATTATATTTAATAATTGGTAAAAAAAAGAATACGTGTAGAAAATGTTGTGTATACAAAACAAAAATTTCCAAAGAGAAAAGTCGTATTTCCCTTTTTTATGACTTATAGATGTGTCACAACCTTTTCCTAGGCGTTTGTCTTTCTTTAAGCGATTTTATGGCTTAAAAATTTTTCCAGTATAAAACTGTTCACTCGTAGGGTTCGATTTTATGTTAAGTTTACAATTAAAAACTCATATATATATGTATATATATACAGGGTGTGGGGGATGGCATAATAACTCGGCAAATATGCATTTTCGAAGAAGACAAAAGTTGTATGATTTTTCCTTGCCTTTCTGATGGTGATCTTGAATTTGACCTTAAACTTGATCTTTAAGGTTATTTGAAGGTGGAGTCGAGTTTTTAATATTGGACCCCGATTTTTTATGGCAGAAATGAAAAGCTGTTGAAATTCCCTATCCAACGGTATGCATAATATAGGGGGTCAAACGTGATCCAAATGTCATTGGAAGGTCAAATGTCCTTACACTCCAATAATAAGGACACTCATGAAAATTTCAGATGTAAGGGCGCTAAAAAACTTTTCATACAGTAGTTAATAGATTTTTACCTGTTTTATCACTGCTGACCTTGAATTTAACCAGTGAAGGACATTCCAAGATAAAGAGTAGCGTTAGCAGGAAATTACCTATAGGTGATTTGATGCAGACGAAAAGTTTTCTGAGTAAAGACCGCTTACTGGCCAGCCACTCAAGGCAAGACTTCTGAGGTTATAATAGTTTTAGAGGTCTTCAAATTATTTTAATAAGCTTTTAAATTGTTTTCCATTGACCTCTTGTCAGTAGCTTAATCTATTGTAAAAACTTTCAACGGCATTCGCGAGATACTCTCCAGCATATTATCACATTCGTCTTGAATACTTAGTCGTAATTCTTCTAAGCTTTACGGGTTAGTTTTGTAAACTTTATCTTTGAGATAACCCATAGGAAATAATCTAACGATGTCAAATCGGGGGATGTTTCTGGCCACTCAATGTAGTCTCTTTACCCTATCCACCTGTCATAAAAAACGGTGCCTAAATACCTGCGAATATTTCTAGCATGAGTGGAAGCTTCATCTTGTTGGAAGAAAGTATTTTCGAAGTTTTGAACAGTTGCCTCTATTATTCTCGGCACTATCTGATTACGAAGCATATTCACATAAATTTCGGCATTCATATTTCCTTCGTAAAAAAGGGACCAATTATTTGGTTGTTTAATATTCCGGCCCACACTCGGTGGACTGTTTGCTCTTGCGAGGGGATGGATAGTTTGCCGGTTGTGCGTAAAATGTCATTACCACAGACTCCAAAAAAAAAATAATAATAATAATATAATTCCCTTCAGGAGTTTATGCAGTCCGACATAATACATTTGGATCTTTTATGTGCTTCCCACCACTGGCGGGGGGCGTGGGGTTTATACAGCCCGGGCTACTTAATCCGTTTTTCTCCTTCGCACTATTTAAACTACGCATCTTCTCTCTCTTTCTTGGGCTGTATAAACCCTCGTTAGAAGGAATACATATATATTATATATTATTATTATTATTATTATTATTTATTTTTATACATAAGTAAATATGGTTTGTTTATTTAAATTACAATATTGGTTGTACATTAAAATATTATTCTTTATTAATCCAAATAAGTATCATTTCTGTATTGATATCAGTTTACAACTAACTAAAAATTATATTTAATAATTGGTAAAAAAAAGAATACGTGTAGAAAATGTTGTGTATACAAAACAAAAATTTCCAAAGAGAAAAGTCGTATTTCCCTTTTTTATGACTTATAGATGTGTCACAACCTTTTCCTAGGCGTTTGTCTTTCTTTAAGCGATTTTATGGCTTAAAAATTTTTCCAGTATAAAACTGTTCACTCGTAGGGTTCGATTTTATGTTAAGTTTACAATTAAAAACTCATATATATATGTATATATATACAGGGTGTGGGGGATGGCATAATAACTCGGCAAATATGCATTTTCGAAGAAGACAAAAGTTGTATGATTTTTCCTTGCCTTTCTGATGGTGATCTTGAATTTGACCTTAAACTTGATCTTTAAGGTTATTTGAAGGTGGAGTCGAGTTTTTAATATTGGACCCCGATTTTTTATGGCAGAAATGAAAAGCTGTTGAAATTCCCTATCCAACGGTATGCATAATATAGGGGGTCAAACGTGATCCAAATGTCATTGGAAGGTCAAATGTCCTTACACTCCAATAATAAGGACACTCATGAAAATTTCAGATGTAAGGGCGCTAAAAAACTTTTCATACAGTAGTTAATAGATTTTTACCTGTTTTATCACTGCTGACCTTGAATTTAACCAGTGAAGGACATTCCAAGATAAAGAGTAGCGTTAGCAGGAAATTACCTATAGGTGATTTGATGCAGACGAAAAGTTTTCTGAGTAAAGACCGCTTACTGGCCAGCCACTCAAGGCAAGACTTCTGAGGTTATAATAGTTTTAGAGGTCTTCAAATTATTTTAATAAGCTTTTAAATTGTTTTCCATTGACCTCTTGTCAGTAGCTTAATCTATTGTAAAAACTTTCAACGGCATTCGCGAGATACTCTCCAGCATATTATCACATTCGTCTTGAATACTTAGTCGTAATTCTTCTAAGCTTTACGGGTTAGTTTTGTAAACTTTATCTTTGAGATAACCCATAGGAAATAATCTAACGATGTCAAATCGGGGGATGTTTCTGGCCACTCAATGTAGTCTCTTTACCCTATCCACCTGTCATAAAAAACGGTGCCTAAATACCTGCGAATATTTCTAGCATGAGTGGAAGCTTCATCTTGTTGGAAGAAAGTATTTTCGAAGTTTTGAACAGTTGCCTCTATTATTCTCGGCACTATCTGATTACGAAGCATATTCACATAAATTTCGGCATTCATATTTCCTTCGTAAAAAAGGGACCAATTATTTGGTTGTTTAATATTCCGGCCCAAACGTTCAACTTTTGAGGATATCGGGTCTTATCTTCACGCATCTAGTGCAGTGTTGCCAGATAGAGGTATTTTTTCTTTGTTCCACTCACACAGTACGACCTCATTTACATTAGATAATAGAGGACAGGAAAACCCTAAATGGTAACCCTAATCTAATGGGGATTTTCAGCAGCCCAATATCTGAAGTTATACCTATTCAAAGTTCTATTGAGTTGAAATGTTGCTTCGTCAGAAAGAACTATCTTCTGATGAAAGTTCGGATCATCATTGATCCATTCCATCATATCTTCACGAAACTTAACTCAACGGTCAAAATCGTCCTCGTTGAACTCATGGATGAGTGTAACCTTGAAGGAATGGAATTTATTTGTCTGCAATACTGTGTAAACAGATTTCGTACTCGTCTCATGCTCTTGAGCAAGTCTACGATTACTGCAATGAGGATCCTTCACAGCGGAAAGTAAAATATTTAATAATGCCTCTTCTGTAGTAGCTATTTTTGATCTTCCAGTTCATGGGCGATCTTTTACACTGCCGATATCTTCAAAACGTTTCGCAGTACGTTCAACTATTGATTTCAACATCGAAGGTAATCCTTTTATGAAAGTTTCGTTAAAAAGATTTTATATTGTTTAAAAGAATCTATCGTTCGTCCAAGTAATGTTTAATAAAAAAGTGTCCTTTATTGATCGTCACGAACCAATGGTGTTAACAGATGTTAAGTTAAGTTACAAAATATGCCGACGTTTCGGACGTTTTTTCGCCGTCCCTTTTCAAGGCTAAAAAATTAATAATTTACAAAATATATAGATTAATACCCAGTAGTGAAACATTTACATCGATGTCACAAAACAATTCATAACTCACCAAATTCAAACAAAACTCAAAAAAACCACATATCACTCGTGTAAATCTCGCAAAAGCCACTCTTCAATTATTACATATCCCTTCTATAAAAATTCAACACATCACGTTTAATTCTCGAATTAAAAACAATAATTTTCAGTAATACAATTAAAAAGAATACAATTTAAAAACCTTTTTACTAATTTTCACCACCCACGCTGTCGTCTCCAGAACACATTGTTTAAAAAATATATATATATCTATATACATAGGACCTCCCCGAAGGGAGTCCTAAGTCACAATTAAACTTCATAAAGTCCCCAGACCCGTGCCCAACCTCCTATCAATACATTTTACAGTATACACATACATATACACACACATATATATATGTACATATACATAACATACATATACACATACACATATTCGCCCCATACATCAATAAATCCAACCAAAGAAGGAGGGGAACATTTTGTATTACGAGGCTAAGTCGAGTCGAGAGCTCCCGCGTATCATTTATGAAGTTTAATTGTGACTTAGGACTCCCTTCGGGGAGGTCCTAAGTATATAGATATATATATATTTTTTAAACAATGTGTTCTGGAGACGACAGCGTGGGTGGTGAAAATTAGTAAAAAGGTTTTTAAATTGTATTCTTTTTAATTGTATTACTGAAAATTATTGTTTTTAATTCGAGAATTAAACGTGATGTGTTGAATTTTTATAGAAGGGATATGTAATAATGGAAGAGTGGCTTTTGCGAGATTTACACGAGTGATATGTGGTTTTTTTGAGTTTTGTTTGAATTTGGTGAGTTATGAATTGTTTTGTGACATCGATGTAAATGTTTCACTACTGGGTATTAATCTATATATTTTGTAAATTATTAATTTTTTAGCCTTGAAAAGGGACGGCGAAAAAACGTCCGAATCGTCGGCATATTTTGTAACTTAACTTAACATCTGTTAACACCATTGGTTCGTGACGATCAAAAAGGACACTTTTTTTTTAAAAAAGATTTTATATCTGTGTGCAAGAACGCTTTACATCTTCGCAACTTCGTATCATAAGAAGTCATATTATTTCTCTTTCATAGAATTACAGCATTATAACTGCTAGGATATGGTATCGCTAAATTGCAATTAACAGTTAGTTAACTAGTTGGTAGTAAGTAAAATATCCCAAAACATAAAAAAATGAAAGTGAATATTTTTCAATGGAATGAAAAAATTTGTTTGAACAGTTCACATAATATGAAAGCAATGCATTTAAATTGAAAGGGAACAAAGAAGCAACCATCAAACAATGCTAAGAGCTACTAGCATGTACCCGGTTGAAAGAGATGCGCATAGCATTCGCAAGAGGATTAAGTATGCATATTTGAATCCACATGAACATGAAAGCCCAAACGACTTATACATGATTAATGTTTTCGGGGTTGCTGAACCAGAATCTCGGGTCGGTTTACTCCGTCCTGCATCCTGTGACCAAGCATTCGACCTTCGAATATTTAATCCACTATGTTATGCATATCGTTGGATTGGGAATTTCACTAGTTTTCCATTTCTGTCATAAAAAATGGGGGTTCCAATTTTAAAAACTCGACTCGACCTTTAAATGAGCTTGAAGATCAAGTTCAAGGTCATATTGAAGGTCACCACAAGAAAGGCAAGAAAAAATCACAACTTTTGTCTGAAACATTTTCTTCGAAAATGCATGTATGTCGAGTTATTATGCCGTCCCGGAACTATCGATACACCCTGTATATGGATTAGTAAATTAGATAATTTATATATGTATCTTATGTGACGTGGTATTCGCGTACCCGGTGATTTTAATTATTTTATGTAATTAATAAAATCGTTGGGCCGCGTTGCCCAATACCGCGTACACAATTATTTAATTTTTGTTATCGCGAACTGCGGGCTGTCGCCAGGAACAGGAGTTCGCTGGGACGATCGGTGTGGAGGATTCGGGCAATCCTCCTTGCCTCGACACGATATAAAGTTAAAGGATGTTGGCGGGAGCGGGGAGAACAATAAAACTCAATTAATTAAAATAAAAATAAAAGAACATTTATTTTAATATAGTAATTAAGAAGATGGTCATCCAGGCCTCGTGCCGCGACAATGCTCTTTCGCGCGGGCGGAAGTCTCGGGAGTCAACCGCATCGAGATACTCGCCTGCGGTTGACTCTATCCCGAACTCCGCTATTCGGGTACCGGCGTACCCGAATACACTCCCGATGTACACACACACATACACTCGGGGTAAGGGGGGAACGCGCGGTAATATAACAAGACTTACCGGGATGCGCCCCGTGGATGGCCCAGCCGATCCGTGTCCCTTTGTCCTCCTGGGCAACGGAGGACCGACGTCGGCTGCGGTGTCCAAAAGGCGGCCCTGTGCCGTGGCGAGTGTCTCGCAAACCGCGTTAACACTCACACACTCACTCCCGTCCTTTTGTGTACACCAATTCACTCGCGGCTCACCTCGCGAGGATGTTCCGGGATCCGACGGCTTTTGCGCCTCACGCGCCTTGGCTCAGCCGTAAACACTATGACGATTACCCCGGATTTATTTCGTCCGCCTCGAGCGGCGGATCGGGACGTACTGCTAGGCATTTGCCTAATTTCCGAAAAAAGGATGAGAGTGGGAAACACACACACACTCTCGCGCTCTCATCCCTACGTACTATTGCGCGCGTAATTGTACACTTGTAGAAAAATAAACAAGTGTCGTCGGTTGGCCTTGACATACGAAAGGCTCCGACGACTTACAATTTGCGAATTTAAATACTCTATTCGTCGTGAATAGATTGTGTGACGATTTCCGTCACACTGAATATATAATATAGTAAGTAGCTAGAGGTCTTCGCAAATGAAAAGTGGCATTTGGTGGGTAGATTTGCTTATGTTTAGAAGTTTATTATTTGTATTGCAATTATAATCCAACTTTACATTTATTTATTTATTTTAAATATACCTTTTATTTATTTCTATCTTATAACATGTTAAATAATTTTGTGGAAATAAATAATTGTTTTCCAAGTGTCAGTGTAGTAGAGGCATTTATGGGTACCGCATCCTTTTAAGCACGGTTTAAAAGGCGAATAAATAGAAATTGGCTTTGGGCTATACATCAATCAGAAAGGTATTTTTGTTGTGCCAATCAGAAACGTAATGAATTATGTTAGATTAATATTTTGGAGTAGAATATGTTCTATTTACTTATATAAAAGTTATAAAAAACTTCTTTTTGTAAAAAAATTAAGTTTATAAAATTTTTTTTATTTTCTTTTATAAAGTTTTTAAATTTATACAAAATTTTTTTGCTTAATAGAAGCACATTCTTAGTACTTTTTTTCGTGGGAAACTGGAGAAATCTTTCATACGACGACGACGAGGGTCCGCACTCGCCGACAGTGCCGGATTCTTACTGGCTAAAACTCCAAACCCAACGCTTTCACCTGCCCAGCCCGGAACTGTTTTTCACATTGCTTCAAGCTGGGAGGCGTGTCTGTGACATGCGTCATTCGTTCCTTATTCTTTCCTTCCACGTTGAGACTTCCACATATCGTTAGATACTCCCTAAGCACCCTTTGATGGAGAAAGGAAACATTGGGGAGCACTCTTGCAATTTTTAAGGTTGTGTCCAGGCTCGCCGCACTTGTAGCATGACAAACAAAGCCGACGCAAAGATGTCGCATCGACTTTAGCTTGTCAGCGGTCACGTGATCTAGCTTCACGATGACTGTCTTTTGTTGATTACGGTTGGGACCCAAAAGCTTCACTTCTCGGCTCTCAGGCGGAGACGCGAGAACTTTATTTAGGGCCGCCACCACTTTGTCCCTCGTTATGAGAGCGTCCAGATCTCTGATCTGCAGGGTCACCCTTCGATCTCGGATCCTAACTTCTCCCATACCTTGAGTAGCCATGCGGACTTTTTCCGTATATACTACTGTATCCGTGTTTTTACCCAGCCGGACCAGGACGTCTCCCCGCCCTGATGGTCGCAAGCTCAGAATCTGCGCGCCGCTGTCGTCCAGATTGACTTCCTTTCAGAGCGTCTCCATAACTTCAGCAAACGTACAATCCTTTGCGATGCTGACCACCAGGGTGGATACCGACGCCTTCTGACACTTTCTCCTATCAAGAGGCGCCTGTCCCGATTTGGGCTCGGTTTTTTTTCCGCCACAGACTCGGACTTCTATTACTCCTTGTCCATGCCACGTGGTGGTACCTCCTTTCGAGGTTTCTTCTTCTTGCGGCTCTTAGAAACCTCGGGGGGGGCCTCTCTACTTCTCTTTTGAGCCCGCATTCTGGGCGTAGCCGTAAAGACGGCTTTAGCTATTATGCCTCTTCTCTTAGGTCGCCGACGATTCTCGTGACCAACTCGATAATCCTCGACTTGGCACTTGTAATCGTCGACTGCCGAAAACATCTTCTTGGTTTTCCCGTAGAACTCTTGTACAAGAGTGTCTACGGTCTTCAGCCCTGTCTTGATGACCATGGAAATGTTAGGCTGCTTTGCACAAGCAGCCAACATAGCCTGGAGTTCGCTCTTTACGTGGTCGTAAGTAGAGTCGATCTCCTTTTGCGTCTTCTCTACCTTCTCGTATTCCTTGTGGAATATTTGTATCTATTCTTGAGATTCCATACTACAGGCAGAGATGCCGCTGATGGCACTGCCAAGGCTGGTAACGCTGCCGCTTCGTAACCTGCTTGCAGAAGCAAAACTCAGCATCTGTAATGACGGCTGCTGTTAGGGGTTTTCTTTTGAAGATCCCATCTCTGACGTCTTCATAGAACTAAGCGATTTGTGGCCTCCCCCAAAATCCATGAGGCCAGCGCCGGCCACCGGGGCTTTCACCCGATCGAAACCGATGGCGGGATTTTCTCCTAGTTTGGAGCAGCCGCTTGGGGTACTAGGTGTTCAAATCGCTTGCTCATTATTCTTCTTGAACTGTTTGGTCCACGGAGGCTATTTTGTTTTACCTCTACCCTTCACGCAAGCATGACAAGCTTTCCCCATCCGCCATCCGGGGGACGCGCCGCATACGGGAACAGGAAACCCCGCGCGGACATTTTTAGTACTTGCTTATTTCAATAATGTGTCACTAGGTACGGAAGAAAAACTTTGAAGTATTTTATACAAGACTTTTTTCCAATACTAAGAAACTATTTTTAATAATTCATATATTTTTATATCTTTCCATTTGCATATTTTTCTAACGTATGAGTTGAGTCACATTCTACAATATTCAACAATGGTGCGTGTGCTAAAATAATTTAGAGAAAATAATCTGTCCGGACTCCTTTTAATTCTAGAAATACATAAATTTTCCATTTATAGTTTTGTAACTATGAATGATGATGAAAAGTAAACTAATAAAGATTAATGTTTATCATTTTTTCCACAAGAAACTGTTTTCACATTTCGATTCGCCCTTATTATAGCACGATTATTATGAAATAACAACAATTTTAAAAGTTTTTAAGATTACATATGTACTAATTTTTATCAAAATGCGTTGAGAAACATCAAACATATACAATTTGATGATATATGAACTTTGTAGACATTTTCATAGATATATTAATGCCACGCACGAAGAAAAGCACAAGTCAGATTTTATTATGTTACTTTAAATGCGAAAACGTGGGCTGTGCTTTTCTTTGTCCGAGGCTTCGATATAAGTTATAGACTGTTCATGAGAATCGCACAGTAGAAGCAGAGCAAGGAAGAGAAAGGAATACTATTGGTGTAATTTGTTTCTTTGTCTAATTGGTAAAGTAGGAAAACCGAGGAAAGGGGAATGTGCACAGTGCGCTTCAAACAAGGTGGGAAGGAGGGAAACCATTCCCCACTGTTGTTGCATTAGAAAGAGATAGCAACTATTCTGAGCATTTCTATATTTCTCAAGACAAGCTTCAGCTTTTTAACGTTAAATATACAGTAATATCTCGGTAAATCACTGTTCATTTACCGTTACATTACTTATGTACCATTAGGAAGGAAGGTTAAAAGAATTTTATAACATCGACCATTAGTAAAAAATTAATTCAATTTTTGATTCGTGAATTTTTTATTAATTATTGAATGACGTGTCAGTGTAACAATTAAGCACTTCATATATTGTCGCCTTAATAGAATAAGGTTTTAATTCAAATTTTTTTCAAAAAAGGGTCTGATTCAAATTTTTTATTCAATAAGGTTCCAACTCAAATTTTTCTTCAAAAAGGGTTCGATTTAACTTTTTATTTCAAAAAGGTTCAATTATTCATTTTGTTACTCTAAAAAATTGTGAAAGCACCTTAATTTTCAAATAATTTTTATTACTTATGTAGGCGACAAATAAATTTAAACCCTTACTTTGTTTCTGCGTAATATTTTTCGTTCGATGTTTCGCGGAATCGTGAGCTCAACACGCTGAGCTCGGGTTAGCATTCCGTCGTGAAGGGAGAGCCGCGGTTTGGAGTCTCGCTCGTCAGCGTGTACGTCTGGCCGGATCGGAGCTGGCGGGAGCTATAGCGCCCCCTCTGGAGGTGCAACTAACTGCGAACGTGCAGGGAAGAATCTTAGACGGGAGCTTGACATCACGCGCGCAACAACACGGTACTTTTTTTAATAAACGCCAACCGCTCAAGCTAAGAAGTTGTTTTCATTTGCCCTTATCCTCCTATAGTTCTAGGTGTGGGGTAAAGGACTTACGAGCAAAATAGACGATCGGACGGTGAAGACGTTCACTCCGAAAAACCGTTAAACCGACGAGACGCGCGCGAAAAAGCTATACACTGTGTGTGTCGGTATTACTTTGTGTAGTATACTGTATGTATCGATGCTACGTTCCGCCGCGCGTGTAGCTGTGTGATCGACTCGACAGTGTCGGACTGCACGCGAGCACGGGAGAAAAACTGATATACGGCTGTGTACGGTTATTGTGTAGTACGCTGCTGGAAAATAATGGAGAGACGCGAGCCGGGACAGTACTAGGTAGCCGAACTCAAAGAAATTCTCTGCGTAGATTAAACTTACAACGAGAATTCGAATCGCGATCGTAGCAGAGACGCGAAACGTTCACCGAATATTACCAGGAAAAAAACATTATGGCTAATAGGGTACCTATCGACGAAGACGAGCTTGTCGATTATCTTATTGACGGTATACCTAGTGAACAGTTACGAAATCAAGCTCGCATGATGCGGTTTCGCGACAAGGCAGATTTGTTAGAAGCGTTTCGTAAGATAACTCTTGAGGTAAAAGTTTCTTACGAGCGCGAGCGTGCAAAAAATGACTCGAGAGGACAGGTTAGTGACAAGAAAAAAGATACAATGACGGTACGATCAGTCAAGTGTTATAATTGATTCCAATCGGGGCATTTATCGAGTCATTTTTTGCACGCTCGCGCTACTAAGTGCCCAAAACCGAGACGTCAGGAAGGGGCTTGTTTTGAGTGCAATGCTATGGATCACAAGGCGAGAGACTGTCCGAGGCCTGGCGCGCCGCGGTCAACATCAAGAAAGGCGACGTTGGCGCCTCAACAAAGCGGCCTACCGGCGGCAACAGCGAACGTCGTTCACTCAAGCGCCGCAACCGAAGAGCAGCCCGCGGTGACAGGGAATTCAACGACTCGTCCGAGCGAGCCATATATGGTTAACGTTAAATATGATATCGACGACGGCTTAGGTAATAAGTGTAATTGTTCCGTAAACGCGATTTTAGATCCAGGATCGCCTATAAGCTTGATTAAAAGACGCTGCATACCGCCAGAATTATACCAGCCTGTCCCGCGAGACAGTTACGAATTCTATGGTATTAATCAATCGCGTTTAGAGATATTAGGAATTTTTGAGAGCAACGTGGTAGTTGAGAATATTTTAATTAAAGTGAAATTTCATATAGTACCGGAAAACACTATCGCCTATATGGCGCTACTCGGGCGCGATTTCTCAAAAAATCCCAAAATTAAAATAACATTAGAAGACGATGTAATTATTGACGAACGAGTGAATGTAGTAAAAACGATTGATCACGGAACGGCGGTTAACCAAATATTATCGATTGAAGGTGTAGATATACCGGCTAGAAATTACGAAAAACTTAATGTAAACTCAAACCTCGGCCCCGAAATCGCGAGTCAGATTGCGAGTATATTTGATACTCTCTACATAGACAACTTAAAGAAGGAAAAATGCGCGCCGGTAGACGAAATGACAATTAAACTTAAGCACGACCAACCAATTGCTTTTCGGCCTCGGCGATTATCGTATGTAGATAGGAGAAACTACGCGAGATCCTTGATGACTTGCTTGCTGGAGGAATAATACGGCCGAGTAATTCACCGTACGCGAGCCCCATAATCTTAACGCGGAAGAAATCGGGCGAGCTGCGGCTCTGTATAGACTATTGCGATATTTTAGTTCGTTAGATTTAAAAGACGCGTACCACCATGTGAAACTCGCGGAAGATTCAACTAAATATACCGCATTTGTAACTCCTATTGGGCAGTATGAATACCTGTTTTGCCCATTCGGAGGTAAGCCGGCGTCGAAAGAATTCGCGCGCTACATTCACAAAGTTTTCGGAAATTTGATACGCGAAGGGAAAATATTAGTATTTTTTGACGATATTTTTATTGCTACCGAAGGGGTAAGCGAACATATTGAGATACTACGTGACGTATTTGAGATTGCTGGACGAGCGCATCTCATTTTTAGAATGGACAAATGTTACTTCGCTATGCAGGAAATCGACTATTTGGGTTACCGCGTAAGTGCACAAGGGATTCGTCCGAGTGGCGCGAACATCAAAGCTGTGATAGATTACCCGGTGCCACGAAACGCGAAGGAAGTTTTGCGATTTGTATCGTTGGCGAGTTATTTTCGGCGATTTATTTTGTGACGTGTCCACTGGGGATTAGGGTGGAGTCACGAAATAATACAAAAAAGAACAAATAAAACGATTGCAGGTTTATTGCACTCAAGGTGCTCAAGAGTAATACACGGCAAAGCAGCGGCTTTGCCGTTCAAAATTGCCAGTCACGTTGGCCGCGGTCGCTCGCGTTCGCGCAATTGCGGGCCGTCCCGCACCTAACCACGCGTCGCGCACACACACTGAAAGGAAGCTGGATTTGGGAGGAAAGAGCACGGCTCACCTGGGCGCTCGTCTCCTGGGTCCCTCGAACACACACGTGGTTTGTTCAAATAGCGATATGGCGTGGTACTCGATCGGTGGTCGGTCGCAGTCTGTGGAGTATCGGCACGCACGAAGCGAGAGAGTTTTCCCTCGGCGAATTGCGCAGGCGCGCCTACTCTCGTGTCTCGAGTCTTGCGCGCTCGGCTCAGTTCGTACTGGCCGCTCGGGCCGTGATTTCGCTGCTTCGACGGAGATGTCGTCGACGACGTTGACTTCGTGGTGCTGGATGGCGATTGAGTAACTGCAGCCCTGCTGAGATTACTATCTGCGAGGTAAGCGTTTAAATCGTTCCATAGTACCTCGATGTTAAGCTAATCCGAGCCCCTCGAGTTCCTTCGTTGCAGGTGCCGTATGTTGTGAATACAGGATCTTTGGCTCGGAGTGTCCGGACAGCTGGAGCACATCGGCGTCTCATAACAGCCCTCAGTGAGCGGAGCCAGGCAGCGGTGAATCGTCGTCGTCCTATGGAGTGCCGCCAAGGTAATTTACCTACTTTCCTCGGGCTCTATCTAGATGTTTATTTGTGTCTGCCATAACCTCAACTAGACATGTCATCTCCTTTCCTGTTGGTCCTATTGACATACCTGGGAGAAGCTATGCCTGGTTATAGCTTCTCCATCCTCGTTCCTTAGTAGTCGACCCACTTATTAATTAATTACCGTTTCAGGTACTCTGATTGGCAGTACACCATGGCTTGAGCGCAAGGGCGCTAACTCATTCCAAGGCCTGGAGTCTTCACCTGGGCTGCTCAACCTCGGAGGCTTCTCTTGGGTGCTGGAGAGGGCAATCAAGGCTGGATGGGACCTGGGGATATGATACGGGTCCTTACTGGTGCTGGAGAAGACATAAGGATGCTGGATCAACGGAGCAGTGTGTGTGTGTGTGCCATTGTGCGCAGTCAGGAGTCGCATCTCCTTTGCTTCGGGTTCTGCTGCTTACTACGCATTGTAAGCCTATATCGGTTGCACACATTCGCATATGTGTGTCTAATGGGACTTAATTGGTATGTATAGCACGCTTACTTCGCATAGTAAGCTTGACAGGTGCTATACTATACCTTGTCTCGCTAGTTTATTTCTAAGTGACATGTAGTGTAACTACAATGTCACAATTTGTAATTTTTCAATAATCGCGGAACCCTTATACGACTTGGTTAAGGAAAATGCGGTATTCGATTTTGGTGAAGCACAATATGACGCTCTAAATAAATTAAAGGGATTTTTAGCCGACCGACCCCTTCTAGCGATTTATAATCCGAAAGCCGAGACGGAGCTACACTGCGATGCGAGTGTAAGCGGGTTTGGCGCGATCTTGTTGCAGAAGCAGACCGACGGTACGTTTAGACCAATCGCCTTTTTCAGTCAACGAACGAGCCCGGCTGAGACTAAGTACCACAGCTTCGAGCTCGAGTGCCATGCCGTAGTGAAAGCCATTAAACGATTTAATATATATTTATCCGGGATACAGTTTAGAATTGTAACCGACTGCAACAGTTTCCGCTTAGCCCGAAGCAAGCACGAGATAAATCCGCACATTTCTCGATGGGTTATGTTTTTATTAAATTACGATTACGATATACAGCACCGATCCGGTAAGCAAATGAACCATGTAGATGCGCTAAGTAGGTGTCACGCTGTACTCGTAGTAGAAAGTAATACGTTCGAACAAACTCTAGCGATAAGTCGGAACCGAGACGAAGATATACAAAAGTTGCGCAGCGAACTCGAACAACGCGATCTACCACATTACGAGTTACTCAACGGGCTTGTGTATCGTAAAGATAGGTTGAAAAAATTATTGTTTTTTGTTCCCCGCGCGATGGTACAGAACGTTATCCGAGCTAATCATGACGCATTAGGACATCTCGGCGTAGAAAAAGTAGTAGGCAACTTGAGTAAAGTGTATTGGTTTCCACGAATGCGAGATCGAGTGAAGGAATACATTTCGAATTGCTTGAAATGCATAGAGTATTCGCCGACTAGTGGTAAGAGCGAGGGTTACCTACATAATATACCGAAGGCTAATGTCCCATTTAAGACAATCCACGTAGATCATATGGGTCCACTGAAAAAATCGACTCAAGGAAACAAATACGTGTTAGTTATAGTCGACGGATTTTCGAAATTTGTCAAACTATATGCATGTAAGTCGACGAGTTCGAGCGAAGCGATAAGGAAAATCAAAGAATATTTCCGAGCGTACAGCAAACCGACTCAGCTGATTAGCGATAGGGGTACTCCGTTCACCTCGAGCGAATTCAAGGAATTTGTTAAAAGCGAGACGATTCAACACGTTTTAATAGCCGTCGGGACCCCGAGAGCTAACGGACAGGTCGAACGCGTGAATCGCGTAATTACACCGGCTTTAGCCAAATTGACGAAGAGCCCAAAAAATGGGATAGAGTATTGGATCGGGTAGAGTTTTCAATAAATAATACGGTTAATCGTTCGACGGGCAATACACCCAGTAGGTTATTATTCGGTATAGATCAAATCGGCGAAGTCAAAGATTGCATGCGGCTAATGTTACGGGAATGGGGTGAGTCGGATCGGAATTTTGACGAATTACGCAAGAAGGCATCCGATTGTATAAAAAAAAGTCAGCTGGCCAATAAACAGCTATATGATAGAAAACATAAAGAGGCGTAGCAGTATAATTTAGGCGACTATGTCGAGATCGTGAATACTGACACAACTGCAAGGGTAAATAAAAAATTAATACCCAAGTATAAAAGGCCGTATGAAGTGAAAAAGCTATTGGGTCACGATCGCTACTTGGTAGGCGATGTAGAAGGGTTTCAACTCACTCAAATCCCATACAGTGGTGTAATCTCGTCCGATCATATGCGCCTTTATACAAAAGAAATCTCCGTATAACAATTGTAGCCGCAGTTTATGTATTTTGCGTTTTATTGTATACCCATAAGTTGTTTTTAAATAGTATCTGGATTTTTGTATTTTTATTTATTTATTATTGTATTTTCACTATTGTACCGATATTATTCGAGATCACATTTTATCTCTCTGTAATTTTGTATTTTGATATTTTTATGTATGATCGACGATAGAAAATTTTACATTTTATTACATCGACGACCGAGACGGCCTTATTGCAGGTATGGCCGAGTTGTAGGCGACAAATAAATTTAAACCCTTACTTTGTTTCTGCGCAATATTTTTCGCTCGATGTTTCGCGGAATCGTGAGCTCAACACGCTGAGCTCGGGTTAGCATTCCGTCGTGAAGGGGGAGCCGCGGTTTGGAGTCTCGCTCGTCAGCGTGTACGTCAGGCCGGATCGGAGCTGGCGGGAGCTATAGCGCCCCCTCTGGAGGCACAAATAACTGCGAACGTGCAGGGAAGAATCTTAGACGGGAGCTTGACATCACGCGCGCAACAACACGGTACTTTTTTTAATAAACGCCAACCGCTCAAGCTAAGAAGTTGTTTTCATTTGCCCTTATCCTCCTACACTTAATACTTTTTTAAATGACGATAAATACTTTAATATTAATAAAAATATATGTTTGTAAAATATTTTGAACTTTAATAAGATCAATTGATAATTAAATTATTTAGTTTTATTTTCACATTACCATTAACTTTCTGTCTTAATAATTATTTTAAAACGTTAATGTCCTCACGGTGATTGTATTTATTTATATAAGTACTTGCTTATGCTGCTATAATAATTATTTTGATGCGTGTGATAACTTGTCTTATTTAACACTATTTACTTTTTTAGATCATGTTGGAAAATGAAGAACAAATTGTAGCGGATATACGCAGTATAATATCCAGTTATCGGGAAACTAATTTTACTAGCCGAAGTATTGCTCGAATTTTTTATGGAATACAAAGTCCAAATTATCCAGCTATTACTTGGTCTAAATGCCGATTTTGGAGATCTCATCTAACTGAAGATTTCAATGCTATATTACAATTAGCAGCAAAAGAAATTTTAAAAATGAAATAACTCTTTTATCTTAATTTATTACTTCTTAATATCTATGATTACACAAAACTTTATTTCATGGAATTAATTTTTTTGCATAAAATAAATATTTAATATTTGTAATATAAAAGAGTTTTATTTTCATAATACAATTTTATAATTTTATAATCTAGTATTTATTGTTCAAAAACGTATTGTATCTATAATTATTAAAAGAATATACCCAGAAAAAGGTGAATGTATGAATTAAAATGTCACAAACATTGAAAAATAATTGTGAAATCGTTAGCAGAGATTGATAAGTGGATAAAAGATTGTAATTTTTGTATTTCAAACGAACAAAAAAACTTGGAGATAAAATTTCAAAAAATGGTAATTTTCTAAATTTAATTCGATTTTCGTTGATAAAGCATGCTTAGATTGTTTGCAAATTTATTATGTTTATACTGCTTATAACAACAATGAAAATAAAATCATTATAAAATAAAATTATAAAATTGATAAGTATACAAAAACTTTAATTGGATCTATACATATACAACCACACGCACGCAAGAACTCACACACAGACAAATACACCTGTCTTGGTTTTAGTGGTTCCGCATCATAGGGTCTCCCAAGGTGGTGCATCGAGACACGCTTGCTACATATCGACGTTACAGAAAAAATCAAATAGTCGGGTTGAACCACAACTAGATAGGAGAAGGCACCTCTAAATTAAACCAAAAATGGATAGAGATATTAGAACGATAGTACTCCAAATGAACACAGAAGTTAGGTCAAACTCACATCGGAAAAACGAGAAATGCGGCAGAGATGGACATAGGGTCCCTGTTGCATCTAATACTACGTATGACCTGCTTTCAACTGAGATGTCGAGCAAGAAATTTTCTCTCATAATGCGCTGAAAACTATAACGAGGACTACAAGCACGCGCCGGAAGAGATGGCTGAAGCCATCTCTGCGGTGACCAGTCCAAAAGTTAAGAGTATAAAATTCCGAAGATTTTGCAAAGATATTTAGTGTCCTGGTTCCAGTGTCATTTATAAAAACATTGCTACGAAACGTGAAGTTAAGAATAGGCTGGGAGTAGTTATGAGGGTACTATAGCGCGCCAAAACAAACGTGACTTAAGCAGATAGTGTGCGTTCGTTTGATGTTGCGATGAACCAACATTTTTATTAACATTATAAATAAAAAAAAAGATGGACTGTAAAAATATTTAGATTATGTTTTTTAACACACGGTCCGTACACTGTTATACCAAAAAGTTTTGGACCGATCGATTATCGAAATCGACTAATAAATATCGATAATATAAATATGATCCGATCAGAATGATTTTTGATATATTTATTGATCTTACAGTGACGAACCGATACATATACATAAGAATGTAATAAATCAAGAATTACTAAATTTTTCATCCGGGTAATTAATCGAGGGATTAAATTTCAGACGGAGCATCACGCGTCTGTAATCGTGTTTTTAACATCATACACAAACTACAAGCTAAGTTCTTAGAATCTCTCGATTATTTTTAAATGTGTATTCTTTTTGCTATATCCAAATAATCAAAATTATGCAAATTTGACAATCGCATAATATGATTTTTGATTTACATATACATCTTACAATAATTAATCAATGTATATGGTTACAAAAAAAGGTAATAAATAAACAATGCCAAAAATTTCTCTTATAGGTAATTAAACCAGAGATCAAATTACAAACAGAGCGACACGCATCTGTAATCGCGTTTATCACTACACGTAAACTACAAGCTAATTTCTTAGAAACGTGATTATTTTAATTGTATACTAGCTAAAATCCTCACTCGCTCACGCTCGCTCGCTGAAAAATCATTATATAATAGATAATAGATAATAGATAATATTAAATTAAACTAAAAAATATTTTATTATTTAATTACATTCAATTATTATTTATTAAATTGTATCCATATAGATTTATTATCATGTGTACAATAATTAATAAATTTATTATTATAATACGATGAATTAAAATGATAATATTAAAAAAATTGAAATTATCTATAAAAATAATTATTTTTGTATGAAATAGAGTTTAATTATTATTGCAATAGCACTTTTCATAAAGGAATTATTATTGATTTTTTAATGTCATGTGATATGTATACATCCTTTGCAAATAATTGTTTTATTTATTTAGCAGTACTTATTACTTTGTGTGTTATTGGTACTTTGGTAATAGCACTTTTTATACACTGAGAAAAATAGTATAATAAATATTAAAATAATCTATATTAAAAATTACTATATTGTATAGGAAAAGTGTGACATCTCAGCAATATAATAATTTTTGCTATATTATATAGTAAAATTTAGACATAATATCTTTTAATATCCAATATCGAAATTTTTGATATTCAATATAGTAATTTTTATTATATAAGTCAGCAAATTTTATTACTCAATCTGGTATTTTTTAAATACAAATTTAAGGAAGTAAAAATGAATTATATTTTATTTTTAATTAATTCGAAATAGAATGTATATATTGGGGAAAAACCTTTTGTCAATTAAGTACTACAGAAACATTTAATATTTGGAGATTTAATTATATACTATAATAATTACTATATATCTTGGAAGGTCCATTACGAAATTAAAAAAAAATCATTTCTTTCTGGAGATGATTTCCAGGTCCCTATTGTTACCTCCAGGTTACCGGGGCAAGAATTACTGAAAGACCTATTACGATATCAAAAAAAAAATTTTCTTCGTGTAGTAAATGTCCAGGTCCCTAATGTTACCTCCAGGTCATCGGGGCATCATCTACTGGAAAGTTCATTATAAAAATAAAAAAAAAATTTTCTTCCTGTAGATGATGTCCAGGTTCCTAATGTTACCTCCAGGTTAACGGGACAACATCTACTGAAAGGTCTATTACGAAATCAAAAAAAAATTTTTTTGTAGAAAATGTCTAGGTCCCTACTGTTACCTCCAGGTCGACGGAGCATCATCTACTGGAAAGCCTATTACGAACCCAAAAAAAAATTTTCATGCTGTAGATGATTTCCAGGTCCCTAATGTTTCTCCCAGGTTAACGGGGAAACATTTACTGAAAGACCTATTACGAAATCAAAAAAAAATATTTTCTTCCTGTAGAAGATGTCCAGGTCCCTACTGTTACCTCCAGATCAACGGGGCATCATCTACTGGAAGGCCTATTACGAAACCAAAAAAAAATTTTCATGCTGTAGATGATTTCCAGGTCCCTAATGTTTCTCCCAGGTTAACGGGGCAACATCTACTGAAAGACCTATTACGAAATCAAAAAAAAATTTTTCTTCCTGTAGAAGATGTCCTGGTCCCTACTGTTACCTCCAGGTCGACAGCGCATTATCTACTGGCAGGCATATTACGAAATAAAAAAATTTTTTTTTCTGTAGAATATGTACAGGTCGGTAAAGTTACCTCCAGGTCATCAGGGAAATATCTACTGAAAGACCTATTACGTAAATGAAAAAAAAAGTTTCTTCCTGTAGAAGATGTCTAGGTCTCTACTGTTACCTCCAGGTCGACGGGGCATCATCTAGTGGAAGGCATATTACGAAATAAAAAAAAAAATTTTCTTCCTGTAGAAGATGTCCAGGTTGATAATGTTACCTTTAGGTCATCAGGGCATCATCTACTGGAAGGCATATTACGAAATAAAAAAATTTTCTTCCTGTAGATGTCCAGTTCGGTAAAGTTACCTCCAGGTCATCGGGGAAATATCTACTGAAAGACCTATTACGTAAAACAAAAAAAAAAATTTTTATTCCTGTAGAAGATGTCCAGGTCGATAATGTTACCTACAGGTCATCGGGGAAATATCTACTGGAAGGCATATTACGAAGTAAAAAAAAAAAATATTTTTTTCCTGTAGAAGATTTCTAGGTCCCTACTGTTACCGTCCAGGTCGACGGGGCATCATCTACTGGAAGGCCTGATATGAAACCAAAAAAAAATTTTCTGAGCCTGTAGAAGATGTCCAGGTTGATAATGTTACCTTTAGGTCATCAGGGCATCATCTACTGGAAGGCATATTACGAAATAAAAAAATTTTTCTTCCTGTAGATGTCCAGTTCGGTAAAGTTACCTCCAGGTCATCGGGGAAATATCTACTGAAAGACCTATTACGTAAAACAAAAAAAAAATTTTTATTCCTGTAGAAGATGTCCAGGTCGATAATGTTACCTACAGGTCATCGGGGAAATATCTACTGGAAGGCATATTACGAAGTAAAAAAAAAAATATTTTTTTCCTGTAGAAGATTTCTAGGTCCCTACTGTTACCTCCAGGTCGACGGGGCATCATCTACTGGAAGGCCTGATATGAAACCAAAAAAAAATTTTCTGAGCCTGTAGAAGATGTCCAGATCGGTAATGTTACCTCCAGTTCATGGGGGCATCATCTACTGGAAGGCATATTACGAAATAAAAAAATTTTTTTTCCTGTAGAAGACGTACAAGTCGGAAATGTTACCTTCAGGTCATCGAAGAAATATCTACTGACAGACCTATATTGTAAAAAAAAAATTCCTCTTCCTGTAGAATATGTCCAGGTCGATAATGTTTCCTCCAGGTCATCGGGGAAATATCTACTGAAAGCCCCATTACGTAAAAAAAAAAAAAAATTTTCTTCCTGTAGAAGATGTCCAGGTTGATAATGTTACCTCCAGGTGATCGGGGAAATATCTACTGATAGACCAATTACGTAAAAAAAAAAAAAATTTTATTCCTGTAGACGATGTCTAGGTCCCTACTGTTACCTCCAGGTCGACGGGGTATCATCTACTGGAAGGCATATTACAAAGTAAAAAAAAAAATATTTTTTTCCTGTAGAAGATTTCTAGGTCCCTACTGTTACCTCCAGGTAGACGGGGCATCATTTACTTGAAGGCATATTACGTAATAAAAAAAAAAATTTTTCTTCCTGTAGAAGATGTCCAGATCGGTAATGTTACCTCCAGGTCATCAAGGAAATATCTACTGAAAGACCTATTACGTAAATGAAAAAAAAAGTTTCTTCCTGTAGAAGATGTCTAGGTCTCTACTGTTACCTCGAGGTCGACGGGGCATCATCTACTGGAAGGCATATTACGAAATAAAAAAAAAAAATTTTCTTCCTGTAGAAGATGTCCAGGTTGATAATGTTACCTTTAGGTCATCAGGGCATCATCTACTGGAAGGCATATTACGAAATAAAAAAATTTTTCTTCCTGTAGATGTCCAGTTCGGTAAAGTTACCTCCAGGTCATCGGGGAAATATCTACTGAAAGACCTATTACGTAAAACAAAAAAAAAATTTTTATTCCTGTAGAAGATGTCCAGGTCGATAATGTTACCTACAGGTCATCGGGGAAATATCTACTGGAAGGCATATTACGAAGTAAAAAAAAAAATATTTTTTTCCTGTAGAAGATTTCTAGGTCCCTACTGTTACCTCCAGGTCGACGGGGCATCATCTACTGGAAGGCCTGATATGAAACCAAAAAAAAATTTTCTGAGCCTGTAGAAGATGTCCAGATCGATAATGTTACCTCCAGTTCATGGGGGCATCATCTACTGGAAGGCATATTACGAAATAAAAAAATTTTTTTTCCTGTAGAAGACGTACAAGTCGGAAATGTCACCTTCAGGTCATCGAAGAAATATCTACTGACAGACCTATATTGTAAAAAAAAAATTCCTCTTCCTGTAGAATATGTCCAGGTCGATAATGTTTCCTCCAGGTGATCGGGGAAATATCTACTGATAGACCAATTACGTAAAAAAAAAAAAAAAATTTTATTCCTGTAGAAGATGTCTAGGTCCCTACTGTTACCTCCAGGTTATCGGGGAAATATCTACTGAAAGACCTATAACGTAAAAAAAAAAAATTCTTCTTCCTGTAGAAGATGTCTAGGTTCTTACTGTTACCTCCAAGTCGACGGGGCATCATCTACCGGAAAGCATATTACGAAATAAAAAAAAAAAAATTTCCTCCTGTAGAAGATGTACAGGTCGGTAATTTTACCTCCAGGTCATCGGGGAAATATCTACTGAAAGCCCTATTACGTAAAAAAAAAAAAAAATTTTCTTCCTGTAGAAGATGTCCAGGTTGATAATGTTACCTCCAGGTGATCGGGGAAATATCTACTGATAGACCAATTACGTAAAAAAATAAAAAATTTTATTCCTGTAGACGATGTCTAGGTCCCTACTGTTACCTCCAGGTCGACGGGGTATCATCTACTGGAAGGCATATTACGAAGTAAAAAAAAAAAATATTTTTTCCTGTAGAAGATTTCTAGGTCCCTACTGTTACCTCCAGGTAGACGGGGCATCATTTACTTGAAGGCTTATTACGTAATAAAAAAAAAAATTTTTCTTCCTGTAGAAGATGTCTAGATCGGTAATGTTACCTCCAGGTCATCAAGGAAATATCTACTGAAAGACCTATTACGTAAATGAAAAAAAAAGTTTCTTCCTGTAGAAGATGTCTAGGTCTCTACTGTTACCTCCAGGTCGACGGGGCATCATCTACTGGAAGGCATATTACGAAATAAAAAAATTTTTCTTCCTGTAGAAGATGTCCAGGTTGATAATGTTACCTTTAGGTCATCGGGGAAATATCTACTGAAAGACCTATTACGTAAAACAAAAAAAAAATTTTTATTCCTGTAGAAGATGTCCAGGTCGATAATGTTACCTACAGGTCATCGGGGAAATATCTACTGGAAGGCATATTACGAAGTAAAAAAAAAAATATTTTTTTCCTGCAGAAGATTTCTAGGTCCCTACTGTTACCTCCAGGTAGACGGGGCATCATTTACTTGAAGGCTTATTACGTAATAAAAAAAAAAATTTTTCTTCCTGTAGAAGATGTCTAGATCGGTAATGTTACCTCCAGGTCATCAAGGAAATATCTACTGAAAGACCTATTACGTAAATGAAAAAAAAAAGTTTCTTCCTGTAGAAGATGTCTAGGTCTCTACTGTTACCTCCAGGTCGACGGGGCATCATCTACTGGAAGGCATATTACGAAATAAAAAAATTTTTCTTCCTGTAGAAGATGTCCAGGTTGATAATGTTACCTTTAGGTGATCGGGGAAATATCTACTGAAAGACCTATTACGTAAAACAAAAAAAAAATTTTTATTCCTGTAGAAGATGTCCAGGTCGATAATGTTACCTACAGGTCATCGGGGAAATATCTACTGGAAGGCATATTACGAAGTAAAAAAAAAAATATTTTTTTCCTGTAGAAGATTTCTAGGTCCCTACTGTTACCTCCAGGTCGACGGGGCATCATCTACTGGAAGGCCTGATATGAAACCAAAAAAAAATTTTCTGAGCCTGTAGAAGATGTCCAGATCGGTAATGTTACCTCCAGTTCATGGGGGCATCATCTACTGGAAGGCATATTACGAAATAAAAAAATTTTTTCTTCCTGTAGAAGATGTACAGGACCCTACTGTTACCTCCAGGAAGACGGGGAATCATCTACTGGAAGGCATATTACGAAATAAAAAAATTTTTCTTCCTGTAGATGTCCAGTTCGGTAATGTTACCTCCAGGTCATCGGGGAAATATCTACTGAAAGACCTATTACGTAAAAAAAAAAAAAATTTTCTTCCTGTAGAAGATGTCCAGGTCGATAATGTTACCTACAGGTCATCGGAGAAATATCTACTTAAAGACCTATTACGTAAAAAAAAAAAAAAATTTTTCTTGCTGTAGAAGATGTTTAGGTCCCTACTGTTACCTCCAAGTCGACGGGGCATCATCTACTGGAAAGCATATTACGAAATAAAAAAAAAAAATTTTTCTTCCTGTGGTAGATATCCAGGTCGATAATGTTACCTCCAGGTCATCGAAGAAATATCTACTGAAAGACCTATATTGTAAAAAAAAAAATTCCTCTTCCTGTAGAATATGTCCAGGTCGATAATGTTTCCTCCAGGTGATCGGGGAAATATCTACTGATAGACCAATTACGTAAAAAAAAAAAAAAATTTTATTCCTGTAGAAGATGTCTAGGTCCCTATTGTTACCTCCAGGTCATCGGGGAAATATCTACTGAAAGACCTATAACGTAAAAAAAAAAAAATTCTTCTTCCTGTAGAAGATGTCTAGGTCCTTACTGTTACCTCCAAGTCGACGGGGCATCATCTACCGGAAAGCATATTACGAAATAAAAAAAAAAATTTCTTCCTGTAGAAGATGTACAGGTCGGTAATTTTACCTCCAGGTCATCGGGGAAATATCTACTGAAAGACCTATTACGTAAAAAAAAAAAAAAAATTTCTTCCTGTAGAAGATGTCCAGGTTGATAATGTTATCTCCAGGTGATCGGGGAAATATCTACTGAGAGACCAATTACGTAAAAAAAAAAAAAAATTTAGTCCTGTAGAAGATGTCTAGGTCCCTACTGTTACCTCCAGGTCGACGGGGTATCATCTACTGGAAGGCATATTACGAAGTAAAAAAAAAAAATATTTTTTTCCTGTAGAAGATTTCTAGGTCCCTACTGTTACCTCCAGGTAGACGGGGCATCATCTACTTGAAGGCATATTACGTAATAAAAAAAAAAATTTTTCTTCCTGTAGAAGATGTACAGGTCGGTAATGTTACCTCCAGGTCATCGGGGAAATATCGACTGAAAGAACTATTACGTAAAAAAAAAAAAAATTTTCTGACCCTGTAGAAGATGTCCAGATCGGTAGTGTTACCTCCAGGTCATCGGGGCATCATCTACTGGAAGGCGTATTACGAAATAAAAAAATTTTCTGACCCTGTAGAAGATGTCCAGATCGGTAATGTTACCGCCAGGTCATCGGGGCATCATCTACTGGAAAGCCTATTACGAAACCAAAAAAAAATTTTTCTTGCTGTAGACGATGTGCAGGTCACTAATTATACCGCTAGGTCATCGAGGCATCATCTACTGGAAGGCGTATTACGAAATAAAAAAATTTTTCTTCCTGTAGATGTCCAGTACGGTAATGTTACCTCCAGGTCATCGGGAAAATATCTATTGAAAAACCTATTACGTAAAAAAAAAAAATTTTCTTCCTGTAGAAGATGTCTAGGTCTCTACTGTTACCTGCAGGTCGACGGGGCATCATCAACTGGAAGGCATATTACGAAATAAAAAAAAAAAAATTTTCTTCCTGTAGAAGATATCCAGGTTGATAATGTTACCTTTAGGTCATCAGTGCATCATCTACTGGAAGGCATATTACGAAATAAAAAAATTTTTCTTCCTGTAGATGTCCAGTTCGGTAAAGTTACCTCCAGGTCATCGGGGAAATATCTACTGGAAGGCATATTACGAAGTAAAAAAAAAAATATTTTTTTCCTGTAGAAGATTTCTAGGTCCCTACTGTTACCTCCAGGTCGACGGGGCATCATCTACTGGAAGGCCTGATATGAAACCAAAAAAAAATTTTCTGAGCCTGTAGAAGATGTCCAGATCGGTAATGTTACCTCCAGTTCATGGGGGCATCATCTACTGGAAGGCATATTACGAAATAAAAAAATTTTTTTTCCTGTAGAAGACGTACAAGTCGGAAATGTTACCTTCAGGTCATCGGGGAAATATCTACTGAAAGACCTATTACGTAAAAAAAAAAAAAAAATTTTCTTCCTGTAGAAGATGTCTAGGTCCCTACTGTTACCTCCAGGTCATCGAGGAAATATCTACTGAAAGACCTATAACGTAAAAAAAAAAAATTCTTCCTGTAGAAGATGTCTAGGTCCTTACTGTTACCTCCAAGTCGACGGGGCATCATCTTCCGGAAAGCATATTACGAAATAAAAAAAAAAATTTCTTCCTGTAGAAGATGTACAGGTCGGTAATTTTACCTCCAGGTCATCGGGGAAATATCTACTGAAAGACCTATTACGTAAAAAAAAAAAAAAATTTTCTTCCTGTAGAAGATGTACAGGTCGGAAATGTTACCTCCAGGTCATCGGGGAAATATCTACTGAAAGACCTATTACGTAAAAAAAAATTTTCTTCCTGTAGAAGATGTCTAGGTACCTACTATAACCTCCAAGTCGACGGGGCATCATCTACTGGAAGGCATATTACGAAATAAAAAAATTTTTCTTCCTGTAGATGTCCAGTTCGGTAATGTTACCTCCAGGTCATCGAGGAAATATCTACTGAAAGACCTATAACGTAAAAAAAAAAAATTCTTCTTCCTGTAGAAGATGTCTAGGTCCTTAATGTTACCTCCAAGTCGACGGGGCATCATCTACCGGAAAGCATATTACGAAATAAAAAAAAAAAATTTCTTCCTGTAGAAGATGTACAGGTCGGTAACTTTACCTCCAGGTCATCGGGGAAATATCTACTGAAAGACCTATTACATAAAAAAAAAAAAAAATTTTCTTCCTGTAGAAGATGTCCAGATTGATAATGTTACCTCCAGGTGATCGGAGAAATATCTACTGATAGACCAATTACGTAAAAAAAAAAAAAATTTATTCCTGTAGAAGATGTCTAGGTCCCTACTGTTACCTCCAGGTCGACGGGGTATCATCTACTGGAAGGCATATTACGAAGTAAAAAAAAAAAATATTTTTTTCCTGTAGAAGATTTCTAGGTCCCTACTGTTACCTCCAGGTAGACGGGGCATCATCTACTTGAAGGCATATTACGTAATAAAAAAAAAAATTTTTCTTCCTGTAGAAGATGTACAGGTCGGTAATGTTACCTCCAGGTCATCGGGGAAATATCGACTGAAAGAACTATTACGTAAAAAAAAAAAAAATTTTCTGACCCTGTAGAAGATGTCCAGATCGGTAGTGTTACCTCCAGGTCATCGGGGCATCATCTACTGGAAGGCGTATTACGAAATAAAAAAATTTTTCTTCCTGTAGAAGATGTACAGGTCGGAAATGTTACCTCCAGGTCATCGGGGAAATATCTACTGAAAGACCTATTACGTAAAAAAAAAAATTTTCTTCCTGTAGAAGATGTCTAGGTACCTACTATTACTTCCAAGTCGATGGGGCATCATCTACTGGAAAGCATATTACGAAATAAAAAAAAAAAAATTTTCTTCCTGTAGAAGATGTACAGGTCGGTAATGTTACCTCCAGGTCATCGGGGTAATATCTACTGAAAGAACTATAACGTAAGAAAAAAAAATTTATGCCTGTAGAAGATGTCTAGGTCCCTACTGTTACCTCCAGGTTGACGGGGCATCATCTACTGGAAGGCCTTATATGAAACCAAAAAAAAAATTTGCTGAGCCTGTAGAAGATGTCCAGATCGGTAATGTTACCTCCAGGTCATCGAAGCATCATCTACTGGAAGGCGTATTACGAAATAAAAAAATTTTTTTTCCTGCAGAAGATGTACAAAGGCAGAAATGTTACCTCCAGTTCATCAGGGAAATATCTACTGAAAGACCTATTACGTAAATGAAAAAAAAAGTTTCTTCCTGTAGAAAATGTCTAGGTACCTACTGTTACCTCCAAGTCGACGGGGCATCATCTACTGGAATGCCTTATATGAAACCAAAAAAAAAAATTTTCTGAGCCTGTAGATGTCCAGATCGGTAATGTTACCTCCAGGTCATCAGGGCATCATCTACTGGAAGGCATATTACGAAATAAAAAATTTTTTTTTTCTGTAGAATATGTACAGGTCGGTAATGTTACCACCAGGTCATCAAGGAAATATCTACTGAAAGACCTATTACGTAAATGAAAAAAAAAGTTTCTTCCTGTAGAAGATGTCTAGGTCTCTACTGTTACCTCCAGGTCGACGGGGCATCATCTACTGGAAGGCATATTACGAAATAAAAAAAAAAAAATTTTCTTCCTGTAAAAGATGTCCAGGTTGATAATGTTACCTTTAGGTCATCAGGGCATCATCTACTGGAAGGCATATTACGAAATAAAAAAATTTTTCTTCCTGTAGATGTCCAGTTCGGTAATGTTACCTCCAGGTCATCGGGGAAATATCTACTGAAAGACCTATTACGTAAAAAAAAAAAATTTTCTTCCTGTAGAAGATGTCCAGGTCGATAATGTTACCTACAGGTCATCGGAGAAATATCTACTTAAAGACCTATTACGTAAAAAAAAAAAAAAAAATTTTTCTTCCTGTAGAAGATGTTTAGGTCCCTACTGTTACCTCCAAGTCGACGGGGCATCATCTACTGGAAAGCATATTACGAAATTTAAAAAAAAAAAATTTTTCTTCCTGTGGTAGATATCCAGGTCGATAATGTTACCTCCAGGTCATCGAAGAAATATCTACTGAAAGACCTATATTGTAAAAAAAAAATTCCTCTTCCTGTAGAATATGTCCAGGTCGATAATGTTTCCTCCAGGTGATCGGGGAAATATCTACTGAAAGACCTATTACGTAAAAAAAACAAAAATTTTCTTCCTGTAGAAGATGTCTAGGTCCCTACTGTTACCTCCAGGTCATCGGGGAAATATCTACTGAAAGACCTATAACGTAAAAAAAAAAAATTCTTCTTCCTGTAGAAGATGTCTAGGTCCTTACTGTTACCTCCAAGTCGACGGGGCATCATCTGCCGGAAAGCATATTACGAAATAAAAAAAAAAAAATTTCTTCCTGTAGAAGATGTACAGGTCGGTAATTTCACCTCCAGGTCATCGGGGAAATATCTACTGAAAGACCTATTACGTAAAAAAAAAAAAAATTTTCTTCCTGTAGAAGATGTCCAGGTTGATAATGTTACCTCCAGGTGATCGGGGAAATATCTACTGATAGACCAATTACGTAAAAAAAAAAAAATTTTATTCCTGTAGAAGATGTCTAGGTCCCTACTGTTACCTCCAGGTCGACGGGGTATCATCTACTGGAAGGCATATTACGAAGTAAAAAAAAAAATATTTTTTTCCTGTAGAAGATTTCTAGGTCCCTACTGTTACCTCCAGGTAGACGGGGCATCATCTACTTGAAGGCATATTACGTAATAAAAAAAAAATTTTTCTTCCTGTAGAAGATGTACAGGTCGGTAATTTTACCTCCAGGTCATCGGGGAAATATCGACTGAAAGAACTATTACGTAAAAAAAAAAAAAATTTTCTGACCCTGTAGAAGATGTCCAGATCGGTAATGTTACCTCCAGGTCATCGGGGCATCATCTACTGGAATGCATATTACGAAATAAAAAAATTTTTCTTCCTGTAGAAGATGTACAGGTCGGAAATGTTACCTCCAGGTCATCGGGGAAATATCTACTGAAAGACCTATTACGTAAAAAAAAAAATTTTCTTTCTGTAGAAGATGTCTAGGTACCTACTATTACTACCAAGTCCACGGGGCATCATCTACTGGAAAGCATATTACGAAATAAAAAAAAAAAAATTTTCATCCTGTAGAAGATGTACAGGTCGGTAATGTTACCTCCAGGTCATCGGGGTAATATCAACTGAAAGAACTATAACGTAAGAAAAAAAAATTTATGCCTGTAGAAGATGTCTAGGTCCCTACTGTTACCTCCAGGTTGACGGGGCATCATCTACTGGAAGGCCTTATATGAAACCAAAAAAAAAAATTTGCTGAGCCTGTAGAAGATGTCCAGATCGGTAATGTTACCGCCAGGTCATCGGGGCATCATCTACTGGAAAGCCTATTACGAAACCAAAAAAAAATTTTTCTTGCTGTAGATGATGTGCAGGTCACTAATTATACCGCTAGGTCATCGAGGCATCATCTACTGGAAGGCGTATTACGAAATAAAAAAATTTTTCTTCCTGTAGATGTCCAGTACGGTAATGTTACCTTCAGGTCATCGGGAAATATCTATTGAAAGACCTATTACGTAAAAAAAAAAAAATTGTCTTCCTGCAGAAGATGTCTAGGTACCTACTGTTACCTCCAAGTCGACGGGGCATCATCTGCTGGAAAGCATATTACGAAATAAAAAAAAAAATTTTTCTTCCTGTGGTAGATATCAAGGTCGATAATGTTACCTCCAGGTCATCGAAGAAATATCTACTGAAAGACCTATATTGTAAAAAAAAATTCCTCTTCCTGTAGAAGATGTCCAGTTCGGTAATGTTACCTCCAGGTCATCGGGGAAATATCTACTGAAAGACCTATTACGTAAAAAAAAAAAAAAATTTTCTTCCTGTAGAAGATGTCCAGGTTGATAATGTTACCTCCAGGTGATCGGGGAAATATCTACTGATAGACCAATTACGTAAAAAAAAAAAAAATTTTATTCCTGTAGAAGATGTCTAGGTCCCTACTGTTACCTCCAGGTCGACGGGGTATCATCTACTGGAAGGCATATTACGAAGTAAAAAAAAAAATATTTTTTTCCTGTAGAAGATTTCTAGGTCCCTACTGTTACCTCCAGGTAGACGGGGCATCATCTACTTGAAGGCATATTACGTAATAAAAAAAAAATTTTTCTTCCTGTAGAAGATGTACAGGTCGGTAATTTTACCTCCAGGTCATCGGGGAAATATCGACTGAAAGAACTATTACGTAAAAAAAAAAAAAAATTTTCTGACCCTGTAGAAGATGTCCAGATCGGTAATGTTACCTCCAGGTCATCGGGGCATCATCTACTGGAATGCATATTACGAAATAAAAAAATTTTTCTTCCTGTAGAAGATGTACAGGTCGGAAATGTTACCTCCAGGTCATCGGGGAAATATCTACTGAAAGACCTATTACGTAAAAAAAAAAATTTTCTTTCTGTAGAAGATGTCTAGGTACCTACTATTACTACCAAGTCCACGGGGCATCATCTACTGGAAAGCATATTACGAAATAAAAAAAAAAAAATTTTCATCCTGTAGAAGATGTACAGGTCGGTAATGTTACCTCCAGGTCATCGGGGTAATATCAACTGAAAGAACTATAACGTAAGAAAAAAAAATTTATGCCTGTAGAAGATGTCTAGGTCCCTACTGTTACCTCCAGGTTGACGGGGCATCATCTACTGGAAGGCCTTATATGAAACCAAAAAAAAATTTGCTGAGCCTGTAGAAGATGTCCAGATCGGTAATGTTACCGCCAGGTCATCGGGGCATCATCTACTGGAAAGCCTATTACGAAACCAAAAAAAAATTTTTCTTGCTGTAGATGATGTGCAGGTCACTAATTATACCGCTAGGTCATCGAGGCATCATCTACTGGAAGGCGTATTACGAAATAAAAAAATTTTTCTTCCTGTAGATGTCCAGTACGGTAATGTTACCTTCAGGTCATCGGGGAAATATCTATTGAAAGACCTATTACGTAAAAAAAAAAAATATTTATTCCTGTAGAAGATTTCTAGGTCCCTACTGTTACCTCCAGGTAGACGGGGCATCATCTACTTGAAGGCATATTACGTAATAAAAAAAAAAATTTTTCTTCCTGTAGAAGATGTACAGGTCGGTAATTTTACCTCCAGGTCATCGGGGAAATATCGACTGAAAGAACTATTACGTAAAAAAAAAAAAAATTTTCTGACCCTGTAGAAGATGTCCAGATCGGTAATGTTACCTCCAGGTCATCGGGGCATCATCTACTGCAAGGCATATTACGAAATAAAAAAATTTTTCTTCCTGTAGAAGATGTACAGGTCGGAAATGTTACCTCCAGGTCATCGGGGAAATATCTACTGAAAGACCTATTACGTAAAAAAAAAAATTTTCTTCCTGTAGAAGATGTCTAGGTACCTACTATTACTTCCAAGTCGACGGGGCATCATCTACTGGAAAGCATATTACGAAATAAAAAAAAAAAATTTTCTTCCTGTAGAAGATGTACAGGTCGGTAATGTTACCTCCAGGTCATCGGGGTAATATCTACTGAAAGAACTATAACGTAAGAAAAAAAAATTTATGCCTGTAGAAGATGTCTAGGTCCCTACTGTTACCTCCAGGTTGACGGGGCATCATCTACTGGAAGGCCTTATATGAAACCAAAAAAAAAATTTGCTGAGCCTGTAGAAGATGTCCAGATCGGTAATGTTACCGCCAGGTCATCGGGGCATCATCTACTGGAAAGCCTATTACGAAACCAAAAAAAAAATTTTCTTGCTGTAAATGATGTGCAGGTCACTAATTATACCGCTAGGTCATCGAGGCATCATCTACTGGAAGGCGTATTACGAAATAAAAAAATTTTTCTTCCTGTAGATGTCCAGTACGGTAATGTTACCTTCAGGTCATCGGGAAATATCTATTGAAAGACCTATTACGTAAAAAAAAAAAAAATTGTCTTCCTGCAGAAGATGTCTAGGTACCTACTGTTACCTCCAAGTCGACGGGGCATCATCTGCTGGAAAGCATATTACGAAATAAAAAAAAAAATTTTTCTTCCTGTGGTAGATATCAAGGTCGATAATGTTACCTCCAGGTCATCGAAGAAATATCTACTGAAAGACCTATATTGTAAAAAAAAATTCCTCTTCCTGTAGAAGATGTCCAGTTCGGTAATGTTACCTCCAGGTCATCGGGGAAATATCTACTGAAAGACCTATTACGTAAAAAAAAAAAAAAATTTCTTCCTGTAGAAGATGTCCAGGTCGATAATGTTACCTACAGGTCATCGGAGAAATATCTACATAAAGACCTATAACGTAAAAAAAAAAAATTCTTCTTCCTGTAGAAGATGTCAAGGTCCTTACTGTCACCTCCAAGTCGACGGGGCATCATCTACCGGAAAGCATATTACGAAATAAAAAAAAAAAATTTCTTCCTGTAGAAGATGTCCAGGTTGATAATGTTACCTCCAGGTGATCGGGGAAATATCTACTGATAGACTAATTACGTAAAAAAAAAAAAAATTTTGTTCCTGTAGAAGATGTCTAGGTCCCTACTGTTACCTCCAGGTCGACGGGGTATCATCTACTGGAAGGCATATTACGAAGTAAAAAAAAAAAATATTTTTTTCCTGTAGAAGATTTCGAGGTCCCCACTGTTACCTCCAGGTAGACGGGGCATCATCTACTTGAAGGCATATTACGTAATAAAAAAAAAAATTTTTCTTCCTGTAGAAGATGTACAGGTCGGTAATGTTACCTCCAGGTCATCGGGGAAATATCGACTGAAAGAACTATTACGTAAAAAAAAAAAAAAATTTTCTGACCCTGTAGAAGATGTCCAGATCGGTAATGTTACCTCCAGGTCATCGGGGCATCATCTACTAGAAGGCGTATTACGAAATAAAAAAATTTTTCTTCCTGAAGAAGATGTACAGGTCGGAAATGTTACCTCCAGGTCATCGGGAAAATATCTACTGAAAGACCTATTACGTAAAAAAAAAAATTTTCTTCCTGTAGAAGATGTCTAGGTACCTACTATTATTTCCAAGTCGACGGGGCATCATCTACTGGAAAGCATATTACGAAATAAAAAAAAAAAAAATTTCTTCCTGTAGAACATGTACAGGTCGGTAATGTTACCTCCAGGTCATCGGGGTAATATCTACTGAAAGAACTATAACGTAAGAAAAAAAAATTAATGCCTGTAGAAGATGTCTAGGTCCCTACTGTTACCTCCAGGTCGACGGGGCATCATCTACTGGAAGGCCTTATATGAAACCAAAAAAAAAAATTTTTCTGAGCCTGTAGAAGATGTCCAGATCGGTAATGTTACCTCCAGATCATCGGGGAAATATCTGCTGAAAGACCTATAACGTAAAAAAAAAAAAAAAATTTTATTCCTGTAGAAGATGTATAGGTCCCTACTGTTACCTCCAGGTCATCGGGGCATCATCTACTGGAAGGCATATTACGAAATAAAAAAATTTTTCTTCCTGTAGAAGATGTACAGGTCGGTAATGTTACCTCCAGGTCATCGGGGAAATATCTACTGAAAGACCTATTACGTAAAAAAAAAAAATGTTTCTTCCTGTAGAAGATGTCTAGGTCCCTACTGTTACCTCCAGGTCGACGGGGCATCATCTACTGGAAGGCATATTACGAAATAAAAAAAAAAATTTTCTTCCTGTAGAAGATGTCCAGGTTGATAATATTACCTCCAGGTCATCGGGGAAATATCTACTGAAAAACCTATTACGTAAAAAAAAAAAAATTTTATTCCTGTAGAAGATGTCTAGGTCCCTACTGTTACCTCCAGGTCGATGGGGCATTATCTACTGGAAGGCCTGATATGAAACAAAAAAAAAATTTTCTGAGCCTGTAGAAGATGTCCAGATCGGTAATGTTACCTCCAGGTCATCGAAGCATCATCTACCGGAAGGCGTATTACGAAATAAAAAATTTTTTCCTGCAGAAGATGTACAAAGGCAGAAATGTTACCTCCAGGTCATCAGGGAAATATCTACTGAAAGACCTATTACGTAAATGAAAAAAAAAGTTTCTTCCTGTAGAAGAATGTCTAGGTACCTACTGTTACCTCTAGTCGACGGGGCATCATCTACTGGAATGCCATTATATGAAACCAAAAAAAAAAAATTTCTGAGCCTGTAGAATGTCCAGATCGGTAATGTTACCTCCAGGTCATCAGGGCATCATCTACTGGAAGGCATATTACGAAATAAAAAAATTTTTTTTCTGTAGATATGTACAGGTCGGTAATGTTACCTCCAGGTCATCGGAAATATCTACTGAAAGACCTATACGTAAAACAAAAAAAAATTTTTATTCCTGTAGAAGATGTCCAGGTCGATAATGTTACCTACAGGTCTCGGGGAATATCTACTGGAAGGCATATTACGAAGTAAAAAAAAAAATATTTTTTTCCTTAGAAGATTTCTAGGTCCCTACTGTTACCTCCAGGTCGACGGGGCATCATCTACTGGAAGGCCTGATATGAAACCAAAAAAAAATTTTCTGAGCCTGTAGAAGATGTCCAGATCGGTAATGTTACCTCCAGTTCATGGGGGCATCATCTACTGGAAGGCATATTACGAAATAAAAAAATTTTTTTTCCTGTAGAAGACGTACAAGTCGGAAATGTCACCTTCAGGTCATCGAAGAAATATCTACTGACAGACCTATATTGTAAAAAAAAAATTCCTCTTCCTGTAGAATATGTCCAGGTCGATAATGTTACCTCCAGGTCATCGGGGAAATATCTACTGAAAGCCCTATTACGTAAAAAAAAAAAAAATTTTTCTTCCTGTAGAAGATGTCCAGGTTGATAATGTTACCTCCAGGTGATCGGGGAAATATCTACTGATAGACCAATTACGTAAAAAAAAAAAAAATTTTATTCCTGTAGACGATGTCTAGGTCCCTACTGTTACCTCCAGGTCGACGGGGTATCATCTACTGGAAGGCATATTACGAAGTAAAAAAAAAAATATTTTTTTCCTGTAGAAGATTTCTAGGTCCCTACTGTTACCTCCAGGTAGACGGGGCATCATTTACTTGAAGGCATATTACGTAATAAAAAAAAAAAATTTTTCTTCCTGTAGAAGATGTCCAGATCGGTAATGTTACCTCCAGGTCATCAAGGAAATATCTACTGAAAGACCTATTACGTAAATGAAAAAAAAGTTTCTTCCTGTAGAAGATGTCTAGGTCTCTACTGTTACCTCGAGGTCGACGGGGCATCATCTACTGGAAGGCATATACGAAATAAAAAAAAAAATTTTCTTCCTGTAGAAGATGTCCAGGTTGATAATGTTACCTTTAGGTCATCAGGGCATCATCTACTGGAAGGCATATTACGAAATAAAAAAATTTTTCTTCCTGTAGATGTCCAGTTCGGTAAAGTTACCTCCAGGTCATCGGGGAAATATCTACTGAAAGACCTATTACGTAAAACAAAAAAAAATTTTTATTCCTGTAGAAGATGTCCAGGTCGATAATGTTACCTACAGGTCATCGGGGAAATATCTACTGGAAGGCCTATTACGAAGTAAAAAAAAAAATATTTTTTCCTGTAGAAGATTTCTAGGTCCCTACTGTTACCTCCAGGTCGACGGGGCATCATCTACTGGAAGGCCTGATATGAAACCAAAAAAAAAATTTTCTGAGCCTGTAGAAGATGTCCAGATCGATAATGTTACCTCCAGTTCATGGGGGCATCATCTACTGGAAGGCATATTACGAAATAAAAAATTTTTTTTCCTGTAGAAGACGTACAAGTCGGAAATGTCACCTTCAGGTCATCGAAGAAATATCTACTGACAGACCTATATTGTAAAAAAAAAATTCCTCTTCCTGTAGAATATGTCCAGGTCGATAATGTTTTCCTCCAGGTGATCGGGGAAATATCTACTGATAGACCAATTACGTAAAAAAAAAAAAAAATTTTATTCCTGTAGAAGATGTCTAGGTCCCTACTGTTACCTCCAGGTTATCGGGGAAATATCTACTGAAAGACCTATAACGTAAAAAAAAAAAATTCTTCTTCCTGTAGAAGATGTCTAGGTTCTTACTGTTACCTCCAAGTCGACGGGGCATCATCTACCGGAAAGCATATTACGAAATAAAAAAAAAAAATTTCCTCCTGTAGAAGATGTACAGGTCGGTAATTTTACCTCCAGGTCATCGGGGAAATATCTACTGAAAGCCCTATTACGTAAAAAAAAAAAAAAATTTTCTTCCTGTAGAAGATGTCCAGGTTGATAATGTTACCTCCAGGTGATCGGGGAAATATCTACTGATAGACCAATTACGTAAAAAAATAAAAAAATTTTATTCCTGTAGACGATGTCTAGGTCCCTACTGTTACCTCCAGGTCGACGGGGTATCATCTACTGGAAGGCATATTACGAAGTAAAAAAAAAAATATTTTTTTCCTGTAGAAGATTTCTAGGTCCCTACTGTTACCTCCAGGTAGACGGGGCATCATTTACTTGAAGGCTTATTACGTAATAAAAAAAAAATTTTTCTTCCTGTAGAAGATGTCTAGATCGGTAATGTTACCTCCAGGTCATCAAGGAAATATCTACTGAAAGACCTATTACGTAAATGAAAAAAAAGTTTCTTCCTGTAGAAGATGTCTAGGTCTCTACTGTTACCTCCAGGTCGACGGGGCATCATCTACTGGAAGGCATATTACGAAATAAAAAAATTTTTCTTCCTGTAGAAGATGTCCAGGTTGATAATGTTACCTTTAGGTCATCGGGGAAATATCTACTGAAAGACCTATTACGTAAAACAAAAAAAAAATTTTTATTCCTGTAGAAGATGTCCAGGTCGATAATGTTACCTACAGGTCATCGGGGAAATATCTACTGGAAGGCATATTACGAAGTAAAAAAAAAAATATTTTTTTCCTGCAGAAGATTTCTAGGTCCCTACTGTTACCTCCAGGTAGACGGGGCATCATTTACTTGAAGGCTTATTACGTAATAAAAAAAAAAAATTTTTCTTCCTGTAGAAGATGTCTAGATCGGTAATGTTACCTCCAGGTCATCAAGGAAATATCTACTGAAAGACCTATTACGTAAATGAAAAAAAAAGTTTCTTCCTGTAGAAGATGTCTAGGTCTCTACTGTTACCTCCAGGTCGACGGGGCATCATCTACTGGAAGGCATATTACGAAATAAAAAAATTTTTCTTCCTGTAGAAGATGTCCAGGTTGATAATGTTACCTTTAGGTCATCGGGGAAATATCTACTGAAAGACCTATTACGGTAAAACAAAAAAAAATTTTTATTCCTGTAGAAGATGTCCAGGTCGATACTGTTACCTACAGGTCATCGGGGAAATATCTACTGGAAGGCATATTACGAAGTAAAAAAAAAAATATTTTTTCCTGCAGAAGATTTCTAGGTCCCTACTGTTACCTCCAGGTAGACGGGGCATCAATTACTTGAAGGCTTATTACGTAATAAAAAAAAAAATGTTTCTTCCTGTAGAAGATGTCTAGATCGGTAATGTTACCTCCAGGTCATCAAGGAAATATCTACTGAAAGACCTATTACGTAAATGAAAAAAAAAGTTTCTTCCTGTAGAAGATGTCTAGGTCTCTACTGTTACCTCCAGGTCGACGGGGCATCATCTACTGGAAGGCATATTACGAAATAAAAAAATTTTTTCTTCCTGTAGAAGATGTCCAGGTTGATAATGTACCTTTAGGTGATCGGGGAAATATCTACTGAAAGACCTATTACGTAAACCAAAAAAAAAATTTTTATTCCTGTAGAAGATGTCCAGGTCGATAATGTTACCTACAGGTCATCGGGGGGAAATATCTACTGGAAGGCATATTACGAAGTAAAAAAAAAATATTTTTTTTCCTGTAGAAGATTTCTAGGTCCCTACTGTTACCTCCAGGTCGACGGGGCATCATCTACTGGAAGGCCTGATATGAACCAAAAAAAAATTTTCTGAGCCTGTAGAAGATGTCCAGATCGGTAATGTTACCTCCAGTTCATGGGGGCATCATCTACTGGAAGGCATATTACGAAATAAAAAAATTTTTTCTTCCTGTAGAAGATGTACAGGACCCTACTGTTACCTCCAGGAAGACGGGGAATCATCTACTGGAAGGCATATTACGAATAAAAAATTTTTCTTCCTGTAGATGTCCAGTTCGGTAATGTTACCTCCAGGTCATCGGGGAAATATCTACTGAAAGACCTATTACGTAAAAAAAAAAAAATTTTCTTCCTGTAGAAGATGTCCAGGTCGATAATGTTACCTACAGTCATCGGAGAAATATCTACTTAAAGACCTATTACGTAAAAAAAAAAAAAAATTTTTCTTGCTGTAGAAGATGTTTAGGTCCCTACTGTTACCTCCAAGTCGACGGGGCATCATCTACTGGAAAGCTACTTACGAAATAAAAAAAAAAATTTTTCTTCCTGTGGTAGATATCCAGGTCGATAATGTTACCTCCAGGTCATCGAGAAATATCTACTGAAAGACCTATATTGTAAAAAAAAAATTCCTCTTCCTGTAGAATATGTCCAGGTCGATAATGTTTCCTCCCAGGTGATCGGGGAAATATCTACTGATAGACCAATTACGTAAAAAAAAAAAAAATTTATTCCTGTAGAAGATGTCTAGGTCCCTATTGTTACCTCCAGGTCATCGGGGAAATATCTACTGAAAGACCTATAACGTAAAAAAAAAAATTCTCTTCCTGTAGAAGATGTCTAGGTCCTTACTGTTACCTCCAAGTCGACGGGGCATCATCTACCGGAAAGCATATTACGAAATAAAAAAAAAATTTCTTCCTGTAGAAGATGTACAGGTCGGTAATTTTACCTCCAGGTCATCGGGGAAATATCTACTGAAAGACCTATTACGTAAAAAAAAAAAAAAAATTTCTTCCTGTAGAAGATGTCCAGGTTGATAATGTTATCTCCAGGTGATCGGGGAAATATCTACTGAGAGACCAATTACGTAAAAAAAAAAAAAATTTAGTCCTGTAGAAGATGTCTAGGTCCCTACTGTTACCTCCAGGTCGACGGGGTATCATCTACTGGAAGGCATATTACGAAGTAAAAAAAAAAAAATATTTTTTTCCTGTAGAAGATTTCTAGGTCCCTACTGTTACCTCCAGGTAGACGGGGCATCATCTACTTGAAGGCATATTACGTAATAAAAAAAAAATTTTTCTTCCTGTAGAAGATGTACAGGTCGGTAATTTTACCTCCAGGTCATCGGGGAAATATCTACTGAAAGACCTATTACGTAAAAAAAAAAAAAAATTTCTTCCTGTAGAAGATGTCCAGGTTGATAATGTTATCTCCAGGTGATCGGGGAAATATCTACTGAGAGACCAATTACGTAAAAAAAAAAAAAATTTAGTCCTGTAGAAGATGTCTAGGTCCCTACTGTTACCTCCAGGTCGACGGGGTATCATCTACTGGAAGGCATATTACGAAGTAAAAAAAAAAAAATATTTTTTTCCTGTAGAAGATTTCTAGGTCCCTACTGTTACCTCCAGGTAGACGGGGCATCATCTACTTGAAGGCATATTACGTAATAAAAAAAAAAAATTTTCTTCCTGTAGAAGATGTACAGGTCGGTAATGTTACCTCCAGGTCATCGGGGAAATATCGACTGAAAGAACTATTACGTAAAAAAAAAAAAATTTTCTGACCCTGTAGAAGATGTCCAGATCGGTAGTGTTACCTCCAGGTCATCGGGGCATCATCTACTGGAAGGCATATTACGAAAAAAAAAAAATTTTCTGACCCTGTAGAAGATGTCCAGATCGGTAATGTTACCGCCAGGTCATCGGGGCATCATCTACTGGAAAGCCTATTACGAAACCAAAAAAAAATTTTTCTTGCTGTAGACGATGTGCAGGTCACTAATTATACCGCTAGGTCATCGAGGCATCATCTACTGGAAGGCGTATTACGAAATAAAAAAATTTTTCTTCCTGTAGATGTCCAGTACGGTAATGTTACCTCCAGGTCATCGGGAAAATATCTATTGAAAAACCTATTACGTAAAAAAAAAAAATTTTTTCCTGTAGAAGATGTCTAGGTCTCTACTGTTACCTGCAGGTCGACGGGGCATCATCAACTGGAAGGCATATTACGAAATAAAAAAAAAAAATTTTCTTCCTGTAGAAGATATCCAGGTTGATAATGTTACCTTTAGGTCATCAGTGCATCATCTACTGGAAGGCATATTACGAAATAAAAAAATTTTCTTCCTGTAGATGTCCAGTTCGGTAAAGTTACCTCCAGGTCATCGGGGAAATATCTACTGGAAGGCATATTACGAAGTAAAAAAAAAAAAATTTTTTTCCTGTAGAAGATTTCTAGGTCCCTACTGTTACCTCCAGGTCGACGGGGCATCATCTACTGGAAGGCCTGATATGAAACCAAAAAAAAATTTTCTGAGCCTGTAGAAGATGTCCAGATCGGTAATGTTACCTCCAGTTCATGGGGGCATCATCTACTGGAAGGCATATTACGAAATAAAAAAAAAAAAAATTTTCTTCCTGTAGAAGATATCCAGGTTGATAATGTTACCTTTAGGTCATCAGTGCATCATCTACTGGAAGGCGTATTACGAAATAAAAAAATTTTTCTTCCTGTAGATGTCCAGTACGGTAATGTTACCTCCAGGTCATCGGGAAAATATCTATTGAAAAACCTATTACGTAAAAAAAAAAAAATTTTCTTCCTGTAGAAGATGTCTAGGTCTCTACTGTTACCTGCAGGTCGACGGGGCATCATCAACTGGAAGGCATATTACGAAATAAAAAAAAAAATTTTCTTCCTGTAGAAGATATCCAGGTTGATAATGTTACCTTTAGGTCATCAGTGCATCATCTACTGGAAGGCATATTACGAAATAAAAAAATTTTTCTTCCTGTAGATGTCCAGTTCGGTAAAGTTACCTCCAGGTCATCGGGGAAATATCTACTGGAAGGCATATTACGAAGTAAAAAAAAAATATTTTTTTCCTGTAGAAGATTTCTAGGTCCCTACTGTTACCTCCAGGTCGACGGGGCATCATCTACTGGAAGGCCTGATATGAAACCAAAAAAAAATTTTCTGAGCCTGTAGAAGATGTCCAGATCGGTAATGTTACCTCCAGTTCATGGGGGCATCATCTACTGGAAGGCATATTACGAAATAAAAAATTTTTTTTCCTGTAGAAGACGTACAAGTCGGAAATGTTACCTTCAGGTCATCGGGGAAATATCTACTGAAAGACCTATTACGTAAAAAAAAAAAAAAATTTTCTTCCTGTAGAAGATGTCTAGGTCCCTACTGTTACCTCCAGGTCATCGAGGTAATATCTACTGAAAGACCTATAACGTAAAAAAAAAAATTCTTCTTCCTGTAGAAGATGTCTAGGTCCTTACTGTTACCTCCAAGTCGACGGGGCATCATCTTCCGGAAAGCATATTACGAATAAAAAAAAAATTTCTTCCTGTAGAAGATGTACAGGTCGGTAATTTACCTCCAGGTCATCGGGGAAATATCTACTGAAAGACCTATTACGTAAAAAAAAAAAAAAATTTTCTTCCTGTAGAAGATGTACAGGTCGGAAATGTTACCTCCAGGTCATCGGGGAAATATCTACTGAAAGACCTATTACGTAAAAAAAAAAATTTTCTTCCTGTAGAAGATGTCTAGGTACCTACTATAACCTCCAAGTCGACGGGGCATCATCTACTGGAAGGCATATTACGAAATAAAAAAATTTTTCTTCCTGTAGATGTCCAGTTCGGTAATGTTACCTCCAGGTCATCGAGGAAATATCTACTGAAAGACCTATAACGTAAAAAAAAAAATTCTTCTTCCTGTAGAAGATGTCTAGGTCCTTAATGTTACCTCCAAGTCGACGGGGCATCATCTACCGGAAAGCATATTACGAAATAAAAAAAAAAAATTTCTTCCTGTAGAAGATGTACAGGTCGGTAACTTTACCTCCAGGTCATCGGGGAAATATCTACTGAAAGACCTATTACATAAAAAAAAAAAAAATTTTCTTCCTGTAGAAGATGTCCAGATTGATAATGTTACCTCCAGGTGATCGGAGAAATATCTACTGATAGACCAATTACGTAAAAAAAAAAAAATTTATTCCTGTAGAAGATGTCTAGGTCCCTACTGTTACCTCCAGGTCGACGGGGTATCATCTACTGGAAGGCATATTACGAAGTAAAAAAAAAAATATTTTTTTCCTGTAGAAGATTTCTAGGTCCCTACTGTTACCTCCAGGTAGACGGGGCATCATCTACTTGAAGGCATATTACGTAATAAAAAAAAAATTTTTCTTCCTGTAGAAGATGTACAGGTCGGTAATGTTACCTCCAGGTCATCGGGGAAATATCGACTGAAAGAACTATTACGTAAAAAAAAAAAAATTTTCTGACCCTGTAGAAGATGTCCAGATCGGTAGTGTTACCTCCAGGTCATCGGGGCATCATCTACTGGAAGGCGTATTACGAAATAAAAAAATTTTTCTTCCTGTAGAAGATGTACAGGTCGGAAATGTTACCTCCAGGTCATCGGGGAAATATCTACTGAAAGACCTATTACGTAAAAAAAAAATTTTCTTCCTGTAGAAGATGTCTAGGTACCTACTATTACTTCCAAGTCGATGGGGCATCATCTACTGGAAAGCATATTACGAAATAAAAAAAAAAAATTTTCTTCCTGTAGAAGATGTACAGGTCGGTAATGTTACCTCCAGGTCATCGGGGTAATATCTACTGAAAGAACTATAACGTAAGAAAAAAAAATTTATGCCTGTAGAAGATGTCTAGGTCCCTACTGTTACCTCCAGGTTGACGGGGCATCATCTACTGGAAGGCCTTATATGAAACCAAAAAAAAAATTTGCTGAGCCTGTAGAAGATGTCCAGATCGGTAATGTTACCTCCAGGTCATCGAAGCATCATCTACTGGAAGGCGTATTACGAAATAAAAAAATTTTTTTTCCTGCAGAAGATGTACAAAGGCAGAAATGTTACCTCCAGTTCATCAGGGAAATATCTACTGAAAGACCTATTACGTAAATGAAAAAAAAAGTTTCTTCCTGTAGAAAATGTCTAGGTACCTACTGTTACCTCCAAGTCGACGGGGCATCATCTACTGGAATGCCTTATATGAACCAAAAAAAAAAATTTTCTGAGCCTGTAGATGTCCAGATCGGTAATGTTACCTCCAGGTCATCAGGGCATCATCTACTGGAAGGCATATTACGAAATAAAAAATTTTTTTTTTCTGTAGAATATGTACAGGTCGGTAATGTTACCACCAGGTCATCAAGGAAATATCTACTGAAAGACCTATTACGTAAATGAAAAAAAAAAGTTTCTTCCTGTAGAAGATGTCTAGGTCTCTACTGTACCTCCAGGTCGACGGGGCATCATCTACTGGAAGGCATATTACGAAATAAAAAAAAAAAAATTTTCTTCCTGTAAAAGATGTCCAGGTTGATAATGTTACCTTTAGGTCATCAGGGCATCATCTACTGGAAGGCATATTACGAAATAAAAAAATTTTTCTTCCTGTAGATGTCCAGTTCGGTAATGTTACCTCCAGGTCATCGGGGAAATATCTACTGAAAGACCTATTACGTAAAACAAAAAAAATTTTCTTCCTGTAGAAGATGTCCAGGTCGATAATGTTACCTACAGGTCATCGGAGAAATATCTACTTAAAGACCTATTACGTAAAAAAAAAAAAAAAATTTTTCTTCCTGTAGAAGATGTTTAGGTCCCTACTGTTACCTCCAAGTCGACGGGGCATCATCTACTGGAAAGCATATTACGAAATTTAAAAAAAAAAATTTTTCTTCCTGTGGTAGATATCCAGGTCGATAATGTTACCTCCAGGTCATCGAAGAAATATCTACTGAAAGACCTATATTGTAAAAAAAAAAATTCCTCTTCCTGTAGAATATGTCCAGGTCGATAATGTTTCCTCCAGGTGATCGGGGAAATATCTACTGAAAGACCTATTACGTAAAAAAAACAAAAATTTTCTTCCTGTAGAAGATGTCTAGGTCCCTACTGTTACCTCCAGGTCATCGGGGAAATATCTACTGAAAGACCTATAACGTAAAAAAAAAAATTCTTCTTCCTGTAGAAGATGTCTAGGTCCTTACTGTTACCTCCAAGTCGACGGGGCATCATCTGCCGGAAAGCATATACGAAATAAAAAAAAAAAAATTTCTTCCTGTAGAAGATGTACAGGTCGGTAATTTCACCTCCAGGTCATCGGGGAAATATCTACTGAAAGACCTATTACGTAAAAAAAAAAAAATTTTCTTCCTGTAGAAGATGTCCAGGTTGATAAGTTACCTCCAGGTGATCGGGGAAATATCTACTGATAGACCAATTACGTAAAAAAAAAAAAATTTATTCCTGTAGAAGATGTCTAGGTCCCTACTGTTACCTCCAGGTCGACGGGGTATCATCTACTGGAAGGCATATTACGAAGTAAAAAAAAAAATATTTTTTTCCTGTAGAAGATTTCTAGGTCCCTACTGTTACCTCCAGGTAGACGGGGCATCATCTACTTGAAGGCATATTACGTAATAAAAAAAAATTTTCTTCCTGTAGAAGATGTACAGGTCGGTAATTTTACCTCCAGGTCATCGGGGAAATATCGACTGAAAGAACTATTACGTAAAAAAAAAAAAATTTTCTGACCCTGTAGAAGATGTCCAGATCGGTAATGTTACCTCCAGGTCATCGGGGCATCATCTACTGGAATGCATATTACGAAATAAAAAAATTTTTCTTCCTGTAGAAGATGTACAGGTCGGAAATGTTACCTCCAGGTCATCGGGGAAATATCTACTGAAAGACCTATTACGTAAAAAAAAAAATTTTCTTTCTGTAGAAGATGTCTAGGTACCTACTATTACTACCAAGTCCACGGGGCATCATCTACTGGAAAGCATATTACGAAATAAAAAAAAAAAAATTTTCATCCTGTAGAAGATGTACAGGTCGGTAATGTTACCTCCAGGTCATCGGGGTAATATCAACTGAAAGAACTATAACGTAAGAAAAAAAAATTTATGCCTGTAGAAGATGTCTAGGTCCCTACTGTTACCTCCAGGTTGACGGGGCATCATCTACTGGAAGGCCTTATATGAAACCAAAAAAAAAATTTGCTGAGCCTGTAGAAGATGTCCAGATCGGTAATGTTACCGCCAGGTCATCGGGGCATCATCTACTGGAAAGCCTATTACGAAACCAAAAAAAAATTTTTCTTGCTGTAGATGATGTGCAGGTCACTAATTATACCGCTAGGTCATCGAGGCATCATCTACTGGAAGGCGTATTACGAAATAAAAAAATTTTTCTTCCTGTAGATGTCCAGTACGGTAATGTTACCTTCAGGTCATCGGGAAATATCTATTGAAAGACCTATTACGTAAAAAAAAAAAAATTGTCTTCCTGCAGAAGATGTCTAGGTACCTACTGTTACCTCCAAGTCGACGGGGCATCATCTGCTGGAAAGCATATTACGAAATAAAAAAAAAAATTTTTCTTCCTGTGGTAGATATCAAGGTCGATAATGTTACCTCCAGGTCATCGAAGAAATATCTACTGAAAGACCTATATTGTAAAAAAAAATTCCTCTTCCTGTAGAAGATGTCCAGTTCGGTAATGTTACCTCCAGGTCATCGGGGAAATATCTACTGAAAGACCTATTACGTAAAAAAAAAAAAAAATTTTCTTCCTGTAGAAGATGTCCAGGTTGATAATGTTACCTCCAGGTGATCGGGGAAATATCTACTGATAGACCAATTACGTAAAAAAAAAAAAATTTTATTCCTGTAGAAGATGTCTAGGTCCCTACTGTTACCTCCAGGTCGACGGGGTATCATCTACTGGAAGGCATATTACGAAGTAAAAAAAAAAATATTTTTTTCCTGTAGAAGATTTCTAGGTCCCTACTGTTACCTCCAGGTAGACGGGGCATCATCTACTTGAAGGCATATTACGTAATAAAAAAAAAATTTTTCTTCCTGTAGAAGATGTACAGGTCGGTAATTTTACCTCCAGGTCATCGGGGAAATATCGACTGAAAGAACTATTACGTAAAAAAAAAAAAAATTTTCTGACCCTGTAGAAGATGTCCAGATCGGTAATGTTACCTCCAGGTCATCGGGGCATCATCTACTGGAATGCATATTACGAATAAAAAAATTTTTCTTCCTGTAGAAGATGTACAGGTCGGAAATGTTACCTCCAGGTCATCGGGGAAATATCTACTGAAAGACCTATTACGTAAAAAAAAAATTTTCTTTCTGTAGAAGATGTCTAGGTACCTACTATTACTACCAAGTCCACGGGGCATCATCTACTGGAAAGCATATTACGAAATAAAAAAAAAAAATTTTCATCCTGTAGAAGATGTACAGGTCGGTAATGTTACCTCCAGGTCATCGGGGTAATATCAACTGAAAGAACTATAACGTAAGAAAAAAAATTTATGCCTGTAGAAGATGTCTAGGTCCCTACTGTTACCTCCAGGTTGACGGGGCATCATCTACTGGAAGGCCTTATATGAAACCAAAAAAAAAATTTGCTGAGCCTGTAGAAGATGTCCAGATCGGTAATGTTACCGCCAGGTCATCGGGGCATCATCTACTGGAAAGCCTATTACGAAACCAAAAAAAATTTTTCTTGCTGTAGATGATGTGCAGGTCACTAATTATACCGCTAGGTCATCGAGGCATCATCTACTGGAAGGCGTATTACGAAATAAAAAAATTTTTCTTCCTGTAGATGTCCAGTACGGTAATGTTACCTTCAGGTCATCGGGGAAATATCTATTGAAAGACCTATTACGTAAAAAAAAAAAATATTTATTCCTGTAGAAGATTTCTAGGTCCCTACTGTTACCTCCAGGTAGACGGGGCATCATCTACTTGAAGGCATATTACGTAATAAAAAAAAAAATTTTTTCTTCCTGTAGAAGATGTACAGGTCGGTAATTTTACCTCCAGGTCATCGGGGAAATATCGACTGAAAGAACTATTACGTAAAAAAAAAAAAAATTTTCTGACCCTGTAGAAGATGTCCAGATCGGTAATGTTACCTCCAGGTCATCGGGGCATCATCTACTGCAAGGCATATTACGAAATAAAAAAATTTTTCTTCCTGTAGAAGATGTACAGGTCGGAAATGTTACCTCCAGGTCATCGGGGAAATATCTACTGAAAGACCTATTACGTAAAAAAAAAAATTTTCTTCCTGTAGAAGATGTCTAGGTACCTACTATTACTTCCAAGTCGACGGGGCATCATCTACTGGAAAGCATATTACGAAATAAAAAAAAAAATTTTCTTCCTGTAGAAGATGTACAGGTCGGTAATGTTACCTCCAGGTCATCGGGGTAATATCTACTGAAAGAACTATAACGTAAGAAAAAAAATTTATGCCTGTAGAAGATGTCTAGGTCCCTACTGTTACCTCCAGGTTGACGGGGCATCATCTACTGGAAGGCCTTATATGAAACCAAAAAAAAATTTGCTGAGCCTGTAGAAGATGTCCAGATCGGTAATGTTACCGCCAGGTCATCGGGGCATCATCTACTGGAAAGCCTATTACGAAACCAAAAAAAAATTTTCTTGCTGTAATGATGTGCAGGTCACTAATTATACCGCTAGGTCATCGAGGCATCATCTACTGGAAGGCGTATTACGAAATAAAAAAATTTTTCTTCCTGTAGATGTCCAGTACGGTAATGTTACCTTCAGGTCATCGGGAAATATCTATTGAAAGACCTATTACGTAAAAAAAAAAAATTGTCTTCCTGCAGAAGATGTCTAGGTACCTACTGTTACCTCCAAGTCGACGGGGCATCATCTGCTGGAAAGCATATTACGAAATAAAAAAAAAAATTTTTCTTCCTGTGGTAGATATCAAGGTCGATAATGTTACCTCCAGGTCATCGAAGAAATATCTACTGAAAGACCTATATTGTAAAAAAAAATTCCTCTTCCTGTAGAAGATGTCCAGTTCGGTAATGTTACCTCCAGGTCATCGGGGAAATATCTACTGAAAGACCTATTACGTAAAAAAAAAAAAAATTTTCTTCCTGTAGAAGATGTCCAGGTCGATATGTTACCTCCAGGTGATCGGGGAAATATCTACTGATAGACCAATTACGTAAAAAAAAAAAATTCTTCTTCCTGTAGAAGATGTCTAGGTCCTTACTGTTACCTCCAGGTCGACGGGGTATCATCTACTGGAAGGCATATTACGAAGTAAAAAAAAAAATATTTTTTTCCTGTAGAAGATTTCGAGGTCCCCTACTGTTACCTCCAGGTAGACGGGGCATCATCTACTTGAAGGCATATTACGTAATAAAAAAAAAATTTTTCTTCCTGTAGAAGATGTACAGGTCGGTAATGTTACCTCCAGGTCATCGGGGAAATATCGACTGAAAGAACTATTACGTAAAAAAAAAAAAAAATTTTCTGACCCTGTAGAAGATGTCCAGATCGGTAATGTTACCTCCAGGTCATCGGGGCATCATCTACTAGAAGGCGTATTACGAAATAAAAAAATTTTTCTTCCTGTAGAAGATGTACAGGTCGGAAATGTTACCTCCAGGTCATCGGGAAATATCTACTGAAAGACCTATTACGTAAAAAAAAAATTTTCTTTCCTGTAGAAGATGTCTAGGTACCTACTATTATTACCAAGTCGACGGGGCATCATCTACTGGAAAGCATATTACGAAATAAAAAAAAAAAAATTTTCATCCTGTAGAAGATGTACAGGTCGGTAATGTTACCTCCAGGTCATCGGGGTAATATCAACTGAAAGAACTATAACGTAAGAAAAAAAAATTTATGCCTGTAGAAGATGTCTAGGTCCCTACTGTTACCTCCAGGTTGACGGGGCATCATCTACTGGAAGGCCTTATATGAAACCAAAAAAAAAATTTGCTGAGCCTGTAGAAGATGTCCAGATCGGTAATGTTACCGCCAGGTCATCGGGGCATCATCTACTGGAAAGCCTATTACGAAACCAAAAAAAAAATTTTTCTTGCTGTAGATGATGTGCAGGTCACTAATTATACCGCTAGGTCATCGAGGCATCATCTACGGAAGGCGTATTACGAAATAAAAAAATTTTTCTTCCTGTAGATGTCCAGTACGGTAATGTTACCTTCAGGTCATCGGGGAAATATCTATTGAAAGACCTATTACGTAAAAAAAAAAAATATTTATTTCCTGTAGAAGATTTCTAGGTCCCTACTGTTACCTCCAGGTAGACGGGGCATCATCTACTTGAAGGCATATTACGTAATAAAAAAAAAATTTTTCTTCCTGTAGAAGATGTACAGGTCGGTAATTTTACCTCCAGGTCATCGGGGAAATATCGACTGAAAGAACTATTACGTAAAAAAAAAAAAATTTTCTGACCCTGTAGAAGATGTCCAGATCGGTAATGTTACCTCCAGGTCATCGGGGCATCATCTACTGCAAGGCATATTACGAAATAAAAAAATTTTTCTTCCTGTAGAAGATGTACAGGTCGGAATGTTACCTCCAGGTCATCGGGGAAATATCTACTGAAAGACCTATTACGTAAAAAAAAAAATTTTTCTTCCTGTAGAAGATGTCTAGGTACCTACTATACTTCCAAGTCGACGGGGCATCATCTACTGGAAAGCATATTACGAAATAAAAAAAAAAAAATTTTCTTCCTGTAGAAGATGTACAGGTCGGTAATGTTACCTCCAGGTCATCGGGGTAATATCTACTGAAAGAACTATAACGTAAGAAAAAAAAATTTATGCCTGTAGAAGATGTCTAGGTCCCTACTGTTACCTCCAGGTTGACGGGGCATCATCTACTGGAAGGCCTTATATGAAACCAAAAAAAAAATTTGCTGAGCCTGTAGAAGATGTCCAGATCGGTAATGTTACCGCCAGGTCATCGGGGCATCATCTACTGGAAAGCCTATTACGAAACCAAAAAAAAATTTTCTTGCTGTAATGATGTGCAGGTCACTAATTATACCGCTAGGTCATCGAGGCATCCATCTACTGGAAGGCGTATTACGAAATAAAAAAATTTTTCTTCCTGTAGATGTCCAGTACGGTAATGTTACCTTCAGGTCATCGGGAAATATCTATTGAAAGACCTATTACGTAAAAAAAAAAAAATTGTCTTCCTGCAGAAGATGTCTAGGTACCTACTGTTACCTCCAAGTCGACGGGGCATCATCTGCTGGAAAGCATATTACGAATAAAAAAAAAATTTTCTTCCTGTGGTAGATATCAAGGTCGATAATGTTACCTCCAGGTCATCGAAGAAATATCTACTGAAAGACCTATATTGTAAAAAAAAATTCCTCTTCCTGTAGAAGATGTCCAGTTCGGTAATGTTACCTCCAGGTCATCGGGGAAATATCTACTGAAAGACCTATTACGTAAAAAAAAAAAAAATTTCTTCCTGTAGAAGATGTCCAGGTCGATAATGTTACCTACAGGTCATCGGAGAAATATCTACATAAGACCTATAACGTAAAAAAAAAAAATTCTTCTTCCTGTAGAAGATGTCAAGGTCCTTACTGTCACCTCCAAGTCGACGGGGCATCATCTACCGGAAAGCATATTACGAAATAAAAAAAAAAAATTTCTTCCTGTAGAAGATGTCCAGGTTGATAATGTTACCTCCAGGTGATCGGGGAAATATCTACTGATAGACTAATTACGTAAAAAAAAAAAATTTTTGTTCCTGTAGAAGATGTCTAGGTCCCTACTGTTACATCCAGGTCGACGGGTATCATCTACTGGAAGGCATATTACGAAGTAAAAAAAAAAATATTTTTTTCCTGTAGAAGATTTCGAGGTCCCCACTGTTACCTCCAGGTAGACGGGGCTATCATCTACTTGAAGGCATATTACGTAATAAAAAAAAAAATTTTTCTTTCCTGTAGAAGATGTACAGGTCGGTAATGTTACCTCCAGGTCCTCGGGGAAATATCGACTGAAAGAACTATTACGTAAAAAAAAAAAAAAATTTTCTGACCCTGTAGAAGATGTCCAGATCGGTAATGTTACCTCCAGGTCATCGGGGCATCATCTACTAGAAGGCGTATTACGAAATAAAAAAATTTTTCTTCCTGAAGAAGATGTACAGGTTCGGAAATGTTACCTCCAGGTCATCGGGAAATATCTACTGAAAGACCTATTACGTAAAAAAAAAAATTTTCTTCCTGTAGAAGATGTCTAGGTACCTACTATTATTTCCAAGTCGACGGGGCATCATCTACTGGAAAGCATATTACGAAATAAAAAAAAAAAAAATTTCTTCCTGTAGAACATGTACAGGTCGGTAATGTTACCTCCAGGTCATCGGGGTAATATCTACTGAAAGAACTATAACGTAAAAAAAAAAAAATTTTCTTCCTGTAGAAGATGTCTAGGTCCCTACTGTTACCTCCAGGTCGACGGGGCATCATCTACTGGAAGGCCTTATATGAAACCAAAAAAAAAATTTTCTGAGCCTGTAGAAGATGTCCAGATCGGTAATGTTACCTCCAGATCCTCGGGGAAATATCTGCTGAAAGACCTATAACGTAAAAAAAAAAAAAATTTTATTCCTGTAGAAGATGTATAGGTCCCTACTGTTACCTCCAGGTCATCGGGGCATCATCTACTGGAAGGCATATTACGAAATAAAAAAATTTTTCTTCCTGTAGAAGATGTACAGGTCGGTAATGTTACCTCCAGGTCATCGGGGAAATATCTACTGAAAGACCTATTACGTAAAAAAAAAAATGTTTCTTCCTGTAGAAGATGTCTAGGTCCCTACTGTTACCTCCAGGTCGACGGGGCATCATCTACTGGAAGGCATATTACGAATAAAAAAAAAATTTTCTTCCTGTAGAAGATGTCCAGGTTGATAATATTACCTCCAGGTCATCGGGGAAATATCTACTGAAAAACCTATTACGTAAAAAAAAAAAATTTTATTCCTGTAGAAGATGTCTAGGTCCCTACTGTTACCTCCAGGTCGATGGGGCATTATCTACTGGAAGGCCTGATATGAAACAAAAAAAAAATTTTCTGAGCCTGTAGAAGATGTCCAGATCGGTAATGTTACCTCCAGGTCATCGAAGCATATCTACCGGAAGGCGTATTACGAAATAAAAAAATTTTTTTCCTGCAGAAGATGTACAAAGGCAGAAATGTTACCTCCAGGTCATCAGGGAAATATCTACTGAAAGACCTATTACGTAAATGAAAAAAAAAGTTTCTTCCTGTAGAAAAATGTCTAGGTACCTACTGTTACCTCTAAGTCGACGGGGCATCATCTACTGGGAATGCTTATATGAAACCAAAAAAAAAAATTTTCTGAGCCTGTAGATGTCCAGATCGGTAATGTTACCTCCAGGTCATCAGGGCATCATCTACTGGAAGGCATATTACGAAATAAAAAATTTTTTTTTTCTGTAGAATATGTACAGGTCGGTAATGTTACCTCCAGGTCATCAAGGAAATATCTACTGAAAGACCTATTACGTAAATGAAAAAAAAAATTTTCTTCCTGTAGAAGATTTCTAGGTCTTACTGTACCTCCAGGTCGACGGGTCATCATCTACTGGAAGGCATATTACGAAATAAAAAAAAAAATTTTCTTCCTGTAGAAGATGTCCAGGTTGATAATGTTACCTTCAGGTCATCAGGGCATCATCTACTGGACGGCATATTACGAAATAAAAAAATTTTTCTTCCTGTAGATGTCCAGTTCGGTAAAGTTACCTCCAGGTCATCGGGGAAATATCTACTGACAGACCTATTACGTAAAAAAAAAAAAAAAATTTTTATTCCTGTAGAAGATGTCCAGGTCGATAATGTTACCTACAGGTCATCGGGGAAATATCTACTGGAAGGCATATTACGAAGTAAAAAAAAAAATATTTTTTTTCTGTAGAAGATTTCTAGGTCCCTACTGTTACCTCCAGGTCGACGGGGCATCATCTACTGGAAGGCCTGATATAAAACCAAAAAAAATTTTCTGAGCCTGTAGAAGATGTCCAGATCGGTAATGTTACCTCCAGTTCATGGGGCATCATCTACTGGAAGGCATATTACGAAATAAAAAATTTTTCTTCCTGTAGAAGATGTACAGGTCCCTACTGTTACCTCCAGGAAGACGGGGCATCATCTACTGGAAGGCATATTACGAAATAAAAAAATTTTTCTTCCTGTAGATGTCCAGTTCGGTAATGTTACCTCCAGGTCATCGGGGAAATATCTACTGAAAGACCTATTACTAAAAAAAAAAAAAATTTTCTTCCTGTAGAAGATGTCTAGGTCCCTACTGTTACCTCCAAGTCGACGGGGCATCATCTACTGGAATGCCTTATATGAAACCAAAAAAAAAATTTTCTGAGCCTGTAGATGTCCAGATCGGTAATGTTACCTCCAGGTCATCAGGGCATCATCTACTGGAAGGCATATTACGAAATAAAAAATTTTTTTTTTCTGTTGAATATGTACAGGTCGGTAATGTTACCTCCAGGTCATCAAGGAAATATCTACTGAAAGACCTATTACGTAAATGAAAAAAAAATTTTCTTCCTGTAGAAAATGTCTAGGTACCTACTGTTACCTCCAAGTCGACGGGGCATCATCTACTGGAATGCCTTATATGAAACCAAAAAAAAAAATTTTCTGAGCCTGTAGATGTCCAGATCGGTAATGTTACCTCCAGGTCATCAGGGCATCATCTACTGGAAGGCATATTACGAAATAAAAAATTTTTTCTTCCTGTAGATGTCCAGTTCGGTAATGTTACCTCCAGGTCATCGGGGAAATATCTACTGAAAGACCTATTACGTAAAAAAAAAAAAAATTTTCTTCCTGTAGAAGATGTCCAGGTCGATAATGTTACCTACAGGTCATCGGAGAAATATCTACTTAAAGACCTATTACGTAAAAAAAAAAAAAAATTTTCTTCCTGTAGAAGATGTTTAGGTCCCTACTGTTACCTCCAAGTCGACGGGGCATCATCTACTGGAATGCCTTATATGAAACCAAAAAAAAAAATTTGCTGACCCTGTAGAAGATGTCCAGATCGGTAATGTTACCTCCAGGTCATCGGGGCATCATCTACTGGAGGGCATATTACGAAATAAAAAAATTTTTTTTCCTGTAGAAGATGTACAGGTCGGAAATGTTACCTCCAGGTCATCGGGGAAATATCTACTGAAAGACCTATTACGTAAAAAAAAAAATTTTCTTCCTGTAAAAGATGTCTAGGTACCTACTATTACTTCCAAGTCGACGGGGCATCATCTACTGGAAAGCATATTACGAAATAAAAAAAAAAAATTTTCTTCCTGTAGAAGATGTACAGGTCGGTAATGTTACCTCCAGGTCATCGGGGTAATATCTACTGAAAGAACTATAACGTAAGAAAAAAAATTTATGCCTGTAGAAGATGTCTAGCTCCCTACTGTTACCTCCAGGTTGACGGGGCATCATCTACTGGAAGGCCTTATATGAAACAAAAAAAAAAAGTTGCTGAGCCTGTAGAAGATGTCCAGATCGGTAATGTTACCGCCAGGTCATCGGGGCATCATCTACTGGAAGGCATATACGAAATAAAAAATTTTTTTTTTTCTGTAGAATATGTACAGGTCGGTAATGTTACCTCCAGGTCATCAAGGAAATATCTACTGAAAGACCTATTACGTAAATGAAAAAAAAGTTTCTTCCTGTAGAAGATGTCTAGGTCTCTACTGTTACCTCCAGGTCGACGGGGCATCATCTACTGGAAGGCATATTACGAAATAAAAAAAAAAAAATTTTCTTCCTGTAGAAGATGTCCAGGTTGATAATGTTACCTTTAGGTCATCAGGGCATCATCTACTGGACGGCATATTACGAAATAAAAAAATTTTTCTTCCTGTAGATGTCCAGTTCGGTAAAGATACCTCCAGGTCATCGGGGAAATATCTACTGAAAGACCTATTACGTAAAAAAAAGAAAAATTTTTATTCCTGTAGAAGATGTCCAGGTCGATAATGTTACCTACAGGTCATCGGGGAAATATCTACTGGAAGGCATATTACGAAGTAAAAAAAAAAATATTTTTTTCCTGTAGAAGATTTCTAGTTCCCTACTGTTACCTCCAGGTCGACGGGGCATCATCTACTGGAAGGCCTGATATGAAACCAAAAAAAATTTTCTGAGCCTGTAGAAGATGTCCAGATCGGTAATGTTACCTCCAGTTCATGGGGGCATCATCTACTGGAAGGCATATTACGAAATAAAAAAATTTTTTTCCTGTAGAAGACGTACAAGTCGGAAATGTTACCTTCAGGTCATCGGGGAAATGTCTACTGAAAGACCTATTACGTAAAAAAAAAAAAAAAATTTTCTTCCTGTAGAAGATGTCTAGGTCCGTACTATAACCTCCAAGTCGACGGGGCATCATCTACTGGAAAGCATATTACGAAATGAAAAAAAAATTTTTTCTTCCTGTAGAAGATGTACAGGTCCCTACTGTTACCTCCAGGAAGACGGGGCATCATCTACTGGAAGGCATATTACGAAATAAAAAAATTTTTCTTCCTGTATATGTCCAGTTCGGTAATGTTACCTGCATGTCATCGGGGAAATATCTACTGAAGACCTATTACGTAAAAAAAAAAAAAATTTTTCTTCCTGTAGAAGATGATTAGGTCCCTACTGTTACCTCCAAGTCGACGGGGCATCATCTACTGGAACGCATATTACGAAATAAAAAAAAAAAAATTTTCTTCCTGTGGTAGATATCCAGGTCGATAATGTTACCTCCAGGTCATCGAAGAGAAATATCTACTGAAAGACCTATATGTAAAAAAAAAATTTTCCTCTTCTGTAGAATATTTCCAGGGCGATAATGTTTCCTCCAGGTGAACGGGGAAATATCTACTGATAGACCAATTACGTAAAAAAAAAAAAATTTCTCTGTAGAAGATGTCTAGGTCCTTACTGTTACCTCCAAGTCGACGGGGCATTATCTACCGGAAAGCATATACGAAAAAAAAAAAAAAATTTCTTCCTGTAGAAGATGTACAGGTCGGTAATGTTACATCAGGTCATCGGGTGAAATATCTACTGAAAGACCTATTACGTAAAAAAAAAAATTTTTCTTCCTGTAGAAGATGTCCAGGTTGATATGTTACCTCCAGGTGAACGGGGGAAATATATACTGATAGCCCAATTACGTAAAAAAAAAAAATTTTCTTCCTGTAGAAGATGTCTAGGTCCCTACTGTTACCTCCAGGTCGACGGGGTATCATCTACTGGAAGGCATATTACGTAATAAAAAAAAAATTTTTCTTCCTGTAGAAGATGTCTAGGTCCCTACTGTTACCTCCAGGTCGGCGGGGCATCATCTACTGGAAGGCATATTACGAAATAAAAAAAAAAATTTTTCTTCCTGTAGAAGATGTCCAGGTTGATAATGTTACCTCCAGGTGAACGGGGAAATATATACTGATAGACCAATTACGTAAAAAAAAAAAAATTTTCTTCCTGTAGAAGATGTCTAGGTCCCTACTGTTACCTCCAGGTCGACGGGGTATCATCTACTGGAAGGCATATTACGTAATAAAAAAAAAATTTTTCTTCCTGTAGAAGATGTCTAGGTCCCTACTGTTACCTCCAGGTCGGCGGGGCATCATCTACTGGAAGGCATATTACGAAATAAAAAAAAAAATTTTTCTTCCTGTGGAAGATGTCCAGGTTGATAATATTACCTCCAGTTCATCAGGGAAATATCTACTGAAAGACCTATTACGTAAATGAAAAAAAAAGTTTCTTCCTGTAGAAAATGTCTAGGTACCTACTGTTACCTCTAAGTCGACGGGGCATCATCTACTGGAATGCCTTATATGAAACCAAAAAAAAAATTTTCTGAGCCTGTAGATGTCCAGATCGGTAATGTTACCTCCAGGTCATCAGGGCATCATCTACTGGAAGGCATATTACGAAATAAAAAATTTTTTTTTTCTGTAGAATATGTACAGGTCGGTAATGTTACCTCCAGGTCATCAAGGAAATATCTACTGAAAGACCTATTACGTAAATGAAAAAAAAAAATTTTCTTCCTGTAGAAAATGTCTAGGTACCTACTGTTACCTCCAAGTCGACGGGGCATCATCTACTGGAATGCCTTATATGAAACCAAAAAAAAAAAATTTTCTGAGCCTGTAGATGTCCAGATCGGTAATGTTACCTCCAGGTCATCAGGGCATCATCTACTGGAAGGCATATTACGAAATAAAAAATTTTTCTTCCTGTAGATGTCCAGTTCGGTAATGTTACCTCCAGGTCATCGGGGAAATATCTACTGAAAGACCTATTACGTAAAAAAAAAAAAAATTTTCTTCCTGTAGAAGATGTCCAGGTCGATAATGTTACCTACAGGTCATCGGAGAAATATCTACTAAAGACCTATTACGTAAAAAAAAAAAAAAAATTTTTCTTCCTGTAGAAGATGTTAGGTCCCTACTGTTACCTCCAAGTCGACGGGGCATCATCTACTGGAATGCCTTATATGAAACCAAAAAAAAAATTTGCTGACCCTGTAGAAGATGTCCAGATCGGTAATGTTACCTCCAGGTCATCGGGGCATCATCTACTGGAGGGCATATTACGAAATAAAAAAATTTTTTTTCCTGTAGAAGATGTACAGGTCGGAAATGTTACCTCCAGGTCATCGGGGAAATATCTACTGAAAGACCTATTACGTACAAAAAAAAAATTTTCTTCTCCTGTAAAAGATGTCTAGGTACCTACTATTACTTCCAAGTCGACGGGGCATCATCTACTGGAAAGCATATTACGAAATAAAAAAAAAAAAAATTTTCTTCCTGTAGAAGATGTACAGGTCGGTAATGTTACCTCCAGGTCATCGGTGTAATATCTACTGAAAGAACTATAACGTAAGAAAAAAAAATTTATGCCTGTAGAAGATGTCTAGCTCCCTACTGTTACCTCCAGGTTGACGGGGCATCATCTACTGGAAGGCCTTATATGAAACAAAAAAAAAAATTTGCTGAGCCTGTAGAAGATGTCCAGATCGGTAATGTTACCGCCAGGTCATCGGGGCATCATCTACTGGAAGGCATATTACGAAATAAAAAATTTTTTTTTTCTGTAGAATATGTACAGGTCGGTAATGTTACCTCCAGGTCATCAAGGAAATATCTACTAAAAGACCTATTACGTAAATGAAAAAAAAAGTTTCTTCTCCTGTAGAAGATGTCTAGGTCTCTACTGTTACCTCCAGGTCGACGGGGCATCATCTACTGGAAGGCATATTACAAATACAAAAAAAAAAAATTTTACTTCCTGTATAAGATGTCCAGGTTGATAATGTTACCTTTAGGTCACAGGGCATCATCTACTGGACGGCATATTACGAATAAAAAAATTTTTCTTCCTGTAGATGTCCATTCGGTAAAGTTCCTCCAGGTCATCGGGGAAATATCTACTGAAAGACCTATTACGTAAAAAAAAAAAAAAAAATTCTCTTCCTGTAGAAGATGTCTAGGTCCGTACTCTAACCTCCAAGTCGACGGGGCATCATCTACTGGAAAGCATATTACGAAATGAAAAAAATTTTTCTTCCTGTAGAAGATGTACAGGTTCCCTATGTTACCATCCAGGACACGGTGGCATCATCTACTGGAAAAGGCATATTATACGAAATAAACAAAATTTTTCTCCTGTATATGTTCCCAGGTTCGTAAGTTTACCTCAGTCCAGTCATCGGGGAAATATCTACTGAAGACCCTATTACGTACAAAAAAAAAAAAAAATTTTTCTTCCTGTAGAATGATTTAGTCCCTACTGTTAACTCCAGTCGACGGGGCATCATCTACTGGGCATATTACGAAATAAAAAAAAAAAAAATTTTTCTTCCTGTGGTAGATATCCAGTCGATAATGTTACCTCCAGGATCGAAGAATATCTACTGAAGACCTATATTGTAAAAAAAAATTCCTCTTCCGTAGAATAATGTCCCGGTCGATAATGTTTCCTCCAGGTGATCGGGGAAATATCTACTGATAGCCAATTCGTAAAAAAAAAAAAAATTTTATTCCTGTAGAAGATGTCTATGTCCCTACTGTTATCCCAGGTCGACGGGGCATCATCTACTGGAAACATATAATAAAAAAAAAAAATTTTTCTTCTGTGGTAGAATCCAGGTCGATGTTACCTCCAGTCATCGGGGAAATATCTACCGAAAGACCTATTACGTAAAAAAAAAAAAAATTTTCTTCCTGTAGAGATGTTTAGGTCCCTACTGTTACCTCCAAGTCGACGGGGATCATCTACTGGAAAGCATATTACGAAAAAAAAAAAATTTTTCTTCCTGTGGAGATCCAGGTCGATATGTTACCTCCAGTCATCAAGAAATATCTACTGAAAGAACTTATTGTCAAAAAAAAAATTTTCCTTCCTGTATTAACTAGGTCCCTACTGTTACCTCAGTCCAGGTCCGGGAAAATATCTGCTAAAAGACCTATCTACGTAAAAAAAAAAAAATCTTCTTCCTGTAGAAGATGTCTAGGCCTTACTGTTACCCTCCAGTCGACGGGGCATCATCTACCGAAGCATATTACGAATAAAAAAAAAAAATTTTTCTTCCTATAGAAGGTTCCAGTTGATAATATTACCTCCAGGTCATCGGGGAAATATCTACTGAAAAACCTATTACATAAAAAAAAAAATTTTATTCCTGTAGAGAAAGTCTAGGTACCTACTGTTACCTCCAAGTCGACGGGGCATCATCTACTGGAATGCCTTATATGAAACCAAAAAAAAAATTTTCTGAGCCTGTAGATGTCCAGGTCGATAATGTTACCTCCAGGTCATCGGGGTAAAATCTACTTAAAGACCTATTACGTAAAAAAAAAAAAATTTTTCTTCCTGTAGAAGATGTTTAGGTCCCTACTGTTACCTCCAAGTCGACGGGGCATCATCTACTGGAAAGCATATTACGAAATAAAAAAAAAAAATTTTCTTCCTGTGGTAGATATCCAGGTCGATAATGTTACCTCCAGGTCATCGAAGAAATATCTACTGAAAGACCTATATTGTATAAAAAAAAAAATTCCTCTTCCTGTAGAATATGTCCAGGTCGATAATGTTACCTCCAGGTCATCGGGGAAATATCTACTGATAGACCAATTACGTAAAAAAAAAAAAAATTTTATTCCTGTAGAAGATGTCTAGGTCCCTACTGTTACCTCCAGGTCATCGGGGAAATATCTACTGAAAGACCTATAACGTAAAAAAAAAAAATTCTTCTTCCTGTAGAAGATGTCTAGGTCCTTACTGTTACCTCCAAGTCGACGGGGCATCATCTACCGGAAAGCATATTACGAAATAAAAAAAAAAATTTTCTTCCTGTAGAAGATGTCCAGATCGGTAATGTTACCTCCAGGTCATCGGGGAAATATCTACTGAAAGACCTATTACGAAAAAAAAAAAAAATTTTCTTCCTGTAGAAGATGTCCAGGTTGATAATGTGACCTCCAGGTGATCGGGGAAATATCTACGGATAGACCAATTACGTAAAAAAAAAAAATATTTTATTCCTGTAGAAGATGTCTAGGTCCCTACTGTTACCTCCAGGTAGACGGGGCATCATGCACTTGAAGGCATATTACGTAATAAAAAAAAAAATTTTTCTTCCTGTAGAAGATGTCTAGGTCCCTACTGTTACCTCCAGGTCATCGGGGAAATATCTACTGAAAGACCTATAACGTAAAAAAAAAAAAATTCTTCTTCCTGTAGAAGATGTCTAGGTACTTACTATTACTTCCAGTCGACGGGGCATCATCTACTGGAAAGCATATTACGAAAAAAAAAAAAAATTTTCTTCCTGTAGAAGATGTACAGGTCGATAATGTTACCTCCAGGTCATCGGAGTAATATCTACTGAAAGAACTATAACGTAAGAAAAAAAAATTTATGCCTGTAGAAGATGTCTAGGTCCCTACTGTTACCTCCAGGTTGACGGGGCATCATCTACTGGAAGGCCTTATATGAAACCAAAAAAAAAATTTGCTGAGCCTGTAGAAGATGTCCAGATCGGTAATGTTACCGCCAGGTCATCGGGGCATCATCTACTGGAAAGCCTATTACGAAACCAAAAAAAATTTTTCTTGCTGTAGATGATGTGCAGGTCACTAATTATACCGCTAGGTCATCGAGGCATCATCTACTGGAAGGCGTATTACGAAATAAAAAAATTTTTCTTCCTGTAGATGTCCAGTACGCTAATGTTACCTCCAGGTCATCGGGGAAATATCTATTGAAAGACCTATTACGTAAAAAAAAAAAAAATTTTCTTCCTGTAGAAGATGTCTAGGTACCTACTGTTACCTCCAAGTCGACGGGGCATCATCTGCTGGAAAGCATATTACAAAATAAAAAAAAAAATTTTTCTTCCTGTCGTAGATGTCCAGGTCGGAAATGTTACCTTCAGGTCATCGGGGAAATATCTACTGAAAGACCTATTACGTAAAAAAAAAAAAAAATTTTCTTCCTGTAGAATATGTCTAGGTCCGTACTATAACCTCCAAGTCGACGGGGCATCATCTACTGGAAAGCATATTACGAAATAAAAAAAAAAATTTTTCTTCCTGAGGTAGATGTCCAGGTCGATAATGTTACCTCCAGGTCATCGAAGAAATATCTACTGAAAGACCTATATTGT